>ML786069.1:459369-518118 GCA_009831015.1 Picea engelmannii | reverse complement strand
ATGGCTCACCAGGGACCAAGTTCAGCAGAAGTTTCCTCATCTCATGGAGGAACTCAACGCAATGGGGACCATTGATTCCTAAGGAGGGAGGATTGATCCAGGTGGATATCGGTGGCCACCCACCTTTTTCGACTGGCTCAAAATAGTTTTTTGGCAATTTTGGCAATTTACTATTTTTAGCAGGTTTAAACTTCCGGGGCCATTTTGAGGGACTAAATGAAGGTTTTTTGATATATAGGTTCTCAATGATATCCAAAGGCATGATTGATCCCCCAAAATGAATCTCCTCTACGATACCTTTCCAACGAGCTATCACACACCTAAAACGGAGATCGTATGCAAAAGTTACGACCCCGGGAAGTTGATGTACTAACTTACCCAAACGGGGCCCACATGACTTTTTGCGCTTCATCTCCTAGGGTTAGTTTTTGGATGTCTATGACTTTTTTCATTCTCGTCTATTGTAAAAAGGCCTCTAGAGCCTCATTGTAATCATCTTCTCACGGATGCAAGTAGCAGCCACATCTCTTCTCAGAGATAAGCTACCAGCGCCCTAGCTAGTTTATTTCCATTCTATCTGTAAGCATATTTCAGTCATTTGTTATTAATGAAATGAAGTCTTATTTCCGCTTAATATCTACATTTATGTGTATTTCTATATTTCATTTTGTTCCTACATAAATCCGGATCACTCTTCGATTAGTTGAAGGATGGAAAAATATTTTCGAAGATAAACCTCAGGTCAGGATATTACCAGGTAAGGATAAAGGATGAATACATCAACACGACCACCTTTAGAACAAGGTATGGTAATTACGAGTTCACAGTGATGTCGTTTGGGCTGTGAAAAACACTTGTTGTTTTTATGTGCCCAATGAATGGTGTATTCATGGACTATCTAGACAAGTTCGTCATAGTCTTCCTGGATGACATTCTGGTGTATTCCACGCCGGAGGAAGAGCATGAACAACATAATAGGATGGTGTTTCAAGTCCTAAGAGAGCACCAACTGTATTCCAAGTTGAGAAAGTGCTCATTTTATTAGGAGTAGATCCATTACTTGGGGAATATTATTTCGAACGATGGGATAGCTGTAGACCCTAAGAAGATTGAGGCCATCAAAGAATGGTCAGTGCCAAAGAACATGACAGAAGTTAGATCCTTTATGGGTCTAGCTAGTTATTACATAAGGTTTATCGCAGGGTTCTTGAGGATATCTCACCCTATCACTTCCTTGCAAAGTAAGGAGAAGAAGTTTCAGTGGATAGAGGATTGTGAGAGAAGCTTCCAGCAATTGAAGCAACTGTTAACCAGTTCTCCAATCCTGAGGATCACAGATCCAAATGAAGATTTTGTGGTGTGAAAAGATGCATGCAAAGGAGGAATGGGAGGATTCCTCAATCAAAATGGATTCGTAATCTGTTATGAATCCAAAAAGTTGAAATAGCACGAAAGGAACTATGCAATTCATGATTTGGAGTTGGCATCCATAGTACATACTCTAAATAAATGGAGACATTACCTCATGGGAAGGAGGTTCGAACTAAGAAAAAACCATAACATTCTGAAGTACTTGTTTGATCAGCCAACCTTGAACGCTAGACAAAGTAGGTGGCTAGAGTTTCTCTATGAGTATGATTTAGATATCAACCATATCAAAGGAAAGGAAAATAAAGTGGTTGATGCACTCAGTGGGAGAGTGCATGAATTACATTCTACAAGAATTAGCATGTACTGAACTGATATTAAAATAACAATTTTGGAGGCTGGAAATACAGATTTGCAGTACAAGGATTTGGTAGAAAAGATACCACAAGGTAAGATGCCACAAAAAGTGGAGATTTGTAAATTGGAAACTGATGGAATACTTATGTATAAGAACATAATTTATGTACCTAATGTCCAGGATTTGAAACTTGCGATTGTGCATGAAATGCATAATGTGCCTTATGCAGGGCACCCTGGATATCAGAAAACTGTGGCAGCAGTCAAGAGCCATTACTTTTGTCCAGGTATGAAGAAAGAGATTGTAGAATACATTGCTAGATGTCTGGAGCGATAGAAGGTTAAAGATGAGCACAGACACCCAGCACGGTTGTTGCAACCTTTACCCATTCCTTAGTGGAAGTGGGAAGTGGTGATAATGGATTTCATCATGAGATTGCCTAGAACCGACAAGCAACATGATTCAATCATGGTGGTAGTGGAAAATATTATGAAAGCTACCCATTTAATTATGTTAAAGACTACTCACAAGGTAGTGGATGGTGCAGATATTTTTATGAAGGAAATGGCACGATTGCACAAAATTCTCAAGACAATTGTGTCTGACAAAGACTCGAAATTTACCTCAAATTTTTGGAAAGGGTTATTCAAGGGGTTCAGAACAAATCTGGACTTCAGTACAACTTATCATCTTGAGTTTTATGGGCAGACAGAGTAGGTGAATGGAGTGATAGAACACATACTAAGGATGTATGTGATGGAAAAACCATCTAAATGGGAAGACTACCTACACTTGGTAGAATTCGCCTACAACAATGGGTATCAAGCATCGTTGAAGATGAGCCCATTTGAAGCACTTTATGGAAGAAAGTGCAATACTCCAGTGAGTTGGGATAATCCATCTGATAGGGCAGTAGTTGGGCCAGAGTTTCTCAAGGAAATGGAAGAATAGATGCTAAAAATTAAGAAGAATTTGAAAGCTGCCCAACACAGGCAGAAAAGTTATGTTGATAAAAATAGAACCCATAGAGAGTTTAAAGTGGGTGACCATGTTTTCCTGAAAGTAAAATCCAGTAGAAGTTCCTTGAAGCTCTGAAACTGCGCCAAGTTGGCAGCCAAATTTTGTGGGCCATTTGAAATCCTAGAAAGGATTGGTCCAGTTGCATATATGCTTGCATTATTTGCATCCATGACTGTATATAATGTATTTCATGTTTCATTGCTTAAGAAATATATACCTGATGCTAATCATGTTATCAATTGGAATGTGATTTAGGTGGATCAAGAAGGTGTCTTGCAAGTGCATCCTAGGTGCATATTGGACCAGAAAAGAAAATAGCTACGGAATCGAGCCATAGGGCTTGTAAAGGTCTAGTGGACCTGGTACGGTCCCGAGGACGTGACATGGGAGCATGAGGATGCTATGCGGGAAGAATGCCCACATATTTTTGAATATTTTGAAAAGCTTGTTGATGTTGTGTAAAGAGTTGCACTGAGGATAGTGAAAAAATAAGGGGAGAGGATTGTAATATCCCCCGGTAGTGCCCTAGTTATATTATAAATTGTAATGATGTTTGTGAACTGTAATCATTTTTTGTAGGCTGGTGAGATGAGTATTGATAAGTTGGTGGGCTTATGTGTTTACTAGGCCGGAGAGCCTAAGTGTTAAAGCCAGGAGCCTGATTTTGTATATGTAATTATGCAGATCATTAATATAATATATAAACATCGATGCACGTCAACTGAACACGAAGAAAGAGTGATGGGGGAATAAGATTCCATAGTATGGGTAAGGGAGAGAGGGATAAGAGGTAGGAAGAGGGGATAAACTTGAGGGCTTAAGTCCTTAGGAATAATAATTTATTATTGTTCCAAAGTGGTGTGAAAGGTATGTTTTTATCCTAAGTCCCTAGAGAGTCAATGCATGCAGCCCCAACGTGTGCAAAAGGGAACGCATACTTGATGGAGCGCATGCAGTTCATGGGAAACATGTGTCGGCCCAGGCACATGCAATTTAACCCAAGAATTGATCCTGGATGGGGGTTCGTCCTACATTCTATTGTCGATTGTCTGAATGGTTGGAGTTCATGAATGAACTCTGCATAATCTTCCTATCATGAAATCCTGAAAACCAGAACCGAAAGTTGACTGGTGTATTCCTGTGAATTTTGTGGCCTCTGTATTCATCCTTTGCAATGTTCATGCACGCACCTGAGACCCAAAATCCGTCGTCTGAGTTGTTCTTTGAACCTTCCATACTCCAAATGAGTTCACTGGAATCCTTGCCGAGAACCGTTTTGTCTCTACACTGGACCTTTGCATAGCCACAAACCTCTGAAGACGACCCACGTCTTCTGTGAAACCTGAGAAATTGTCTATGTCGTGTGTGTTATAACTATGGGTTGTTGTGGCCACATAGTCCCTTGGATGAGTGTGATTGACTACCATCATCCATTCCTTTTTGATCCTTGTTGTCCTCATTGTGCTAGAAAGGAGATGAAGAAGCAGGTTGTCAGGCCTGTGTGCAACACTATCTCCAGGTGAGAGAGGTGGTTGTGGTTGAAGAAGCAGGTTGTTAGGCCTATGAGAGACTCTCTCCAGGTGAGATAGTGCATAGAGGAAGTGATAAATTTTGGAATGATTCTTGTAGCTATCACAGAGATCAAAGAATTCCATTCCGGTCTATTGTTGAAGCCCAAAGAAAGGGAGGTTTAGCAGCCAAAGCACTATCTTGGTGACAGTGAGGGTGTATACTCATGGGGTGGGACAGGCATGTGGGGAATGACATTCTGTGAGCAGTGGGAATAAGTGTCTCCTGGGAGAGAATCCTTCCTCATAAGCTGTGTGTCTTCTATTGACCTTTCTTAGCCTAGGATTTTGTTGCTCGATGGATCTTAGTCCCAGCTTGAGGGTGACCTACTACTGAGAGTGATGAGTAGCATAGTCTAAGGCTGGGAGGTTCATGGAAAGTCTGCACGCAGTTGGTGGTGTATTACAGTTTCAAATATAAGTATCATTATGTGTTTTAATTCTATACTTAATTAAAATGCATGTTCTGTGATACTTGTAATATTATCATGTATTTCGTTGCTAGTTTGAATTGTTCTTAATTATGTTTAATTTTATATGACAATAGTAAATCCATGTCAAATGTATTAATTTGATTTAATGCTTATTCTTAATAAATAATGCATGTTATATATTTAAGTATGAGAATGATTCTGCGAAGTAGCGTTTCCCGACAGGTGTGTTGATGGCCGGGGACACCACAATATAAAATTATAAAATAACTCATGTACTTATATATATATATATATATATATATTATAAACTATCAGATTATATTAACAAACATGCAAAATTAAAAAGATTGTACTATTAACCATCTTTATGAGAAAAATTATAGCTATGTGACCTATAAAATAATTCGACCTTGTCCTAACATCGCTCTTCAGAAGGGAGAGTGTCTTAGTACAAAAATAAATATAAATATCATTTATAAAAGCAAAGAGAGGAGATTATCTCGTGGGATTAGCTATACAATATTCCTTTTTCTCTTTTGGAGTCTGACAGTTGTCTTCATCAAAAGATATAATCGAAAAGTGCAATGGGATTACAGTCTTGAGTTAGTCTTGTAGTGTCACTACCATTCAAGTTGATATCTTGATTGTGATTTTGATCCATTGCACTCTCGTTAGCTCACCTATTGGCTAACTTATTTGTCATGCATATTACATGTGAGGGGATTACAACATTGATGGATGTGAGAAGTTTCCTAAGGTGTTCAAGCCCTGATTCCAGTCTCCAATTTGTAGATAAACAATGGCATAGCCATCCATTAATTTCTTTAGAGAGCATATGACAATTAGGGAATCACCTTCCACGATTAATTTTTTCATCCCATCCCTGATAGCAATCGAGAGTCGTTGATTCAAAGAACAGAGTTATTCTTAAATGTTGGTTGCAATACCTTGAACTTTTGAGAATGTTCTTAGAATTTTACACTAATGGTATTTAAATACACCACCAAGACCTACAAGGCATGGGTTTCCTTTAGATTCCCTATCAAAATTTATATTGAAAAAGCTCGTTGGTGGCAGAGAGGAATTGGAAGGAGAATTTCGAGTTGGAGTCAAACAATGTCGCTTTAAGAATTTGGAGTTGCAGGTTAGACCAAGGGTTTGCATAAGAATGGCTTCCTCATTGGAGATGATCCAATATTGATCTGACCAGGTCTTCTCCCTTGGTTATGAAAGTTAGCGAAGAGCAATGAAGAAAAGGCAAAATGTGCACTACACAGAAGATACAATGATTGTTACTGGGTCGAAGTGAGAAAAAGAGCAGAAAAGATGAAGTGAAGTAAAAGGACTCAATTCGTTGGATGAGAAGATCGAGGATGAGAGAGAAGAAATAAAGACGGATTGTGGACAGCTCATCAAGAGGAAAAAGCCACCGTTGGATGCTATGGAGCACCGCGCGAGAAGGAAGGAAAGACAGGCTAGCGAAGCCCTGACAACGCTAGTAAAGTTGACCTAGGGTTTTAGACACCTAGGGTTTTGGTATCTAGGGTTTTGACACCTAGGTTTCGACCTAAGGATGTCGGTGAGCTATTCTAATGTATAAATACAGGTCTAGAGGACTTGGTTGGTTTGTTGTTGGTGTTATGATTATTGTTGTTGTCTTTGTCATTGTGTGATTGAGTGAGTAATATTGAGTGAGGGAGAAGTGTTGAGTATGAGAGCCTTCTATATTGTAAGATCTTTAGTTGGGTGCGAAGATCAACCCTGCAGCTAGGTGCGCAGGGAGGGGAGAGACAGAGAGGACAAGAAAGGAGATTTGCCAGTTGAGAGCATAGAAAAGAACTGTATGCTTTATCTTAATATATTATAAGCACAGTTCCATGGACGTATCCCTAGAGAGAGGGTGAACTGCATATATCGTGTGTCATATATGTGGTTGGTGTTCTGTTCTTATTCATTGATATACTGCTATTGCATTACTATGTTAGATCTGATAGATAGTTGTGTGGAGTAGATCTAAGCTGATAAGAAATATATGCATGTTGTATTGTTCTAGTATTAGATCCACTTGATATTCCCCTTGGTTTTATACATCTTTGTCCTGCAACCCGCCCATAGTTTCTTCAGGTGAGACTGCATCTGCTTCACAGGTGTTTCCGAAAGGGCTAGTAGTTAGGGCTTGTTGGTGTGCCTTTGGAGCTGAACCTTGGGTCTGCCCTTGTGCCAACAAATGGTTTTGTTGTCAGGACATGAATCTTCTTGAGGGAATGTCAAGGTGGTTCCCATCAAAGACAAAGATTTAGAATTGGATATAGGATCAAGAAAAGGATTTTGTTCAAGCCTAAAATAAGAACCCTAATCTTAGTACGAAGGATTAGTTAGGAAGATATATATTTACTGATACACACGAGATTTTATTTGGACAAATCCATCAGGATCTATATGAGTGGTTAGCTAGGTTAGTAGATACCTAGTTTGAGATCATATCTAGGCCACCTATAGTCTGGACGTCGGTGCTAATCAATAAGGTCAAGAGAGTTGATAACACTATGTCAAGAGTAGTAGATCACTGGTTTGATAGCACCATTGGAGGGTAGATCACCGAGTTTGTTGTTGACAAAGTAGAGTCATATAGCCAAGCTGAGAGATATTTCTTCAAGGGTCCCAGAGGAAATTTTTTATAGTTTCTAAAGTTGAGGATCAATATGTTATTGCATGAGAAGAACATCTTGAAGATACAGTAGATTGGTCGGATATGGAAAAGCTAATGTTTAAGAATTCAGACAATGACAACGACACAGAGGATGGACATATGTGTAGTGGGAGAGTGTTCATATAAGTTCATCTTGAAAACCTGTTTAAGAAGAAATATAGGCACACGACTTTCTACAGTGGAGAAGAGGCAGATATGACGAATGAAGAGAATTCAGAACCCACTGGGATAGATGAAGGGAAAGATGAAGAACCTTGCCAAGAAGAGTGAGAAAATACAGGAACTGCACAAACTATTGAAGTAAGTACTATTATCCCTCATGTTGATTTAGTAACATTAAGCAATCAGAGTAATCCACACCACCAGAGAGTTCAGAGCACTGTCACTAGTAGTCCACCACATACTCAGTCAAGAACCCTAGGAAGATCTATGGCAGATGAGATGAGGCTCCCTATTTTTAAGGGAGATGGATCTGAAGACCTTGATCGACACTAGTTCCTATATGAAGTTGTATGAAATATTAAGAATTTCATCGAAGAAGCTGTTAAAAGAAATCATTTCAGTACTACCCTAAGGGATCGCGCATAGAGCTGGTACATGAATCTTTTCCAAGGAATTGCATAGCCTAAGTCACTGAATGAGATCAAGAACACGTTGATTGCAGAGTTCAAGAAACCCAAGTCAGAGTCACAATGTATTACATATATGAAAGAGATCAAGCAGAATGTAGTCGAACCTATTTGGGAATTCAATCAAAGATTCAAGACCTTAAGAGGTCGATTGACTTTTCAGATCCCAGATGAGAAGAACAAATAATGGTTCATTGCTTCCCTCTTACCACACATCAGAGTTCCTCTGATGCAACAGAATATTGCTTCGCACAATGAGGTGTTGGAGATCTCCATGAAGTTAGAGTCATCCCCTATGGGAGAATCCATCTCAGGAATGAGTCAAATCTTGAGTCAGCTAACTAGTTTGTCTCTATAGGTCGAAGATATGAAGAAAGACAATGGAAAAGATAAAAGAGAAGAAATATGGTGTGTCAGATGATAATCAGAAGGCCATGACAAGGAACACTATCCCCTATTTCATGAGTACTTTGCCTCTGGAGCTCTGAGCCCTTTGAAGAAAGTCACCCTACCCTGGTGCGACGTATGCTAAAATAGACATCACCCTGGTGAGTGCTATTACATGCAAAAATATGTTAAAACACCCACAAATTTGTATTGTAGGTTCTGTAAGTCCATAGGGCATGATGATATATATTGTAGGGCTTATGAACTCATGCACAAAAGGTCAAGAGACATATACAAAATTCAAGGTGAATCACAACAAGAAGGAAACTATGCAATATAACTCCCCTGGGAGAGGAAAATTCAATCCTTGCGGTGATTCAGAGGATGAGGACGAGGAGGAGGTATGGGTTGAGGTTGAGGATATATCATTTGTTACAACTATGCACAACTAGGACACTTAGAAAGGGACTGTCAGAACCCTTTCACTACTTGCAGCTACTGCATTTCCTTCGAGCATGTTATAGAGGATTGTCTTGTGCTGCTAGCCAAGCTTCAAGAAAGATGAGGACCTCAGAAAAACCTACAAGTGAAACTGATATATGATGAACCTAGCGGAGAAGACCCTAGATTCATTGTTATCACTATAGGAGGCACTGTTACAGGATAAGACATACTGATCCAAGGAAAGACTACAAAATACTTAGGATTCAGGAAAGCTACAGAGAAGACCCAAACTTTTGATGCAAAGAAAGAAAGACAAATATTTGAGGAGGAAAGAAAAGAGTTCAAAGCATACCAAGGCTCTTCATCAAAGACACAACCAAAAGTAAGAGAATATTGAATTCCTCTAGAATTCGATCAGTCTACTTCGCCAAAAGAAGGAAAAGAGGTAAGAAAGCTCATAGAATTTTTATATACTTGTATTAAGTTGATTCAGGATGAAAGAGTTGTACAAGGTATACAAAATTTAATCAAATAGTATGAGATAGGAAGGATATATCCCTTACTGAATAAAGTAGTACATCAAATATCCAAGAAGAGAAGGACAAATAAGGAACTACACTTGAATGCTTAGATAGGAGAATATGATATAGACTATGTGGTCCTTGACTTAGGGTCGGAGGTCAATGTCATGATGAAGAAAACCTAGTGTTTAAGGATAAATTCGTGAGTGCGGACACAGACCAATCTCCCCAGATCCACCTGGATCTGGAACAAAACATGACAGAATACTACCCTTTCCCTAGATCTAGACCATTGAAATGAACTAAGAGAAATGGATGGCAAACATACCTTATGAATGCTCTCCTTTAATCTCTGTTGTTCCTTGCTCTGCTCCGATGCTCTTGCGTCGTTCCAATCACAACAACACAAACCAATCACAGCAAATGCAGATTAATGTATTCAATACCTAGTCTATACATGTGATCAAGGAATCATGTAATAAGATGACATCATCATTATGGGAAAGGGACATATTACTGTATTGCATTAAATGAAAGCAAAACTTACAACCTGAGCCTTGATGTCGTAGGCCTCCTTTCGATGGCTCCTAGTTTTGACACACACACTTGCTCATGCATGAAGAAGTTGAACCACATATGATGACCTTGCTGTTGTCTCTTGCTGTTGTAGCATCAATCCTCCATACAGTCTTGCACCAATTCTCCAATCAATCTCTTGCTAGCTTGCTTCTTCTCACCTTTTCCATGAGAAATCCCTTCAATATATAGGAGAAGATTGATTAGTTACTTGGATAGGGAATGATCCCAAGATATCTGGGAAGTCAGTACTTTTCCAACCATTCGAAAGCCAACTCACCCTTCTAGAAGATTCCTTCTAGAAGGATCGAGAACTTATCCATTTTCCTCCTTTAAAAAAAAGTCCGCATCCTGACCTTGAGCACAGTGCGAGAAGTTCGCACCCTAGCTGAATGTAGCCTGCGAGAATCTAGTGTTCTCGCAGGAGAGTATATATGCAGCCTGCGAACTTGTTTTTTAAAATATGCTTTCTGGAAGCTGATAAGTGTAACCTTTCTCATAGAAATGTTCTTATTGAAGAGTTTGATATTCTATCATCATGTCATCATCTCAATGACCAAAATTGTGGATAACACCAAGGCATTGATGGGAAAACCGAAGTTGATCTATTCCCCTATCAGACTTAGGATGGATAATCAACAAGCTGTAATCCCCTTTGGAATATTAGAACATGTCCCTATGGACATCGATGGAGTAAGAACGTTTCCAGATTTTGAGGTAATTCAGATAGTTGATGATAGCTTCCCTTACCCTACGATGTTAGGAATTGATTTGGCTTTCAATAATTCCACTGTGGTTGATTTAAAAAAAAGACGTATAACATTTGAAAGAGATGGCCTTAGGGTCATTGCACCTTTAGATCCAGATGAAGGTTACTAATACACAAAACCTATCAGAGAGAAGAAGACTGTGCATATGAACTGGAAAACATATACAAATTAACAGCCAGACAACAGGATTAAATTAATCCTACAATCGAAGGAAACCTAAGCTGGGGAAGTGACAGTGCATGTTCATAAGATTCAGAAGAAGTACTGGAGAACTGGCAGAAAAAATGTATGAAGTATCTACAAGGATATGCGCTATATTAATCAGAGAAGTTCGTTGGATCGGCACAACAGTAAGTAACTTGCCCACCTTTGATGGTCTAAATCCTTTAGAATCCTTCTTGTTAGAATTCGAATCAAGTTTACCAACACAACAGAGATTGTTGGAAATGGATGAGGCCTTGAAAGAAACACCAGCAAGATGGTCGGGACACACAAAAACAACATTACAAAATGGGTACAATGTCGTACCCTGATGACCATGCGGTTCTTAGCACAAGTGGAAGGTTGCAAAGTTTGGTACACAGGTCGAAGCTGCCTAAAGGACCATGTGTGAAGTTGTGAGGAAGATTGGAGAACCATTACTCAAGAGAAGTGGGTGCACTAGTTCATTAACACACTAGACACAACCCTTATCAACAGGTACCTTCAAGCGGAGCTACACCTCATCACTGTAGATTGGGAAGGTATGACTCAGAAATTTGTAACCACCTTCTTATTTGACAGTCAATATCCTTCATTAGATCAAGCATTACAGATTGTAAGACATAAAGTATTTGAGGAGGCCTCTATCCCCCCTTTATAACAAGAAGAGGATGAATGGACTGCACCTCTCCAGAAACTGCAAGGTTGTTACAACATCAATCCTGATGAAGACGATGATCCTAGGAAGGTGAACATCACAGAAACAAAATGACAAAGAAGTGTGGAAGGACCAGAAGTTGAGCTACCATTCACCGAACATCCAATCAAGATTATGAAGGTCAACATTGGGTCATAGCAGACATCGAAGCTTGCAAATGTTGGAGATTACTGGGATGCTGCTATTATTGAAAAGATAACAGATTTACTGCATGAATATCAGGACTTATTTCTAACCAAGTTCACTGATATGAAGGGAATTAAAGGGCCTATGGGAGAGATGAGGATCCATTTGAAACCAAATGCAAGACAAGTCAAACAGATACCCTACAGATTGAACCCTAAATATAAGGAGAAAGTGAAGATTGAGCTCGACAGAATGCTAGAAGCAGGAATTAGAGAACCTGTTGAAGAGTCATAATGGATTAGCCCTATGGTGGTACAAGACAAGAGGACATGAGAGATTAGGATCTGTGTATATATCAGTAAGTTGAAGGATGATTTCTTGCATGACCCCTTCCCTACACCATTAACTGACGAAGTGTTAGATAATGTGGGAGGTCAGGAGGTATATTCTTTTACAAATGGATTTTTAGATACCATTAGATTCGGATTGCTAAGGAAGATCGCCATAAGACCACATTTGAAACAGAATGGGGATCCTCCCAGTATACATTTATGCCATTTGGATTGAAGAATTCTCCATCCATGTTTTCCAAGGTGGTGGTCGAAGCATTCAAGGAGTTCCTACATAAATTTCAAGAAACATATTTTGATGATTGGATTGTTTGTAGTTTATTGAAAAATCATATTGAATGTCTAAGGATAATGTTGGAAAAATGCAGGCAGTGTCAAATTTACTTGAATATAAAGAAGTGCATCTTCTTCTCACCATTTGGAGTGTTATTAGGTCATATTGTATGCAAGTAGAGATTGCTGGTAGATTCATCTAAAATTGCCATTATAGTTGATTAGCCACTTCCTACTTCAGTCAAACACCTACGCACTATGCTAGGACATACAGGATATTACAGGAAGTTCATTAAAGGATATGCCCAGATTACAACACCCATGGATAATCTTTTGAAGAAAGAATGTCAATTTCACTAGACAGGGGAGTGCCAACAGAGCTTCAACACACTAAAATAGAAAATGGTTACTGCACCTATTATGGTTTTCCCAGATTGGAGCAAGGAGTTTCATGTGCATGTTGATTCATCTTCTGTTGCCTTAGGAGCAGTGTTAACACAACCTAGGGAAGAAGATATTGACCATCCATTAG
This sequence comes from Picea engelmannii, assembly GCA_009831015.1. Taxonomy (NCBI): domain Eukaryota; kingdom Viridiplantae; phylum Streptophyta; class Pinopsida; order Pinales; family Pinaceae; genus Picea; species Picea engelmannii. Next base: position 505,133 of record ML786069.1, on the reverse strand, counting down.
ATTTTTCTAGCAGGAAACTATCCACAGATGATATTAATTACACCACCACTGAAAGAGAAAGGTTAGCCATGGTGTATGCACAACATAAATTTCGCCACTACTTGTTGGGAGGGCACTTTAAAATGTTTACTGATCACTCCACGCTGAAATACCTAGTCAACAATCTAGTGTTGGGGGGGAGAATATGAAGATGGCTTCTACTATTTTAGGAATATGACTTTGAGATCATAGTTAAACTAGGAAGAATGAACAAAGGTCCTGATCACTTGTCAAGGTTGGAACATGGTGTAGAGTTGACTAGTTTGGAGAATGCAATACCAAATGCACAGTTATTGGCCATTATAAATATTGGTGACTACTTCATAGAAATAGTCCAGTTCCTATCAACGAGAATGGCACCTAGTTAGTATACAATTCCCTAGAAGAAACAACTAGTAGTGCATGTTGTTGACTTTTCACTTATAGCTGGACAACTATACAAAATGGGATCTGATGAGATATTGAGAAGGTGTGTTATGGAGGCAGAGAAACCATTGATCCTTACTGAAGATCATGAAGGCATTGCTGGAGGACACTATGCAGGTAATGAAACTGCGTTGAAGGTTCTTAGAGTTGGCATTTGGTGGCCTACCTTACACAGAGATGCTAAAGGCTATTATAGAGCCTGTGATGTATGCCAAAGAGTTGGGAAACTGTCCAGAAGAGATGAAATTCCCTTATCACCACAACTGACCCTACAGGAATTTTATAAATGGGCCATTAACTTTGTGGGACCTCTAAACCCACCAGGAAAGTGCACATGAGCAAGGTACATCATTACTGCGAAAAAATATTTGACCAGATGGGCAGAGGCAAGAGCAGTTAAGGACTGTAGTGCAACTACAACTATGTGCTTCATATTTCATGACATCATAAACAAGTCTGGATGCTCAAATATCCTTATGAGTGATCAAGGCACACATTTCATAAATAAAACAGTAGAAGCCCTGACTAAGGAATTTGCAGTCCACCATCAGAAGAGCATGCCTTACCATCCACACAAAAATTGGACAGTGGAAGAATTCAACAAGATCTTGGAGGTAGTACTGACGAATATTTGTAGTGTTAATAGAGATGACTGGGATTTAAGAGTACTAGTGGTACTATGGGCCTATAGAACCACTTGTAAGAAGCTAACAATGAAGACCCCTTTTAAGTTGGTGTATGGTCTCAAAGTCGTTGTTCCAATGGAATATTTGGCACTAAGCCTAAGAATTGTTTCCTTTACAGATATGGATGACATTGACGCTGTTCAAGAAAGGATTTCACAGTTGGTCGATCTAGAAGAAGACAGATTTATTGCAGAATTCCATCAGCAGGTACAAAAGGAAAGAGAGAAGGCCTACCATGACAAGAACATCAAGAATAATGCATTTAGGCAAGGCGATATGGTACTGGTATATGACAGTAAGTATATAAAGCATCCTGGGAAGTTCAAAACGAATTGGCTTGGGCCATATGAGGTCTCCTATGTTACAGAAGGAGGAGTTGCACAATTGAAGACTTTGAATGGAGAATGGAAGGAAGGATTAGTGAATGAGATTCAGTTTAAGTTGTATTATGACAACCAACTGCCTCACACATCTCTTTAAAAGCATGATTAAAAGGGTCTAGGTACCAGGTGCAGTTGAAACTGTGTACCAGACATAGAAAAGATAGTATGCACAAGGAAGGAGAGAAGGCATAGAGAAGAAAGCGAAGGGTGCACTGCGTAGTCTAAAGTCAAAGTAAAACATAAATATCAGATTTGAACTACCTCGAGATGAGTCACAAGTGAGTGTTGGAGGCATGTTGGCCCTTGGTTATGAAATTTAGCGAAGAGCAAGGAAGAAAAGGCAAATTGTGCACTGTGCGGAAGACATAGTGACTGTTACTAGGTCGAAGTGAGAAAAAGAGAAGAAAAGACGAAGCGAAGTAAAAGGAAGAAAGATGTCGGATGAGGAGATTGAGGATGATAGAGAAGAATGAAAGATGGATCGTGGACAACTCATCAAGAGGAAAGAGCCATTGTTGGATGCTTTGGAGCACCGCGCAAGAAGGAAGGAAAGACAGGTTGGCGAAGCCCTTAAAACATGGGTCAAGTTGACCTAGGGTTTTAGACACCTAAGGTTTTGGTATCTATGGTTTTGACACCTAGGTTTCGACCTAAGGATGTCAGTGAGTTATTGTAATGTATAAATAGAGGTCTAGAGGACTTGGGTTGGGTTGTTGTTGGTGTTATGATTGTTGTTGTTTCCTTTTTCATTGTGTGATTGAGTGAGTAATATTGAGTGAGGGAGGAGTGTTTAGTACGAGAGCCTTTTGTATTGTAAGATCTTTAGCTGGGTGCGAAGATCAACCCTGCATCTGGGTGGGAAGGGAGGGGAGAGATAGAGAGGAGAAGAAAGAAGATCTGCTAGATGATAGCATAGACAAGAATTGTATGCTTTATCTTAATATATTATAAGCACAGTTTTGTGGCGTATCCCTAGAGAGAGGGTGAACCACGTATATCTTGTGTCATACATGTGATTGGTGTTCTGTTCTTAGTCATTGATATACTACTATTACATTATTGTGTTAGATCTGATAGATAGTTGTGTGGAGTAGATCTATGTTGATAAGCAATATATGCATGATGTATTGTTCTAGTATTAGATCCACTTGATATTCCTCTTGGTTGTATACATATTTGTCGTGCAACCCCCTCATAGCTACTTTGGTTGAGACTGCATATTCTTCGCAGGTGTTGCCAAAAGGGCCAGTAGTTAGGGCTTCTTGGTGCACTCTTGGAGATGAACCCTGGGTCTGCCCTTGTGCCAACACCGGGGCTTAGATAAAAAAAAATATTTTATCACCTTTTAGATTTGAAGCCATATTCGATCACTTGTTTTTTTGTTTTTCTTGAAGATTCTATGGTTTCATTCTTTCCAGATACCCTAGTCTAGGAATCCTGGGAGAAGAGTCCAACCTCGCAATAGAATGGGTTTGGAAATTCTGTGAGATGCTAGTCATTAATGGTCGAAATTATGTTGTTGCAATTTCGTGTTGTCTTTTTGAAAGTCATGGCACTTCTATCCCATAGAGATGGGGAGAAATTGAAATTATTTAAGAGGTGTTCCATGGTTTTGACTTTTATTTTGCATAGGGGGAAGAATGTGGGGCCTATAAAGTCTCGTTTCTAGATATTGTCCCAATTGAGAATTTTGTTCTTATTTAGAAGCCATGGGAAGAGAGAAACCTTTGATCAAAGGTGTTGATGCCAAATTTGCTTCCATAAATGTTGGGGGGGTTGATTTTGCTGAGAGGAAAGAAGGATATAAGCCTCTTTTATTGAGAAGTTTCCATTGGAGGTGTGACACCAGGAAAGTTTTCCAGAACCTTCTTGATAAGTGATCTTTTTATGTTTGAGTTCAGTCCATAATTATTCCTAGAGGTTTTGAAATTCTGGCTAAATTCCAGGCCCCTTGGGAAGCCAGTCTCTCCAAGAATTTTCTACATGTGAATCATTCCAATATTACCATATCCAAATCTTATCATGAGAGACAAGATGATCCATGAGGGGATTAAGGTTTCTTTTAAGATTCCATTTTAGGATTTTCTGCTAAGTGTCATGTAATATCCCAAAAAATAGTTAATTATTAAAGTTTGTACGCACTTAGGAATTTTATTTCCATTTTTGGCAAATTCGTATTTGGAAAATTATTGCCATTTATGGAAATTCCGAATTTGGAATTTGATTAATTGTAATTAATTATTGTGATTGTTGGGAAAAGATTTGATTTTCCCAACCAACTCTTTGACTATGACACATGTAAAAGACATATTTTTATATATTTATTGTTGAAGGAAAAATGGAACAACCAAGTTGAAAACAATTGACCATGATTCGATGAGTGGGGAACAAACTTGAGTTACCTCGGGGCTGAATTTTACAAGTGGGAAATGAGGAATTTGTCCACTATTATCCCCTAAAATTCAATTATTTGCAAATCTATGAAAATTCCCAAAGGGGGAAAAAGACCTAGGCACAAGATGCTCAAGATATACAACATATGGGAGGAGGCAGGACACTGCTTAGTATGTTGGAGAAAGGATATCACTTGTTGTTATGAACACTATTCTGAGTGTGAGGAAAGGGGATTTCTGATATCAAAGAGGACTATAGCGAAAGAGGATAATTGGAATTCTCTCTTATGGACTCATGGTCAGGCTAGGGGGTGAACCCAACAAGTAGTTTGGTTGTTTTGTTCTACGGTTGGGTGAAACTTGGTTGTTCCATTTGTGTTCGAGCTTCAATTTTAGATATGTTATTCTACCTATTCTCTTGATGAATATTTTATTGTGTATTAAGCTGGTAAGAATGATATGAATCTGTGATAATTACATATTCATGTGAACAGATTCTCTGAACAGAAATAGTGAAGCAAATGTAAGTTCGATCTAGTGTTTGATATTGGCAATAAATCGGTATAAATATGAATGTGGATTTAGACAAAGAAGGCATAAATATTTATTAAATATCCTACAGGTCGAATAACCTTAAGTGTAGACCTACAGGAAGTGTCTGTGTATGTTTTTACATGTATATATATATATATATATATATATATATATATATATATATATATATATTCAACAGAAGTATTGTTGTGTTAATCATAACCTTTTCCATGAATGTAGATGTATACGTATATATATATATTCAATCTTAGGGAAATTTTGGATTATTGCAATGCAAACGAAATGTTGGAGATGAATACAAATATATATACCGATATATATCTGCATTTATAGATACATAGAGATGCATAATCATATAATATACTCATACACAGAAAGATTTTATCGACCCTTGAATCACATGAGATTGCAAGTAAAACTTCCATTGATCAGATTATACCCAGGGCATAGAAATTACATTTCCTCTCACTTTACAATAAACCCATAAACAAAGTTTCAATGGTATATAATACATGCTGCAGAGGATGTTCAATACTTAAAAAATATTCTGTTGGTTTTCAGAAAATCTGTGTGTCAACTATTAATAAAATGATAAATGGTCTATGTAGTCAGAGTATTCCTGGTCCAAACTTTTACAACAAAGTACCCTAGGGAAGAACCAGTACCACTAGAAAACCAAATCTGAACTTTTAATTAAAAAAGCCAGAATCGGAACTCAAATACCTTTTTCGAGCAAGGCGATCCCCTTGACCTATTGCCTGCAAATTGCTTAAATACTACAAAGGAAAATGATAGGTTTAGTAAACAATGTTAAGAAAATCAATCAAAATTAAATATTGAAGATTCAATAATGAATAATACTTAGCTTTATCGGGTCTGAATGTGATTTGCTACCGGCGTCAAATAAATAATTGTGTCCACAGTCCGAAGGGGAGGAGTGGACCCAGTAATGGTTGATGGGTAACCTTGCAAGGAAATAGGGCCCCATCATTAGTTTGGTAACCAGAAGAATCAGACTATACAATCCAGAATGTAAACAGGAATTGCTAAACATTTAGTATATTTCATAACAAGAAAATTATATGCACACAGTATAAGTCACATGTCCCACAGAGGCATTTTTTCCCAATTCAGGATTACAGATAAGGCTACAGGACACCATTCCCATAGTTAATAAACTTGCAAATTGATGATAAAGAAAACACATATAAGAACATGAGCATAAAATGAAACCTAAGATACATTTTCAAACCTACTGTAATCTTTCATTTCCATCACAGATAATTTGTCCAAGGGAAGAGAATTCGACGGATTTTAGGATACTTAAATGACTATTTAATTCATGCGCAAGAAGTGTAGGTAGACATCCTAAACACAGCTTTCGAGAACTATGAACTTAGGATATATCCTACACATGAAGTATAAACTCTGGGAAATTTAAGTATTTACATCGAGAGAAGCATCACGACCTTAACAAATTCCTGTATTATTTATGGGATACATGCATAGAAAATTATTGCAGGGATGTCCCTACATGCACACTTTTAGGAAAGAAAAACTCACTACAAGTACATGGGGCATTTTCCTTTACGATTATACACCATGACTTTTTTTTAAATGAAAAAAATCACAGTAAATCCAGAGTCGATAATTCGGGGATTCATACCCTTCTCGCCGCATTTCGAATATAGGGATATATGTATATATAATATAATACACAAGGAATAATGAGATACAATTACACATAGAGAACACCATAAGTGGATTTAAGAATCACTATGGAAAACCAGAGGAAGATGTAACCATGGGAATTGTGGGCGATAAGTATTTCATGAATAACTCAACCAAAAATACAAACATAAACATTAAGGAGAACATTGAGGATAACTTCTTGCCAACAAATCTCTAACATTGTTACGGGAATATTCTTGAATCAAGAAACTAAACCTCCTATGTAAAAACGACATACAAGTCCCAATGAATAACCATGAGTAGAGGGTGGTTTCCCTCACAATAAGAGATAGTGTCGTAAACTGCCACGAGTTAGAGATATTTATATTACACAAAGCATGGATGGAAATACATTCAGAGACTTAACGAAAATGAAAGGAAGGATCTCAACCAGAATCCGTAAGGAAAAACGTTGCAGAGACAATCATGAATACAACCAGTCTTTCCAAAGTACCACATCTACTATAGATAGCTTAAGCGTTAGAGTCTTTTGTGGACTTACCTGGTAGAGGAGGAAACCAGACGATCGTGCACCCGTTCTTTCCTTAAACAGAGCATGAACCCTCCTTGTTTCTAGTATTACACACAGAGAAGTATTGCAGAGTTTAGGCTAGGTGTTCTTGCAAACTCTTAGAGCCAAAGGAAAAATGAGACATTAATTACCCACAAAGCCTTTGTATTGCAGAGTAATGGCAACGGGATGTTTCAGGTATGCTGGCCATGTGAACAAACACACATGGAATATCCACATTGGTCACAAGAACCTAGAACCAGTACTGTAGCAACCTTTATGTTACCATACTTCATGGAAATATAACAGTAATTCTCTGATTATAAAACAACATGCATTTAAGTAAGAAATACATTTAATCTCAGAGTAAGCATAAGAATTATCACTAACATAAATAATCCATGGAAATAATAATACACAAAGATACAGAAACATAATTAAAGCATCATCTAGTACTTATCTTTGAAACAGTGGTAGTTCCACCAACCAAGTGCAAGCCTTCCAGTAACCTCCCAGCCTTATACCACACTGTTCGTCAGCTCAACAGTGGGTCACCCCCTAGATGGGACTAAGCTCCACCCCCAAGGCAGGGAATCCTAGGATAGGTTGAGGTTATAGCGAAAACACACAGTCACAAGAAGGAATTCTCTCCCAGGAACCACTCATACTCACTGCCCACAGACTCTCCTTCCCCACATGCATGTTCCACCCTAGGAGTATACACCTTCGTTCTCACCTAGACAGTCCTTCAGCTGCTAACCTCCCTTGCCTTGGGTTACAACAACAAACTAGACCAGAAGTCTCTGAGCTCTGTGGAAGCTAAAGGGTTCCTTCCAGGAGTTCTCTCCTTCCTTTGCACATTCTCTCACCTGGAGAGAGTCACTCATAGGCCAACAACCTGTTCTTCCAACCTCAGTCAGCTCTCTCACCTGGAGAGAGTGTTGTACAACTGGCCAACAAGCCCCACGTAGTCTAGCACTGCGTGGCCACAACAACCAATGGGGAAAAGAGACACGGGATTTCCAATGGGTTCAACAATGGTAGCTCACTTATTATTTCTCAACCCAACAACACAGGATAGACTCACGCTCTGGTTCTCGGGGACGCGTGACAAACAATCCACACAGGGGTCAACACCGGTTCAAACTGTTCAGACAGAGGATGTACCGGTTATCCTAGAACGAACATAGATACATGCCTTTTGGTTCAAAAGATGCATGAGGGTTTCTCTGCAGAGGTTAGACCAGTTCACCTCAGGCAGTCGGGGGTCAAATGGAGGAGGAACCCCCATCACAGCTCATCTCATCCCTTTATTTGCATGGGCCAAGGTTGACATTTGTCACCCATGCGACTGCATGTGTTCCTTCAGCATGTGTTCCTTCCATTTGGAAGTTGCTTGTCCTTCCAAAAGAACTTAGGATAAGACATATTATTCACATGTCTTTTGGAATAATATTAAATTATTATTCCCAAGGCTTAAGCCCCCTAGGCTTAACACTTAGCCCCCTTTTCCCACCTTCCAGCCCCTAATCCCTTACCCACTCTGTTGAAGCTTATTCCCCCATCACTCATTCATCATGGTAAGTCTGCACGCAATTGTGTTTATATTTTATTAATGTTCTGCATTGATACATGTACAAAATCATGCTCTTGGCCTTCAACCCTTAGGCTCTCTCTTTGGCCTACCAATCACATAAGCCTACCATCTTATATAAACTTGGCTCACCAACCTATAAAACATATTTACAATTCATTTCATAACCAATATTTATAACGGGCTCGGCCTTGGGGACATTACAATCCCCCTCCCTTATTTTTACACTGTTCTCGGTGCAACTTTCACACTGCATCTGCAAGCTTTTCAAAATTTTCAAAAATATGTGGGTACTTTGCCTGCATAACATCTTCATGCTCCCATGTTGCATCCTCAGGACCGTACCAGGTCCACTGAACCTTTACAAGCCCTATAGCTCGATTCTGGAGCTGTTTGTTTTTCCTATCCAATATGCGCACAGGATGCACTTGCAGGACACCTTCTGGTTCCACTTGAATCACATTCCAACCGATAACATGATTAACATTAGGTATATATTTCTTTAGCAGTGAATCATGAAACACATTATGTATAGTCATAGATGCAGGTAATGCAAGCATGTATGCAACTGGCCCAATCCTTTCCAGAATTTCAAACGACCCACAAAATCTTGCTACCAACTTGACGCAACTTCCCAACTTCAAGGAACTCCTGTTAGTTTTCACTTTCAGGAAGACGTGGTCACCCACTTTGAATTATCTGTGGGTTCTGTTACTATCAGCGTAACTTTTCTGCCTGTCCTGGGCAGCTTTTAGATTATGTTTAATTCTTATCATTTGGTCTTCCATCTCTTTGAGAAGTTCACGCCCAACTACTGCTCTGTCAGCTAGATTATCCTAGCTCACTGGAGTGTTTCACTTTCTTCCATAATGTGCTTCAAATGGGCTCATCTTCAACGATGTATGATACCCATTATTGTAGGCGAATTCTACCAAATGCAGGTAGTCTTCCCACCTTGATGGTTTATCCATCACATACATTCTCAATATGTTTTCTATTACTCTTTTCACCCTCTTTTTCTATCCATCAGACTCAGGATGATATGTTGTACTAAAGTTCATATTCATTTTGAATCCCTTAAACAGTCCTTTCCAAAAATTTGAGGTGAATTTCGGGTCCCTATCAGACACAATTGTCTTAGGAATTTCATGCAAGTGTGCCACTTCTTTTAAGAAGATATCAGCAACATCTGCTGCCTTCTGAGTGGTTTTCAGTGGAATAAAAAGAGCAGCTTTTGTAAGCTTGTCCACCACCACCATGATTGAATCATGATGCTTGCTTGTTCTGGGCAATCCTGTGATAAAATCCATTGTCACTACTTCCCATTTCCACTCCGAAATGGGTAAACGTTGCAGCAACCCTGCTGGGTGCCTATGCTTAGCCTTAACTTTCTGGCACTCCATACATCTGGCGATGTATTCAATGATTTATTTCTTCAGACCCTGCCAAAAGTAATGGCTTTTGACTACTTCCATAGTCTTCTGATATCCAATATGTCCAGCATAAGCCACGTTATGAATTTCTTTTAGAATTGCCAGCTTCAATTCTTGGACATTGGGTACATACACTCTGTTTTTATATAGAAGTAAGCCATCAGTTCCCAAGGTGTAACTTCCCTAGGTCTATGGTCTCTCACGCTGTTGTAGCTTTGCTACCAGACCTCTGTATTACAAATCAACATTTGCATCTTCCAAAATTCTGTCCTTAATCTCAGTCCTATACATGCTAATGGTTGTAGCATGTATTTCATGCACTTTTCTGCTAAGTGCATCAACCACCTTATTTTCTTTCCCTTTGATATGCTTGATATCAAAGTCATATTCACACAGAAACTCCAACCATCTGGTTTGCCTGGCATTTAAAGTCAGCTGATCAAATAAATACTTCAGACCATTGTGGTCTATTCTCAATTTGAATTTCCTTCCCATGAGGTAATGTCCCCATTTCCTCAATGCGTGGATGAGTGTTGCCAACTCTAAATCGTGAGTGGCATAATTCCTTTCATGCTCTTTCAACTTTCGGGATTCATAACAGATTACAAATCCCTCTTGGATGAGAACTCCTCCCAGTCCCTCCTTACACGCATCTGTGCACACCATGAAATCCATATTTGGATCTGCAATCTTTAGGATTGGAACATTGGTTAACAGCTACTTCAATCGTTGGAAACTTCTCTCACACTCTTCAGTCCACTGAAACTTCTTATCCTTCCTTTGCAAATAAGTAATAGGGTGAGCTAACTTTGAGAACCCTACTATAAACCTTCTATAATAGCTTTCTAGACCCATAAAAGATCTAACTTCTACCACATTCCTTGGCACTGACCATTCTCAGATGACCTCAACCTTTTCAGGATCCACAACGATCCCTTTTTCTAAAATAATATTTCCCAAGTAATGGATCTACCTTTGATAAAATGAGCATTTGCTCAGCTTGGCATATAGTTGGTGTTCTCTCAACACTTGCAGAACCATTCTCAAGTGTTGTTCATGCTCTTCCTCCGACTTGGAATACACCAATATGGCATCCAGGAAGACTATGACAAACTTGTCTAAATAGTCCCTGAATACACAATTCATTAAGCACATGAAAACAACAGGTGTGTTTGTCAGTCCAAATGACACCACTGTGAATTCAATGACCATACCTTGTTCTAAAGGTGGTCTTGCCGATTTCCTCATCCATTATTCTTACCTGGTGATATCCCGATCTGAGATCTATCTTCGAAAATATTCTCGCACCCTTCAACTGATTGAAAAGATCATCAATCCTTGGTAGAGGATACTTGTTCTTGACAGTTACCTTATTCAACTGTCGGAAATCAATGCACAGCCTCAATGTCCCATCTTTCTTCTTCACGAACAGGAAGGGGGCACCCTAATGTGACATGCTTGGGTGAATGTACCCCTTCTTCAAAAGCTCTTCAAGCTACAATTGCAACTCTTTCAGCTCTGGCGTACTCATTCTATAAGGAGCCTTCGAAACTGGAGCTGCTCTAGGCATCAAATTTATAGAAAAATTAATGTCCCTCTTCAGAGATAGTCCAGGTACCTCCTAAAATACGTATTTGAAATTTGTGAGTACCTCATGGTCTCCAATATTTGAGACTACATCTTTGGATGCTTCTTCCACATGAGCTACAAATAATTGACAACCCTTCTTGTATCACTTCTTCAGCTGCATGGATGAGATTTTTCTAACAACCACAACTCTGGGAATTCCTTGGACTGTTTTTTGATTTCCCTCTTCGTCTAGGCATGTAAACCTCTTGTTACAAAATTCCAAGAGGGCATGGTGCTGGTCCAACCAGCCCATCCCAATTAAGCAGTCATAAGAGCCTAAAGGCAGAATATTCAATTCAGCATTAGTGCTCAATCCTTTCATGTCCACTGAACAGGACTTAACCAATTCAGTGACCTTCCTGTTGGTCCCTGTAGCCAACTAAACTAACCAAGAATTTTCATGTTTGCTTCTTGATAAACACAAACTTTCCACCACCCTAGGATCTACATAACTATGGCTAGCCCCTGAATCAATTAAAATAATTAGTGGTCGGTTGTTAATCATACCTTCCACTTCAATCATGTGCGATTGAAATTATGCTTGTTTTTTTTCCAGGGCTGCATAGATCCTTGGCATTCGGCTGCCCATATCCTCCACTATCTCAGCTTGCTAAACATTGTGGACGGTTCTCACTTTATCTTTTCTATGGGGGAAGTCTCTGTACCTATGGTTCCCTTTACTGCCACAACACTCCATAGGTGACGGTCTGGGCATTTGCTCACTCACTTCAGCCTTCCTGGGCTCTCTAAAAGATAACTGTCCCTGAGCACTGTTTCTAAAAAAGGGAGGCTTGTTTCCCTTCTTACTCTGTTCCTTCTTAAACCTTTTCTGGTCATCCCAAGCCTTCCAAAAGGTAGGCTTCTCTCTTTGTTGTTCATACAAGCAATTTTCCCTTCTTATTGTTTCTTCCATAGTCTTAGGATCGTCATACTAAATCTTATCATCGATGGAAGGTGGAAGTCCACTTAGATACCTTTGAATATTGATAGTCTCATTTTTGATGAATGGAACATACTTCAACAATTCCTAGAAACTTTGTTCGTACTCATCAATGGTCATGCTACCTAGCTTGAGATAGAAGAACTCCTTCAACTTTCTGTCATAATATCTTTTGGTCAGGTATTTCTTCTCGAAATACCTCTTAAACTCCTTCCAAGTGATATATTTCTCTCTGATGTGTTGCACTTTCACAAACTGATCCCACCACATGGATTCTTTTCCTTTTAGCTGGTACATTGCAATTCTTCCTTCTGCATAAGCGGAGTTATTTCTTCATGCCAAGCAACCATGTCTCAGCGTATTCCTCCTTCTTATGTTCTCCATCAAACGTTGGAGGCTTGATCTTGTTCATCTCCCCTTTCAATTCATCCTTTCCAGATTTTCGGTGTTTTCTGGTAGGGGACGGGCTTGAACTACTGTGTGTTTCCCTACCAAAATGCTTTAGGGAGAGACTGTAATGTCTGCTACCACTCCTCGATCTTCTTCTCCTCTCAGGGGTTCTGAAAATTCTTGATCTTCTTGTGTCACTCTCTTTTTCCAATCTCTTTTCTATTCTTTCCAGGCTCTTCAACATTTTTAAGTTGAATTCACCCTGTCGATCCCTAATTTTCATGAGCTTTCGGCTATTAGCTCAGCGAGCTTGGGCATCTTTCTGCAAATTTTCAATGAGTTTCATCATACATACTTATTTATCTATCTCTTTTCCATGTCCATTAGAGTTTGTTCCTTCGACTTCCAAGTTGACATCCTTTCCTTCTCTTTCATCCTCTGAAATGGAGGCACTCCGCACCTTTTCCATTTCCTTAATCGACATCTATTCTTGGTTGTCCTGACACTCGTTGAACTCTACACACACAATGTGAAATCAATCTGAAGTTTTCCAGGCCCTTAAACCTTTAATAAAATCCCAATAATCATAAACCAACATGAGTGAGAAACATTTGACTTCACAAGGTTTTCTAAGCTCTGTTGGCTCTGCAATTTTTTGGACTTCAGGTTTTCGGTACCCGGTAGTTCACTATGCAGTGACTCCTAAATCCTTGTCACTGCAATCCCCAAAATCTGAAATTTTGATTTACTTTATTCTCTGGGCCCAAAGCACAACTGTCACCCTTAAAACCTGTTACGGTTCTTCAGTCTCCGATGGCTTTGGGACTTTGGGACTTTGGGTTTTCGGTACCCAGGATTTCACTATGCAGTGACTCCTAACTCCTTGTCACTACAATCCTTGAAATATGAAATTCTAATTTACTTTATTCTCTGGGCCAAAAACACAGCTATCGCCCTTAACCGCAGTGGGGCGTGGCACATTCTGGAGGATCTACATCTCCATCGGTGACGTCTTCGGGTCCCACCACTCTCGCCTATATTTTCAATTCTCTGGCACATGGTACACATCCAGCAAACACATCCATTCCAAGAAAAAATCCAACGATTAGGTCCCCTCTCAGATCTACGACGCAGATATTTTCGGCGTTTCAGGGTTTCAGGCATCAGGAGTTCGTGCATCCCACATTTCAAACTTTTGTTTGTCGAAATATCGAATTATGGTTTACTCTTCCACTTGATCCAATGGTCAAGTCCTCTCCTACGATCTATGGTGTATATCATTTCAGGAATCTATGTTTCTCTAACTCACAACTTGCGAACACGAGGGTCTTACTTTTTGGTTTCTCGGGTGCCAAAACGTCGTCCGACAGCCACGTGGTTCCCCCGATGGATGGTCTTGACTAATTTCAGGATTTTGCGTATCGCGATTTCCACGTTCCTGTGCACATTCCCTAGATCTGATGGTCACAAGGGTTCACCTTCCCTTCCGAACAGATCCAAAGGCTCCAACACTTCTGGTGTGGAGTCCTCTCTCCTTATGGATATATACCACACCGGTTGTGGTTTCACAACACCGCTATACCTCCTGAGCTTGTAAGCATGCCAAGTAACTCCTTGACACATCTGGAGCATTCTAGGGTCCGAAATCAATCCTCCAGACATAATTTATCCTCACACCCTCGGTCCAAAGACCACTCAACTGGCCCATCTAGGCTCAATGTCGAAACCTTGTCTCTAATACCAAATTGTAGCAACCTTTCTATTACCATACTTCACGGAAATATAACAATAATTCTCTGATTATAAAGAAACATGCATTTAAGCAAGAAATACATTTAAGCTCAGAGTAAGCATACGAATTATCACTAACATAAATAATCCATGGAAATAACATTAATCCAAAAGCACAGCAGAATACATGATAATTATAATACATAGAGATACAGAAACATAATTAAAGAATCATCTAGTGCTCATCTTTGAAATAGTGGTAGTTCCACCAACCAAGTGCAGGCCTTCCATGAACCTCTCAGCCTTATACCACACTGCTCATCAGCTCAGTAGTGGGTCACCCCCAATCTGGGACTAAGCTCCACCCCCAAGGTAGGGAATCCTAGGCTAGGCTGAGGTTAGAGGGAAAACACACAGTCACAAGAAGGAATTCTCTCCCAGGAACCACTCATACTCACTGCCCACATAACCTCCTTCCCCACATGCCTGTTCCACCCCAGGAGTATACACCTTCTCTGTCACCTAGACAGTCCTTCAACTGCTAACCTCCCTTGCCTTGGGTTACAACAACAAACCAGATCGGAAGTCTCTGAGCTCTGTGGGAGCTACAAGGTTCCTTCCAGGAGTTCTGTCCTTCCTCTGTGCATTATCTCACCTGGAGAGAGTCGCTCACAGGCCAACAACCTATTCTTCCAACCTCGATCACCTCTCTCACTTGGAGAGAGTGTTGTACAACTAGCCAACAAGCCCCATGCAGTCCGACACTACACGGCCACAACAACCAATGGGGAAAACAGACACAGGCTTTCCAACGGGTTCAACAATGGCAGGTCACTTCTTATTTCTCAACCCGACAACACAGGATAGACTCACGCTCTGGTTGTTAGGGACGCATGACAAACAATCCACGCAGGGTTCAACACTGGTTCAAATTGTTCAAACAAGGGATGTACCATTTATCCCAAAACGAACACAGATACACGCCTTTTGGTTCAGAAGATGCACGAGGGTTTTTCTGCAGAGGTCACACTAGTTCACCTCAGGTAGTCGGGGGTCGAATGGAGGAGGAACCCTCATCAAAGCTCATCTCATCCCTTTATTTTCATGCGCTAGGGTTGACATTTGTCACCCATGCGACTGCATCCGTTCCTTCAGCATGTGTTCCTTCCATTTGGAAGTTGCTTGTCCTTCCAAAAGAACTTAGGATAAGATATATTATTCACATGTCTTTTGGAATAATATTAAATTATTATTCCCAAGGCTTAAGCCCCCTAGGCTTAACACTTAGCCCCATTTTCCCACCTTCCATCCCCTAATCCCTTGCCCACGTTGTGGAAGCTTAGTCCCCCATCACTCATTCATCATAGTCGGTCTGCACGCGACGATGTTTATATTTTATTAATGTTTTTCATTGAAACATGTACAAAATTAGGCTCTTGGCCTTCAACCCTTAGGCTCTCTCTCTGGCCTAACAATCACATAAGCCTACCAGCTTATATAAACTTTGCTCACCAGCCTATAAAACATATTTACAATTCATTTCATAACCAATATTTATAACAGGCTCATCCTTGGGGACATTACAAGTATAGTGCAGAACCCTCATAACTTTCAACCAGAGAATTAATGATATTTACAGACAAGTCTTAACTTCACATTCAACCGAACCCTTAATGTTGTTAATGAAAATCTTTGTCCCTAAATCCGGTGGAGTCTTCATGTTGGACAGTAAGTATTAGGGTGGATTTAATATGCTACCAAGTCTAGGTTTATGACTTGTCATGCCTGATGGGGTTCCAACCCCTCAACGCTACTCTTTCATTATTCGATCAACCCTCTCGTTATACAACTGACATATGCTAAGTCCACTTAGTTACTATGTTAAAGTTTTAATGAAAAATCTGGCAAGAATGTCCACTATTTATAATAGTTAGAGTGTGCATACACTAAGTGTATAATTTGTTGCAAGTAGACCCATGTAGACATATGTGAATAATGTTAAACACTTCGGGTAAGGCATACGATAACTCATATATATAATCAAGAAATATGTTTCCTTGTGTGACTGTAGATATAGGGACTATATATATATATATATATATATGGTAAGGTTTGTGTATCCAACAACAACAATTAAGCAATTCTTGTTACATGTGATATAAGGTTATGTTAAAGAAAATAAGACTTAAATGTATGAGGTTGTTGCAATAAGTTTGAAGTACTCCTTCATTGGATATGAAGTTGAGAGTACTAAGACTAGTTTAAAGGTAGATTTTTAATAAAAACTTTTGTGGATCCCTTTGATAAAGGTAGAAACCATGTTAGGATAGAGTTACTATAGACTTCTGGAAACAACTAGATTACAATTTGATCGATAGTATAAACTTTATCCTATTATGAAAAAAATGTTGTCACATGTACCGATTTATTTTAATAGGCATGACTTCACAGAAAGAATAACTACCTTGTTACTCGTCACTTGTAACTACGAGTAAGTATATGTCATACTCTGATAATGACGATTATAGTTTGAAACCGATCAAGGATAGTAGAGTAAAGAAGTTTTAATGCACCTAAAACAAACAAATTGTTAGTAAATTTGGGGTACACTACATATGGTATTAGAGGAAAGGTTATAGCACTTGGACCTCAAAGCATGACCAAAATTTTGTTTAGTACATGCTATTCTGTTTAATGAAAAACCAACAAAAATTCTTTCTGTTACAAACATAAACTTTTTGTTCTGTTGTGTTAATGGAAGCACATAATGAAGAGGAAAATCCAACTTGAGGAGAATCCTGATCAAGGACCTCCTGGAGAGCCTGGGAAAAACAATGAAGGAAGTTCAACCACCCAGGTTCTTGAAACCATGAGGAACCTTATCATGGAACTGAAAGCTTTCAAGGTGGTACAAACCCCCTTCCCTCCAAAGGGATTCTTGACCTCTCGGTCTTGGATCATTTGGATTTATGAGTCAGATCAACTCCTTGGGTCCCTGTGGGCACCAAAAACTACATTACCCACACACACAGGCTCTCCTGCAAGTGACCATGGTTGTGACCGTGGGATATCCCAAATCCTTTCTTCACTCCCTCCCGAAGTGATCAGCTCCAAGTCTCTGAACTCTCACCACACATCTCCTAAGATTCGTCGGCCTCACAATGGTTCGGACTTCGCGACCCCATGAAACTCTAGGTATTTCACTCACAATCTCTAATCTCCATATTCTCAAATTCTCTAATCCATCACCATGTGCTCTCCTGTGATCAACGGTCGGAATTAAATCGGGACTTTGGACCTCACGAATTTGTTTTCGCCAAGTTTTCAACTTGCTTAACTCTGAAGTCTCGAAACACTTCACATTTATCCTTCATGTAGCTCTACTATATCTAACCGTCTAGAATCGTTCGTCTCCCCCCCTTGAGAACGAATCTCGCACTCACTAGTTCTGACAAGAAATTCAAGGACTCCTTTCCTTGAAGATTTCCACCGCTCTCCCTCCTAAGCTTCCTTCTTTAATTTTCCTTGTTCCTCTTGAACATTCTCTCTAACCCTTAGTCAAATTATTGGCCTCTACACACCTGAAAATAGACTTTCATCCACACTCACTTCTCTGTGAATGATTTTTCACTCCTTATGACTATTCTCCAATCGCTTCTAACCCCTATGAAAAAATCACGCTATACTTCCTGAGATTTCGAGTTTGGAAACTCTATCACACACTCCTTGTGGACGTCAATGCACTCTTTGCATACATATAAGTTTCACTATCTCTTCTGAGCTTTTGAGCTGGAACAGAGTCAGTCACGAACTCCTTGCGGACACTATGAACACCTTGCACTCACTCAATGAAAAGAAACCATTGAAACTTATATTCTCCTCACAATGACTCATACATTTAATGAATCGAATGCATTCATAGATTCAAGGAAAGAAACAAAAGAGAATTGAAAAATAACATAAGTTCTACCATTCATTCAGATAGATACATAGCCATACACACATTTGGGAAAATGTTCTTCTGTTATATTCATCAAACATAAACTTGCATACATACAATACTTCTCTATGTCTCCAAGCTCTTACCTTACAATGGCAATCTACACATGAGATTCAATCGCTACAACAACTATCAACAACAATTGACAACAAAAATCATCATCAATCCTTTTTGGGCAATATTACAAATCTTTTTATAAAGAGACGCTCTTCGAGAATTTCCTCCAACTACTTTACACTACCTTAAATGGAATTAAAATCTATCAAATACTCAATTCCTATTACAATAAATATTGTGTTAGACATATAAGAGCGCAAGCTCCAAATCTGTACTGCGATTCGATCTATAAAAAAAAAAAAAAAATCCCCCATCATCTTCTATGATGGATCAGCCTTCAAACATTTAAGGACATTAAATGAATTTTTTTTTCCAGATATCTCATTAATACATTGATCAGTTTGAAATTCAAAATATTTCAAAATGTGTGCTAGTGTGCCTAGCTATCCTCCATGCTTGTGCTTTGCTGGAAATGCTCCTGCATCATACTCCCTTGGATGAAAAAATCATGGACTCCATTCCATGAGATCCTGCACCGATCTTCCATGCTTCTGGATCTCTATTTCATTAACCCAGTTGGCATCTTCTGTTGGTCTTCCTTTCCACTTAACCAAGTATTCAAAATACGTCTTTCTTTTGGTCTTCTTACCAACCCTTTGATCTATGATCTTTTCCATTTGCGACTTCTCTCCTACAGGCATCTGATTCTCCCACTGAATCTTTCTTTGATATTCATATATTTCGGTTCCATCTTCCCTGTAAATATACAAGTCTGCAATGTTGACTATGGCCGATATGCCCACATCTTCTGGCAACTCTAACTCATAAGAATTCTCACCAAATCTCCTCAAGATTTTACATGGCCCTATCTTTTCAAATTCAACTTGTTATATGTTCCTCTCGGGAATATTTCCTTTCTTAGATGTGCTAGAACTTGATCTCCAACATTAAATTCAAGCTTTCTCCTATGTTGATCAACTCTTCATTTGTATTCGTAGTTGGTTTTCCTCAACTGCTCCTTGATCTGATTGTGAAGTTCTTGCATCTCTGCAGCAAAATCTTCACCTCCCGTGCTTCTAAACTCACCTTGCTTTAGATCTCTTAGCTCTGAAACTCCTCTTAGATTCATTGCATATACGATTTGAAATAAACTTTTTTGAGTGCTCCTGTTCACTGAGTCATTATATGCAAACTCCACTTGTGCTAGAATTTGATCCCACTAACTATGGTGTTTAGTGACAAAACTCCTCAACAAATCTCCTAGGATTCTATTCACCACCTCGGTTTGTCCATCTGTTTATGGATGATATGCAAAACTAAAAGATATCTCTGTCCCCAACTTTTTCCACAATGTTCTCTAGAAATGACCAACAAATTTGGTATCCCTGTCTAAAACTATACTCCTAGGAGATCCATGGAGTCTCACAATCTCTTTGAAAAACAATTTTGCAACATGCGTTGCATCACTGGTCTTCTGACATGGGATAAAGTGTTCCATCTTCGACAATATTTCCACCACCGTAAATATGGAATCACTTCCCCTTTGTTTTCTTGGCAATCCCAACACAAAATCCATGCTTATTGCATCCCAAGGCCTCTTTGGAATAGGCAATGGTTGATACAACCCATTGCTCTGTTTCTTCCCCTTGGCATATTGATAAATCTTGCAGTTGTTCACAAATATATTTACCTCCGATATCATACCTGGACAATAATATGAACCATTCAATTGGGAAAATGTTTTTTCATGGCCAAAGTGTCCAGCTAGACCTCCATTATTCTTTTCCTTCAACAAATTCTCTCTCATCGAGCATCTTGGTATGCACATTTGGCATCCTTTGAATAAAAACCCATCCTAAATCAGATATTCAGCCCACGGGCTTCTGTCTCTGAGCACAAGATTTGTACATGCTTCATATGCTTCTCCAAAATCTGGATCACTGTGTACATTTCCTTAAGGTGATCAAACCCCAAGGTTTTGACCTAAAATTCCTATAGAATCAAATTTATCCTACTCAATGCATCAACAACCTTGTTAGCATTTCCAGAAATATATTTAATGAAAAAAGTGAAATTTTTCATAAACTCCATCCACTTAGCATGTTTCTGGTTTAATTTCTCCTGTCTTGTTATGAATTGCAAAGCGTGATTATCGCTATACAAAAAAAATTCCTTCGGTACAAGATAATGTCTCCATTTCTTCAATGCTTGGATTATGGCATAGAACTCTTTGTCGTATGTGGAGTACTTTTTTTTAGCTTCATTCAGCTTCTCACTGAAATATGCAACAGGTCTATTGTCTTGTCTTAAGACCGCTCCAATTGCAACTCCACTTGCATCACATCTTACCTGAAATGTCTTTCCGAAATCTGGTAGAACCAAAATCGGTCATTCAATTATCTTCTCCTTTAGTATGTTGAAGCTTCTCTTGGAATCTTTTGTCCATTTGCAACACTTATCACTTATGTCTCTTCTTCAATGTATCCATCATTTGAGCACTAATCTTGCTAAAATTCCTGATGAACTTTCGATAAAAACTTTCTAACCCATGGAAGCTTATTACCTCAAAGACATTCCTTGATGACGACCATTCTTTGATTACTTTCACCTTTTCAGGATCCATCTTCAACTCATTTGAAGAAATAAAAAAACCCAAATATATGAGCTATGACTTCAAGAAAGAGGACCTTTTCAAATTGATTAACAACTTCTCTTGCTGCAGCCTCCTCATCACCAATGCTAAATGTCTTAATTGTTCCTCCTTACTCCTGTTAAAAACTAGTATATCATCTAGATACAAGATCACAAACTTACCAATGGAATCCTTTAATACTTCATTCATCAGCCTCATAAAAGTACTCGGGGAATTTTTTAGGCCAAACAGCATAACAAGCCATTCATATAACCCCTCATTCATCTTGAATGTTGTTTTCCACTCATCACCTTCTCTCATCCTGATCTGGTGATATCTACTTTTCAAATATATTTTTGAAAAATAGTTGGCTCCACTTAAGCAATCCATCAAGTCATCCATCCTCGGTAATGGAAACCTATAACTAATGGTGATTTTGTTTATGACTCTCATGTCCATACACATTCTCCATCCTCCATCCTTCTTTGGACTTAATATAGTTGGTACTACACATGGACTCAAACTTTCTCTGATCTATCCTTGGTCTAGTAGATCTCGAACCTGTCTCTTCACTTCCTCATTCTCTTGAGGTGTAAATATGTATGCTTCTTTGTTCGGCAGGCTTTCTCCTGGTATCAAGTCAATGTAATGGCTGATGCTCCTGATAGGTGGCAATGAGTTCGACAACTCATCCACTACAATATCAACAAATTTCTCTAGTAGCTCCTGATCTTCCTTAGGAAAATCCTCCAATGAAGTACTGGTAAGGATAACCCTCAGTTTCCTCACTACAACAAACTGCATCTCCTGTTCCTTCTTCACTTCATCTAGGAGTTCATTCCCACCCATGAGAAGTATGCCCGTACTGGCTTCCTCCTTCACCTTATTTTCCTCAATTGGTAGCAACATGTGTGTCCTAACATTTTTCTCTAAGGTGTATGTGTTTCTCCTACCTTCATGGATAACATTCCTATCATATTTCCAGGGTCTTCCAAACAAAACATGACATACATCCATAGGAATTATGTCGCATAGGATCTCATCCCTATAATCCTTCTATTTTGAAATTAACTAGGCATTGTTGAGAAACTGTTACATGATGACCTTTCTACAACCATGCGACTTTGTACAGTGTCGAATATGCAGTCATATCCAACTCTAGCTTCTCCACCATATATGTGGATACTAAGTTTTCAGTGCTCCCACTATCAATTATGACCTTGAAAACTTTGTCCTTCCTTTCGCAAGCAATCCTGAACAAATTGTTCCTTTGCACTGTCTTTTCAGCCTCTGGCTCTTTCTTCAAAAGAACCTTCTTTATCATCAAGGACCTTCCATCCTCTGCACCTTATGCCTTAGCATATCACTTCTGCGCTTCTGAGATGTGAGCTTCACCTCCTTTTTTTCTCTCGGGACAATACCAAGACATATGTCTTGTCTTTCCGCAGGCATAACACCTTACTTCTCCTCCTCTGCCTCTTCCTCTACCTCTAGGAAAATAACTTCTACCCCCACTCTACCTTCCGTGAGAAATCCCTCCTCTCTGAGGGTGACTATGTGGTTTCTTCACCTCGTCTCTGGGATTCTATGCCTTATCTTGGGAAACTCATTTGCCTCTGTTCGAGCTTCGACCCCTGTTCTGTTGACTTTGCTTTCAAACCAACTTCTCTTCTTCCTTCAGTGCCATTTGATACGTGTCTTCAACCATTTGTACTGTCGCCATACTGATCTCATACTGAATTTCGTATCTCATACCATTAATGTATCTGACAACTTTCTCTTTGTCTCTTTCCCTCTGTCCAGCTCTAAAGTTTAGTTTATAGAAATCCTCTCTTCACTCTTTCACAGTTAATCCTCTCTAATCTTAGGTTCTGCATCCTCCTGAATAGATTTATCTGGTAATCCTTGGGCATGAATTTCACCTTCAACTTGGCTACCATTCGATCCCAACTCTTGGTATTTTTTTTGCCTTTTCTCCTTCTGTCAACCTGCAGTTCATCCCACCACAGTGTTGCTTGTCCCTTCAGCCTAGTGAAAACATGTCATACCTTTTTCTCCTCCTCGAAATCCTCATAATCGAAATACTTGTCCATTTCTTATATCTAGTCAAAAAATTCCTCAGTGTCTAAATTTCCTTCATACATAGGGATGCTAGTCTTCGTTCTGGTAGCCAATTTGAAAACCACTCTCATCAAGCATTCTTTCGTAGCATACTCAACTACATCTTTTGCTACTTCTACTTCTTCCATTTCTTCCTCGTTGATGTCTCTAGCATCCGAGGCTATCCTTTGTGTTGTTTCCATGGCATCCGTCCTTGCACGCAATTCTCTCATCTCCCTTTCCATAGCTCTTTTAGCTATAGGTGGATCAACATGTCTTATAGGAGGCATTATGTTGACTCTTATCTTTCCTCCCTACATAAGTCAGATCTTTTGTATTATGCTCTAATACCACTCTGGCGCAAACCCCTTTCCCTCCAAAGGGATGCTTGACCTCCTAGACTTGGATCGTTTGGATTTTTGAGTCAGAGTGACTCCTTGGGTCCCTGCGGGCACATGAAACTACCTTACCCACACACACATGCTCTCCTGCAAGTGACCACGACTATGAAAGTGGGTCTACCTCCTTCGTGGTTTGGACTTCGGGGATATCCCAAATCCTTTCTTCACTCCTTCTTGAAGCTCTCAACTCTGAGTCTCTGAACTCTTGCCACGCGTCTCCTCATATTCATCGGCCCCACTGTTGGTCCTAAAGTCTACACCTGACTGCTAATGGGAAAATCTAGGCTACCTACCAATTTAGAATGATTGCTTCGCTAACTTTTTGTTGGTTGGTCAGAGGGTTATTCTATCAATACAAAGGTAAGGTTGGGTTGGCAGAACAATATGGATGAGGGGCCTCCTTGGCTGATGGCACACTAATGACATACTAGTGAAATAATAGAAAATAGAGAGAAACAACAAACTACTCAATGAATAATCGGCTACAAGAAGTTCAATACTTAAAATATCATTTCAATTAATCAAACATGTATCAAAACACAATAACTCCCACAGGTTTCAGAAAACAAATCTTCACCAAAGCATTATCTTTTTGACAAGTTGCATATCAGTAAAAATAAGTCATACAATATCTGAAAGGAAATGAAATGTAAGTTGCACAAATCAAAAACTATATTCAAGATAAGAATGAAAAAACGTGAAGAGTTGAATGAAACACTACCATCAAGAGTATGTTCACTGGGTAGAGAGATTTAATCTATGCATAAAACGGGTCCAACTAGTCTGTTGTATTGCTATTCTTTCCTAAAAAAATATGACCTTTATAATATCCAAAAACTAACTATTTAAAAGAGTTGCAGAGGCTCTCGTCCTTAGGGGAATGAGACCTAAATTCAGGGAATAATTCGTAAATCAAATAATTAACTTCACTAAGACACTGGAATTAATCAGGGAAAGTGGTTCTTATCACACACATAGGACCACTCTTGCATCTAATCTAGGAAAATGTTGGACCTAATCAAATAAAACCACTATTGTCTTTGTGACAGAATTGATGCATGTGTTGGAGGAACTAAGTGGCTGAAAATAGGCCTCGAAGTGACAGAGCATAGCTCACTATTGAACGATGGTATGTCTGGGAGTTGTTGGAAGCCATTGGAGATAAAAAACTTCATGATCAAAGTTTTATGAAATGTTTCTGGAACTAATCTGCGTCAACATGTGACTGAGACTTAACTCTCTATCTATGCCTAAGATTTTGGAAGCCAAGCGCACTCTGTATTGACCCCGTCAGCTTCCATATGTACCTGTGAAATAGCTTCGCTAGAATGGTTGTCGGCCCATTGAGTATGAGGGGAGACATGGAGGCGATCATCCAATCGAGAGACGAGATTAATGGACGTGAGGGTAGATGACATGTGAAGACAGATGTCAAAGTGAGAGGAGGTGTGAATATGATGGAGGTATCGAGAGTATGGAGTTGGCAACATGTAATGAAGGATACATGTGGTGCATAAGGAGAGAAGGAATAGATAGGTTAGGAAGTGAGTGGAGAGCAGGTGGAAAAAGGTGAGAGGGGGTGGTATTGAAAACAAACTCGGGAGGAACTCAGAGGGAGGGGTAGGTGGTAATCTAATTAGAGAGGGTGGGGTTTGAGTTCTTGAGGAATCACCATGTTAGGTAGGGCCCACAGTGGAAAAAATACTTACTCGGACCCCTCCCCACCGTTAAAGGTAGAATGGCCAGGGGGGTCCGAGTTGCGATAAGGACTGTTCATCTAGAGAGGTGGGCCACTGTCAATGGAGATCAACGTGGGGGTTAATGGAGGACAAGTGTCGAGTGGTAAGAGGAGTGAGAGTAGTGAGTGGGATGAGTGGAGGCAATGCGGTGATCTGATGTCATTCAAGCATGTGATTGTGGGAGTTGTTGAGGGTGGTTTGGATCCAGACTGCCTTTGGGCCCGCAATCCACCACAAGCTGCCACGTGTCCTTCCAAAAATACCATGGTTTCAATTGCGGGACCACTTAGGAGAATTAATGCTCGAGCAGTTTACGTCCCCGCAATGAAGCATGGTCGTCTATCTAATGACGATCTGTGATTCGGGTAATATTTACCTGCTGCAAGGATCAACGGTTCTCGTTGACATGGGATCAATGGTCCAGATTCACTTCAGACTTTCGAGCTTCAGGTGTTTTGAATGTGAAACATGAAAAATCTTCGCAGGAAAATATTCGAAGTGAATGATCTGTCTCCATGTGTCATGATGGATGAACGGTCCAGATTCTATTTGGAAGTCCAACTTTCAGGAGTTTCAAATGTGAAGCATGAAAAACCTCCCGGAGGAAAATCTCTGAAGTGAAAGATATATTGCCATGTGTCCCCTCTGATGGATGGTCTAAATTTACTTCAGGACTTTGGTTCTTTGGCTCTTCGGGACTTTTGAATGTGAAACCAAAAAATATCCTAGAGGAAAATCCCCGAAGTGAATGATCTACTATCATGTGTCATGATTGACGAATGGTCCATATTTTCTTTGGGAAATCTGAGCTTCAGGACTTCAGGATTTTATGATTGTTATGCTCTAAATCTCCCAAAGGAAAATCGTTGAAGTGATGTGTTGGGTTCTCGGGACTTCGACTCTTCGGCCCTTCAGAGCCTTTGGTATTTAGGAACTTAGTACTTCAAACTTGATATTAAAACCCACGCGATTCTGGAACCTAAATGGACAAGATCCGTTGATCTATTTGACCTGTTGGATCTTCACCATCAAAAATTGACCTGTATGTTCACATAGTCTGAGCCCGAAATTTGCTTCTTTGGATTGTTGCGTCGCGTCCACAGACATTTCCTATGCATAGAAAATGCTTGGTATACCTATGGTGAGCTCAATAAATGGTGCACGCGATGACAAGCATTCTAAAACAAATATGACATGTATTTATCCTTCAAGAAAAACAGAAGCATAAATGCGCAGAGACTCAAAAATGAATAAGGGCCAAGACACTCAGTAGTGGGAAACTAAATTAAACAATCAGAAAAAGGAAAAATTGATGAAGGCATGGGAAAAAAAAGAGAGGAGAGGTAGGGGATGCAAACCTAGGTTACAACATTAGCTCCAACTGGGTATAGCTCATCCCTGTGAGGTGATAAGAACTATAGATATGTGCATTAATATTAAATAACTTCTCTTAACTTTCATCACTTACCCTCGTTTCTATCTGTCAGCACTGCGTATATGTTACTCTCCCTTATCCATGCATTTTATTGAATTAAAAACTGAAACTACAGCCCAATGCCTTGTTGGACTATGGAGTCTTTATTCACACACAACTAACTAATCAAAGAAACAATAAAGGAAAGCATCTATGGTACAAGAGGGACCTTCCCCCATCCTCAAACAAAATAGTGTTTTAGGAATCACCCATTTACTAGGCCTCCAAAGATCTTTGTATCATCTAGATTGTGCATGATGAATGTGTTGTTGTCTAGAAATTCTATCACCTTAAAAGGACCAAACCAAAGGTTTTAGAATTTACCGTGTTTGGAATTGTCGTCCCTTCTAGCATCCCACCTCAAAACTAGGTCACCTTCCTGAAAAATCTCCTTCTTGGTTTTCTTATCAAAGGTTAATTTGATCTTATTCCAATATGCTTCTGTCCTCTGATATAGTGCTTCTCTGCTTTGCTGAACTTCTATAATTTGAAAGATTCTCCTTTGGATGTCATTGGGTTCCTCATTGTCCTCCTGCAAGAATTTCAAGACTGGTATGCCAAGCTGAGTAGGAAAAATGACATCTATTCCATAAACAAGAGGGAATGGTGAGGTTCCCAGAGGCTTCTTATTGTTGATCATGTCAATCCATAAGGAATATTTGAGTTTAGAGTCCCAGGATTTCTTGCTTTCAGTCAACAACTTTTTAATGATCTAGATGAGAGTCCTGTTTGATGATTCTGCCAGGCCATTTTCCTGAGTGTAATAGGGTGTGGAATGTGTCAAGGCAATGTTGTGACTTCCAGAAAATTCCATCATGGATTTGGACTTGAATGCTTGGGCATTGTCTATTACAAGCTTACTGGGGCAACCAAATCTGGAAAAAATATTAGTTTCTAAGAAATTCATGATTACCTTGTCAGTGACATTCCTGGTGGGCACAACCTCAATCCATTTGGTGAAGTAGTCGGTGGTAGTGAGGATCCACCTATGTTTTCCAATAGAGGGTGGATTTATTTCTCCTATGAAGTCTAACCCCCATTGCTGAAACAAACTACTCTCTTTGATAGGTTTCAAGGGCAGTGATAGTAACTTTTTTTTCCTTGCAAAAATATGACATTCATTGTAGGCTCTAACAACAACAAACACATCAGAGAAAAGGGTGGCCCAGTAGTATCCTTCCCTCAGGATCTTGAGCGCTGTGACCTTCCAATGTTGGTTCCCTCCTAACACTCCTCTGTGCATTTCTGTTGTGACTTGTTTGGCTTCATTTCCATCAAGGAATTTTAATAGAATGCTAGCAAGATCCCTCCAATACAAGCTCTGGTTTGAAATGCAGAATTTGATGGATTTCAACTTGAGAGACCTATCCTTTTTCTTCTTCACATCTGGTGGAAATTCAAAATGTTGTAGAAAATAGATGATGTTTTTATACCAAGGTGGAGACAAATATTTTTCAAATACCTGTAAGTTGTCTTGTCCAGGTTGTATGATGGGTGTATCTGATTGGGTGAAGATATGATGCAATTCTAGCACCTTACAGTTTGATTCTGATAGCAATTTGGCTAGTCCTTTCCCCTTGATCAACTTGGTGGGCCTTATGTGTAGGTCATATTCCAACAGCTTGACAATCCATTTTCCTCTTTTCACCTCATTGTTGGGCTGGACCCGAATCTCTTGACACTGTTGCTAGGAGAAAAGGTCGTTATGCTAGATTGTAGCACATAAACCCTGAAAGGCCTTGAGTTCTTTGCCCAATGCATATGCCTTCTTTTCTAATATATCATACTTGATCTCAGCATATCAGAGGGCTCTAATAAAAAATGCTATGGGCTGCTCATGCCCTTCTTCTTTTTTCTGCAGCAGTACAACATCAATTGTTTCCTATGGGGGAAAGGAGAAGATGAAGAAATCTTTGGTATAGTTAGGGATGGCCAATACAGGTGCTTCAACTAAAGCTTGCTTGATTGTTTGGAAAGATTATTTTTCCTCCGTGGACCATTTTATCATAGCATCTTTTTTCAACATGTTAGTAATAGGCTTCATAATTTCAGCAAAATTTGGCACAAATGTTTGAGGAAGTTTATTTTACCAATAAAATACTGGAAAAGCTTTTTTATTTATGGGGATATCAATTTTTTGAATGGCACAAACCCTCTTTGGATCAATTTTTATGCCTCCCGCTGATATGATGTGGCCCATGAGCTTTCGTTCTGGCATGACAAAGTGAGACTTTCTAAGATTCAAAGATATCCCATACCTCCTGCATTTCTTGAAGACCTGCTCCAAATGTTGCAAATGTTCATCATCAGTCTTGGAGAAAATGGTAATGTCATCCAAGTATATGACCATAAATTTTTCCTTTTCCCCCATGAAAGCAATGTCCATGACCCTCTGAAAAGTGGCCCTTGCATTCATGAGCCCAAAGGGAATCTTGTCATACATGAATGTCCCCCATTGGGTGGTGAATGTTTTTTTTTTCTTTATCCTCCTCACAAACTGCTATCTGGTTATAACCAAAGTATCCATCCAACAAGGAAATTATGTGTGCACCTACCACCCTCTATAAAATAAGATCCATCTTGAGGAGGGGGTAATTGTCCTTCAAAGAACACTTGTTAAGATTTCTGAAATCAACCCATAAGCATATCTCCCCACTTTTCTTCCTTACAGGAACTAAGTTGGCCACCCAGTTTAAATACCTCAATGGTACAATAATCTTGGCATCCAACATCATTTTTAGCTCTTTCTCAATTATAGACATTAACATGGGATTAAATTGTCTAATCTTTTATCTAAATGGCTTGGAGCCAGTTTTTAGAGGGATATTGTGTTGGATGATGTCAGTATCAAATGTCTTCAAATCTTCATAGGACCATGCAAAAGTATCAACAAACTTTTTAATGAGACTGACATACCTGTCTTTTTGTTGTGCAACTAATGCTTTGGACAACTTGATGATCCTGGGATTCTCAGTGGTCCCAATATTGCACTCTGTCACCTACTCTTCTTGATTATTCATGGTAGTTCCTTTGTAAACATCATTGTTGTCGAACAATATTTCCAATGGCACTAGTCCTCTTGGAATGTGATTGGTTTTCAGCTCCACAATATCATGACCAGCCAATGTTTTTAGTAGATGAGAGGATTGTTGATCTTCTAATTTCTCATTTTCATCTTCTTGACTTTCTTGATCAATTGAGGTATTGGAGAATTAATCAATGTTGTGTATAAATCTCTACAGTTCTAAATCATCACTAAAGACTTGCCAGTGCTTTATGTTTTCTGGTATGGTTGTTCTATATTTGATTTCCACATGATATTTAATATTTGGGCCAATGGGAGGCCTGAACATGATGGAAGCTAAGGCTAGAGAATCATCCTTCTGATTATGTTCTCTGGGAATGAAAGAAATGTTAAATGCTAGAAAGAAATTATCTATGAAATCCCATACCTCATTTTTGTACCACTTGAGCCTCTATTTCTTAGTTTCATAGATATTCTTCACTTGATTGATGAAAAACTCAAAATCACCAAAAACTGTTAAACAATCAATGGCCATGTCTTCGACAGCCCTCAATCCCAATACCA
This sequence comes from Picea engelmannii, assembly GCA_009831015.1. NCBI lineage: Eukaryota > Viridiplantae > Streptophyta > Pinopsida > Pinales > Pinaceae > Picea > Picea engelmannii. The sequence continues at coordinate 474,700 of ML786069.1, read as the reverse complement.
GAGCTTCATATTCATATATATTGTTAGTAGTCTCAAACTCCAGCTTATAAGAGAGGGTTATTGCTTCTTTTGAAGAGGAAATGAGGAGAATACCTACATGAAATCCTTCCTTTGATGAAGAGCCATCGAAATACATATTCCATGCCTTGTTTTGTTGACCAGTCATCGACTTCTCTCTATGTTGGCTAACTGATATTTCAGGTTCATCATCATTTAAATGAAAAATAGACGAACCCATCCCATCCTCAACAACATAAATGGGGTGATTGCTTGGGTTATGATGATCACCGACTATGTAGGATAACCTTACCTCTTTGTGTAGCCTCTTGTGATCACCACCAAACCAAGGAATGGTGGCATATGTGAGGTCCATTTGCAATGATCCTCCAACCTTCTTAGTCCAAGTTCTAGATAAGATCATGCCAAACTTTGGGGCGATGTTGGCCACCACAATGTCCATCACTACGCTCTTCATGGGTAATTGTGCTAGAGAAACCACCATATCCTTTATCAATCCCAGGCATTTTAATTTCTTATAATCAAAGGAATACATGTCTTGGTAAGGCTGGGTAATCTCTAGACCTAGTTCTTCCATAACAACTTTGGGAATGACATTATGAGAGGCTCTTGAGTCCATAAGACAGTTGTGCAAGATCTTATCATGGACATTTAGATATATATAGAAAGGAGGAGAAGCATCAGATCCATCCTCAATGTGTGGACCCACAATAATGGTTGGGTTTTCATATTGTAGACTAATGACGTCCGAAGATACATTAGAAAGAGTTGATTGCATAACTTTCATGATGGATTTCTTGAAAGGTTCATTTTTTAACAATTATGTCAAAGGGATAGGAATCTTAATTTTTCTAAGATCATGTTCCAGGATGAAAAAGGTTGGTGTCTTATCAGCTTCCTTTGTTTCAAGGGAAAGAGGTTTTTATAGTGGAGATGACTGAGTTTTAGATGGAATACTTTTATTTGTATTTGGCTTGGGAGTAGCTTCTCCTTGTTTTATTTGATCAGAGGTAGTGGCATTGAAAGCTCCATTTCTCGTCCTCAAATCATATTTCTTCTTGGGTTGACCTTGAATAACTCCCTCCTCCCCTATATGATCATCAAATGGATTTGAAAATTGAGCTACCTCATATTCTTGCTATGTTAAATGACTGGTATAATAATCTGTCTCATTGAAAAGAAAAATAGTATCATCCACAACATCATTTTCCTCATATATCTCCTCAATCTGATTATTTTGGAAAGGGACCACCACCCTTTGATCATCAACATTTCTCCTTTCTCTCTGCATTACTTGAGGATCATTATTAGGCCTTCTGAATTAGTGTTGATTTCTATTACCAGTCCCTTGAAAAGTTTTGTTTGGCTCTTTGGATTCCCATTTTATCTTATCTATCTCAGAAGTCAAATCCTTCAAAGTATTGGTCATATCCTCAAGTTTGGGATCATATGTAGCTGGGTTAGAGCAGGCAGGGGCATCCTCTCTCTGTTTTTTCTTCTCTTTATCAGATCTAGTCTTCAATCTATCTGATCCCAAAATATTATATTCAACCTCAATGGTTGCTTCCTGCATGGACAACAAAGTGGTTGACCTTCTCTCTCTCAGGAGGAGGGAGAATTCTACATCAAATGCATTGGCATAAGTGATCTTGGCAAAGGCCTCAGTTCGTTTGATTTCATCTAGGATTCTACCATACATTTTATTGAATCTCTTGGTGAAGTTTGAAATAGATTCTTCTCTTTAGAGCCCCAAATTCATTGACGTAATAGAGATAATCTCTCCTATCTCCCCATTGATTTATGAAAGCTTCATCCAATGCCTCAATATCAACAATGGAGGCTGGAGGAAGACTCCTAAACCATTTTCTGACCTCCCCATCCAAACTTTGTACAAACAACGTCATCCACACATCTGAATAATCAATGTTAAAGTTGTCTGCAAAAATGTAAAAGGATCCCAGATGTTCTTCAACAGTTATTTCACCTTCCCTATTATATCTTGGCATATATTTCATGTAATCTGTGGTTGGGAGTGCATGCAAAACTACAGGTAGCACTAAGGGTGCATATCTGGCAGCAATTATGAAATCCATATTATTAACGGCCATGGCTTCAACCTTAGGAATCTGCAAATTTATGGGAGATATAGGAGTGGATGTAGGAGTGGATGTTGAAGTTGAATCATGAGTAGGATATGTTTGATCCCGTTTGGAAATATGATTCTCAGGGATAGAAAATTCAAGCTGCTCGTGATGATGGTTTGAAGTATTCTCTTGGTGTGTAGATTTTCCCTTGAGGGGGGAAGCATATCTCCGAGCTATAGTGGATTTCCTTAGTTTCCCTTATAGCTCAAAGCCTACTATGTTATTCTCAGGGTTATAATAATCCTTCTTGGCTTTGATGTTTTCATATTTGGATATGTTGAATCCTTTTCTGGGCGCCAATATTTCTTCTTTAAATTTTACTCAGTGAAGTCTCCAGGTGATAGATGGCTGTCTGTCTCTATCTGATATATGTTCACCATCAAAGTTCATATCCGATCAATTTTTTTTCTCCCAAGGAAATATATTTCGTTACTCTGTTCCCCGGCAACAGTGCCAAAAGATGTTGGTCCTAAATTATGCACCTGACTACAAAAGGGAAAAGCTAAGCCACCTACTAGTTTACAATGATTGCTTCTTTAATTTTTTGTTGGTTGGTCAGAGGGTTATTCTATCAAGAAAAGGAAATTTTGGTTTGGCAGAACAATATGGATGAGGGCCCTCCTTGGCTAATGGCACACTAATGACAGACTAGTGAAATAATAGAAAACAGAGAGAAAAAACAAACTACTCAATGAATAATTTGCTGCAAGAATTTCAATACTTAAAATATCATTTCAAGACATCAAACATGTATCAAAACAAAATAACTCCCACAAGTTGCAGAAAAAAAAATCTTCACCAATGAATTAGTTGTTTGGCAGGTTGCATATCAGTAAAAATAAGTCATATAATAGCTGAAAGGAAATTGAATGTACGTTGCACAAATAAAAAACTGTATTCAAGATAAGAATGAAAACACATGAAGAGTTGAACAAAACATTGTCATCAAGAGTATGTTCACCAGGTAGAGAGATGTAATCCGTGCATAAAATGGTTCCAACCAGTGTGTTGTATTGCTATTCTTTCCTCAAAAAATACGACCTTTACAATATCCAAAAACTAACTATTTAAAAGAGTTGCAGAGGCTCTCATCCTTAGGGGAATGAGACCTAAATTTAGGGACCTGTTCATAAATCAAATAATTAACTTCACTAAGACACTAGACTTAATCAACAAGAGTGGTTATTATCACACACAGAAGACCACTCTTGCATCTAATCTAGGAAAATGCTCGACTTAATCAAATAAATCTACTATTGTTTCTGTGACATAAATGATGCATGTGATGGAGAAACTGAGTGGCCAAAAATAGGCCTTGAAGTGATAGAGCAGAGCTCTCTGTTGAATGATGAAATTTATGCAAGTTGTGGAGGCCACTGGAGATAACCAACTACATGAGCAAAGTTTTTTGAAGTGTTTCTGGAACTAATCTGCGTCGACCTGTGACTGAGACTTAACTCTTTGTCTATGCTTGAGCTTTTGGAAGCCAAGTGCACTTTGTATTGACCCCGTTAGCTACCATCTGTACCCATGAAATAGATTCTTTGTAATGGTTGTTGTCCCATCGGGTATGAGGTGAGACGTGGAGGCAAGCATCCAATCGAGAGACGAGATGAATGGACATGAGGGTAGATGACGTGTGAAGACAGATGTCAAAGTGAGAGGAGGTGTGAATATTATGGAGGTATCGATAGTATGGAGTTGGCAACATGAAGTGAAGGATAAAGGTGGCGCATAGGGAGAGGAGGAATAGATAGGTTGGAAAGTGAGTGGATATTAGGTGGCGAAAGGCGAGAGGGGGCGGTATTGAAAAACAACCTAGGAAGAACTCGAAGGGGGGGGTAGGAGATAAGAGGATTAGAGAGGAGGGGGTCTGAGTTCTTGAGGATCCAAAATGTTAGGTAGGGACCATGGTGTGAAAAATACCTACTTGGAGCCCCCCCCACCGTTAAAGGTAGAATGGTCAGGGAGTTATGAGCTGTGATAAGGACCATTGATCTGGAGAGGTGGGCCACCGCCATTAGAGATCAGCGTGGGGGTTAACAGAGGATAGGTGTCAGGTGGTGAGAGGAGAGAGTGTAGTGAGTGCGATGGGAGTAGGTGATGCGTTGATCTGATGTCATTTAAGCATGTCATTGTGGGAGATGTTGAGGGTGGTTTGGATCCAGATTGCCTTTGGGCCCGCAATCCACCACAAGATGCCACATGTGCTTCCAAAAATACCATGGTTCCAATTGTGGGAACTCTTAGGAGAATTAACCCTCTAGCAGTTTACATCCCTGCAATGAATTGTAGCCTTCGATCTGATGACGATCCATGATTCTGGTGATATTTACCTACTGCAAGGATCGACGATTCTCATTGACTTGGGATCAAAGGTCCAAATATACTTCAAAATTTCAGGCTTCAGGTGTTTTGAATGTGAAACATTAAAAAAGTTCTAGAGGAAAATCTCTGAAGTGAATGATTTGTCGCCACGTGTCATGATGGATGAACAGTCTAGATTCTCTTCAAAAGTCCAAGTTTCGGGAGCTTCAAATGTGAAGCATGAAAAACCTCCTGGAGGAAAATCTCCGAAGTGAAATATATGTTGCCATGTGTCCCCTCTGATGGATGGTCTAAATTTACTTCAGGACTTTGGGTCTTTGGCTCTTCGGTACTTTCGAATGTGAAACATGAAAATATCCCAGAGGAAAATCCCCAAAGTGAATGATCTGCTACCGCATGTCGTGACCAACGAACGGTCCAGATTTTCTTCAGAAATATGGGCTTTGGGAGTTCAGGAATTTATGAATGTTATGGTCGAAAAATCCTAAAGGAAAATAGCCAAAGTGACATGTCAAGTTCTACGGACTTTGACTCTTCGTCTCTTCAGAGGCATTGGGTATTTGGGAGCTTAGTACTTCGAACTTGATATTAAAACCCACGCGATTCTAGAACCCGAATGGATGAGAGTCGTTGATCTATTTGACCTTATGGATCTCCGTCGTCGAAAATTGACTTATTTTTTCCCACAATCTGAGCCCAAAATTTGTTTCTCTGGATTGTTGTGTCGTGTGCACAGACATTTCCTATGCATAGAAAAGGATAGGTAGACTTGCAGTGAGCTCAATCAATGGTGCACATGTTGACAATAATTCTAAAACAAATATGACATGTGTTTTATCCTTCCAGAAAAATAGAAACAAAATGTGTAAAGACTCAAAAATGAATAAGGGCCAAGACACTCAGTAGTGGGAAACTGAATTAAAAAACCAAAAAAAGGAAAAAATGATCAATGCATAGGAAAAAAGAAGAGAGGAGAGGCAGGGGATGCAGACCTAGGTTACAACATTGGCTCCAACTAGGGATAGCTCATCCCTGTGAGGTGCTAAGAACTGTAGATCGGTGCCTTGAGATTAGATAACTTGTCTTACCTTTCATCACTTACCCTCATTTCTATGTTTCAACTCTGCATATCTATTATTGTCCCTCAACCATGCATTTTTTATGAATTAAAAAATGAAACTACACCCCAATGCCTTGTTGGGCTATGAAGTCTTTATTCACACACAACTAACTAATCAAAAGAAACAATAAAGGAAAGCATATATGGTACAAGAGGGACCTTCCCCCATCCTCAAACAAAATAGTGTTTCAGGATGCGCCCATTTACTGGGCCTCCAAAGATCTTCGTATCATCTAGATTGTGTAGGATGAACATGTTGTTGTCCAAAACTTCAATCACCTTAAAAGGTCCAAACCAGAGGTTGCTGAATTTATCGTGCTTGGACTTGTCGTCCCTTTTGGCATCCCACCTCAAAACTAGGTCACCTTCTTGAAAAATATTCTTCTTGGTTTTCTTATCAAAGTCTAATTTGATATTATTCTAATATGTTTTTGTCCTTCGATCTAGTGCTTCTATTTTTTTCTAAACTTCTATAATATGAAATATTCTCCTTTGGATGTCATTGGGTTCCTCAATGTCCTCCCACAATAATTTCAGGACTGGTATACCAAGCTAAGTAGGAAAACCAACATCTATGCCATAAAAAAGATGGAATGGTGAGGATCCCAGAGACTTCTTAGTGTTGATCCTGTCATCCCATAAGGCGTATTTGAGTTTAGAGTCCCAATATTTCTTGCTTTCAGTCAACAACTTTTTAATGATCATGATGAGAATCTTGTTTGATGATTTTTCCAGGCCATTTCCTTGAGGGTAATAGGGTTTGGAATGTGTCAAGGCAATGTTGTGACTGTCACAGAAGTTGATCATGGCTTTGGACCTGAATTCTTGGGCATTGTCTGTTACAATCTTACTGGGGCAACCAAATCTGGCAAAAATATTAGTTTCCAGGAAATTCATGATTATGTTGTCAGTGGCATTCCTGGTGGGCACAAACTTAATCCATTTTGTGAATTATTCAGTGGCAGTGAGGGTCCACTTGTTTTTTCCACTAGAGGGTGGATTTATATCTCCCATGAAGTCTAACCCCCATTATTGAAACGAACTACTGGCTTTGATAGGTTTCAGGGGTAGTGATAGTAACTTTTGTTTCCCTGCAAAAATATGACATTCATTGTAGGCTCTAATAGTGGAAAATATATCATAGAAAAGGGTGGGCCAATAGTATCATGCCCTTAGGATATTGACCGTTGTGGCCTTCCAATGCTGGTGCCCTCCACATACTCCTCTGTGCATTTATGTTGTGACTTTTTTGGCTTCATTTCTATCAAGGCATATTAACAGAATGCTAGCAGGATCACTCCAATATAAGATCTAGTTTGAAATGTAGAATTTGATGGCTTTCAACTTGAGAGACCTAGCCTTTGTCTTGTTCACATCTGGTGGACATTCAAAATGTTGTAGAAAATATATGATGTTTTTATACCAATGTGAAGAGGAATATTTTTCAAATACCTATAAGTTGTCTTGTCCAGGTTGTATGATGGGTGTATCTGATTGGGTGAAGATCCAATGCAATTATAGCACCTTACAATTTGATTATGATAGAAATTTGTCCAGTCCTTGCCCCTTGATCAGCTTGGTGGTCCTTATGTGTAGTTCATATTCCAATAGCTTGACAATCCATTTTCCTCTTTTCCCCTCGTTGTTCGGCTGTACCATAATCTCTTTGACACTGCTACTAGGAACAAAGGCCACTATGCTATATTGTATCATGTAAACCATGAATGCCTTGAGTGCTTTGACTAGTGCATAATCCCACTTTTCTAATATATCATACTTGAGATCTACATCTCGGAGGTCTCTTCGAAAAAAGGCTATGGGTTGTTCATGCCCTTCTTTGTTTTTCTGCAGTAGTACAACAACAATTGTTTCATTTGAGGCAAAGGAGAAGATGAAAACATCTTTGGTATAGTCAGGGATGGCCAATGTAGGTGCTTCGACTAAAGCTTGCTTGATTGTTTGGAAAGATGATTTTTCCTCCTAGGACCATTTTATCACAATATCTTTCTTCAACATGTTAGTAATAGGCTTTAGAATTTCAACAAAATTTGGCACAAAACATCTGAGGAAGTTTATCTTACCAATAAAATACTGGACAACCTTTTTATTTTTGGGGATCTCAATTTGTTGAATGGTACAAAACCTCTTCCTCCACCTATCTCCGTCTTGATATTACTTCTCTAATTTTCCTTGTTCCTCTTGAACAATCTCTTCGACCCTTAGTCGAATTCTTGGCCTATGCACACCTGGCAACAGACTTTCATCCACACTCGCTCCTCTGTTAATTATTTCACACTCCTTGTGACTATTCTTCAACCGCTTCTAACCCCCGTGACTAAATCATGCTATCCTTCCTAAGCTTTCGAGTCTAGAAACTCTCTCATGCACTGCTTATGGACGTCAATGCACTCCTTGCATACATATAAGTTTCACTATCTCTTCTCAGCATTCGAGTCGGAATAGAGTCTGTCACTCACTCCTTGTTAACAATATGCACACCTTGCACTCACTCAATGAAAAGAAACCATTCAAACTTATCTTCTCCTCAGAATGAATCATACATTCAACGAAGAAAATGTAGTCATAGATTCAAGGAAAAAAACAACAGAGAATTGAAAAATAACAGAAGTTCTACCATTCATTCAGATAGACACATAACCATACACACATTTGGGACAATGTTCTTCTGTTATATTCATCCAACTGAAACTTACATACATACAATACTTCTCTGTATCTCCAAGTTCTTATCTTACAGTGACAATCTACACATGAGATTCAACCGCTACAACAACTATCAACAACAATTTACAACAACAACCATCATCAATCCTTTTTTGGAAATATTAATTTTTTTTTTATAAATAAACTCTTTTTGATCATTCCCTCCAACTACTCTATGCTACATTAAATGGAATTAAAATCTATGAACTACTCAATGCCTATTACAATAAATAGTGTGTCAGACAGATAAGAGCGCAAGCTCCAAATCTGTACTTCAATCCGATCTATAAAACAAAATACATTCCCCCTATCATCTTTCGTGATGTCTCAGCCTTCAAACATTTAAAGACATTCATAACTCAAAATGTTTTTTTAGATATCTCATTAATACATTGATCAGTTTGAAATTCAAAATATTTCAAAATGTGTGCTAGTGCGCCCAACTGTCCTCCCCGCTTGTGCTTTGCTGGCGATTCTCCTGCATCACAAGGCAGACAATGAGAAACTGAAAAAAAACCAGGAAGACTAGAAATAAATAAATGAAGTACTAATGCGTAGCATAGTAGCAAAGAAGAGCCCAAAAGACAATGACAAGGAAGAAGAGGTTAGCAAAAGAGCCTCCAAAAATTTTGGTCCTGAAGCAGAAAATGAGAACAAATCTTTTGAGGGAACACCAACACTAGGAAATAAAACAACCATAGGAAGGAAGAGGAAACAGGTGGACCACTTGGAGGGTGAATTTAAGAAAATCAAACCGTCCAACTTTGACGGAGAATCCAGGACAGGGGAAGAGGTTGAATCATGGTTGTTGGACATAAAAAAGTATTTCTAGATTTATAATTATTCCAATAACATGAAGGTTAGGATGGCCATTTATAACCTCAAAGGAAAGGTGAGTATATGGTGGAAGGACCTGAAGTTGGCCAAGGTCTTAAAGGAAAAACAAATGGAATGGTTTGATTTCTAGAAATACTTCAAGAAACAATATTTATCATAAATTTATTATGAGAGAAACACCAAAGAATTTTATGAGCTAAGACTCGGCCAAATGACCATGGACAACCTGATAAAAAAATTTATCAAATTATTAAGATTCATGCCATACATCAAGGAAGATAAGGTAAAAATCTAGTGGTTCCTAAGATTCTTACCACAGTCCAATAAGGACAGAATTGAATTCGACAACCCCAAAACCTTAAGAGAAGTTTTTAGAAAGGCACGGATGTGCTATGACCAGTACAAACAATGGTATAAAATTCCCAAGGCTTGGAAAGATAAGAAACATGACAGAATGAGTAAGGGAAAGAAGGGCTTCCAACCAACCCCTTTCCATAATGCGGCAAAGAATTTCCCAAGGAAAGATTTTCAGTCCAATAATTAGAACACCCAAGCGAGAGGGAGACAAGTTAATCTAGGAACCAAGAAGTTTGGGGAGGTCCCCAAGGAACCATTAAAATGTTGGGAGTGTGGAGAACCTCACTTAAGAAGGAATTGTCCATGTTTAACTTCTGTATCAAGGACCACAGTTCACAACTTGCAAGAGGCCTCTACAGTAGGAGATGTGGGTAGAAGCGTACACAAGATCAATGCAGTTGTGGATGGCCGACAAGTTGATAACCAATCCACTATAGTGTAAGTTGAAGGTAAAGTTAATAATAATCATATTTCTATTTTAATTGATCTTGGAGCTACTACAAGTTATGTTACTCATGGTGTAGTTGACTCAAACAAGCTTAATAAAGTAAAGCATACCAAATCTTGCATAGTACAGCTAGCAACTAGGGCGAAAAGGAAAGTAACATATTTCATTTATGATTGTGAACTCAGTTTAGATAGTCAAAATACAAAGTTAAATATGAATATTCTACCCTTAGGGTCATACGATACAATTATTGGAATGGACTGGTTAGAGAAGCATAAAGTAATTTTGGATTGTTATGAAAAATCACTTACTTATAGAGACAAACAACACAGTTAGGACAATAAAAGGCATCAGAAAACGAGTATCAGTTAGGCAAATTTCAACAATGCAATTTAAGAAATGCATGAATAAAGGTTGTCAGAATTATGCTATTCAAGTGAAAAAACTGTTAGAAAAAGAAAATAAACCCAACCTAGAAGACTTTATCGTCTTACATGAATTTAGATATTTATTTGTGGACGAAATACCAAAACTACCTTCGAGAAGAAGGATAGATTTCTCTATCGATTTGCTTTCTGGATCAACCCCGATATCTAAGGAACCCTACAGGATGAGTTTACTTGAATTGACATAACTGAAAATTCAACTACAAGAACTATTGGGCAAGGAATACATCAAACCAAGTGTCTAATATTATGGAGCATTAGTCCTTTTTGTGAAAAAGAAAGAAGAAACTTTAAGATTATGTATTGATTATCGACAATTAAATAAAATGACTATTATGAACAAATATACCCTACCCAGAATCAATGATCTGTTTGACCAAGTGGGAGGGGAAAAGATTTTTTCTAAGTTAGTTTTAAGATCTGGTTATCACCAGGTCAGAATAAAGGATGAAGACATAAGTAAAACAACGTTTAGAATGAGATATGGACATTATGAGTTTGTTGTTATTCTGTTTGGTCTCACTAACGCACCAACAACATTTATGTGTTTAATGAATATCATTTTCAGACAATATTTGGATAAGTTTGTGTTTATATTTATTGATGACATTATAGTATATTCGAAAACAGAAGAAGAACAAAAAGAAAATCTAAAGATAGTATTGCAAACCCTAATAAAACAAAAGTTGTATGAAAAAATTGACAAGTGCAACTTCTACCAAAAGAGAATATAGTACCTAGGACATGTAATCATCATCATCATTATCATCAATATCTGAAGAAGGTATTGCAGTCGACCCAATATCTGAAGAAGGTATTGTAGTCGACCCAGAAAAGATAAGAGCTGTCATGGAATGCCCTATCCCTAAGGATGTGGTGGACATCTAGTCATTCATGGGAATTATTAGTTACTACCACATATTTATCGAGGGATTCTCGAAGATTGCATACCCAATCACATCCCTATAGAAAAAGGGGACCAAGTTTATTTGGTCACAGAAATGTCAGGACAGTTTTAATAAGTTAAAGGAACTGTTAACAACCACACCTATTTTAAGGGTAGAAGACTTTACAGTCTGTGTGGATGCGAGAAAAGAAGGTTTGAGAGGTGTACTAACTCAATAAGGGAATGTTAATTGTTACAAGTCATGAAAAATAAAAGAGCATGAACGAAACTACATCACACACGACTTGGAATTAGTAACGGTAATTCATGCGTTAAAAATGTGGTGACACTATATAATGGGAATAAATTTTTTGTTGCTAACCGATAAGAGTGGTATGAAATTCTTATTTAGTCAACCAGATCTTAATGCAAGGTAAGCAAGATGGATGGCTTTATTGAGCGAATTTGATTTCGAAGTAAGACACATCAAGGGTAAGGAAAACAGAGTGGTAGATGCCTTAAGTAGAAGAACTCATGGGTTGTTTGAAATAAGTATTAGCAGGGAAGCAAGTGACATTGAACAAAGGATAAAAGTTGGAAGTAATAATGACGAAAAATATATCAAAACAGTGGAACATTTACAAAATAATGCAGAAAATTTAGACATAACAGATCTGAGTTTGGACAAAAATGGATTAGTAAGATTCAAAAATAGGCTGTACATACCAGATTCTGTAGAATTAAAGATAACAATTTTGGATGAAGTACACAAGAAGCCATATTCTGGTCATCCGAGATATCATAAAAAGGTAACATCATTGAGGAAGTTGTTTTATTGGCCTAACATGAAAGGTGGGGAAACATAATACTTATCTAAGTGCTTAGATTGTCAACATGTGAAGGCTAAGCACCAACACCTAGCCCTCTTATTACAACCTCTACTTATACTGGAATGGAAGTGGGAGACTATCTCACTGGATTTTATCACAGGTTTGCCTAAAACTAAAAAACAAAATGATTCGATTATGGTAGTAATTGATAAACTTAGCAAGTATGCACATTTTATTCTTGTGAAATCTAATTATAAAGCTATTAATATCGCTGAAATATTTATGAAGGAAATTTTTAGACTGCATGGTATTCCTAAAATGGTGATTTTGGATAGAGATGTCAAATTTACAAAAACATTTTGGAAAGAATTGTTTGTAGGGTTGAATACTAACCTGAATTTCAACAAAATCTACCATCCAAAAACGGATGGGAAAACTGAACGAATGAACCAAATTGTGGAAGATATGTTACGAATGTATGTAACGGCGAAACCAACTAAGTGGGAGGAATACCTACACTTAGTGGAATTTACGTACAATAATGTTTATCAGACGTCGACTAAGATAAGCCCCTTCGAATTACTGTAGGATAGAAAGTTTACAACTCCGATTAGATGGGATAACCCAGTTGACAGACTTGTGATGGCACCATAAATGCTCCAGGAAATGGAAAAAATGGTAAGAAAAGTAAAACATAATTTAAAAGAGGCACATGACAGACAGAAAATCTACACAGATCTGAAAAGAAGACATTGGGAATTTCAAGTTGGAGGCCACGTGTATTTAAAAGTCAAAGCAAGAAGAAGTTCATTAAAGCTAGGAAACTATTCAAAGTTGGTGCCCAGGTTTTGTGGCCCCTTCAAGATATTAGCTCAAATTGGACCCATGGCATATCAACTTGCACTTCCTGCAAATTTAAAAGTTCATAATGTATTTCATGTTTCTTTGTTCAACAAGTATGTTCATGATCCTACTCACATTATTGATTGAGACATGGTGTAGGTGGAACCAGAAGGAGAGTTCCAAGCGGAACCTCTGCATATTTTGGATAGGAAAGAAACAGTACTACAGAACAGAGCCATTGCTAGGTAAAAGTGCAATGGAAGCACTTTAGTCCCCAGGAGGCCACTCGGGAATTTGAGGAAGATTTGCAGAAATCTTATCCAACCTTGTTCCGAGAAAGGAACTGATCCAGGGGATCAAATTTTGCTCAAAATTCAAAGTGCTTGGAATAGCTTCAAATTGAATGGGTACGTAGGCCTCGTCGTCATGAGCTGAACACAACTCGTTTGGGTTCAAACGGACGTCGGATGAGTGAGATATCGTGTTCTGTTCAAATCGTCAAACAGGCAAAAAAAAATGTGTTGACCGTATAGTTCATACAGTCCGTACGGATGCTGACGTGGCAGGGCCGTACGACATGTGACAGGTGTTGGTTGGAATTTGTGTGGATGAATTGGCATCTGACACGTGGCATGTTTGTGGTGAATGGAATGCTGACACATGGCCCAATCAATGGCCGCCACGTGTCACCTAGACAGTGGTCTAAAACTTATGTAGTCAGCAGGACTCGACCCCGTGACCTCCGGGCAAGGGGAAGAGCTTTGGGAAGGGCCACCCAACCAGTGCACCCACCTATGGTTCTTAATATACATATGGGATTTAATTTATTTGAATTTCAAATGTTGTGATTTGGGGCGCGGTCTGGGTTGGGGCTAAGCCCCAGCCCCCGGTCATATATATACCATGTAACCACCAGTGCGTGCGTGTTCTGACCCCGTTACCATATGTTTTAAAACCTTGGCCCCTTTTTGTATATGCGCATGGTAACATGGTGACCCATATGTCCACAGGTTTTAGCGGTTAGGGGCTAGGCGCGCCCTAACCATCCTACAGTTCGCACCGTTTTGCGGTTGCACCCGGTGCTAGGTTTTAACACAAATATACGTGTCGGGGCTAGGTTGAGAAGGCAGAGGTGCATTTTGGCAATCCAGAGACAACAAGTTTGAAGGGGAACTTCTAGGAATCCTATCTTCTTCAATTTTTGGCCAAACCAGGTGCCGAAAAAGCCCAACTAGGGGTTTTTGGACGTTCTGAAGCCATTGGAGCCATCTATTTGGAATTTTGAGTATTGTAAGGCACACATTTTATCACTTTGAACAAATAATACAAAAGATCCATTGGAAGCTGGACCAGGAGATGTAGCCCAAGAGAGGGGTGAACTCCTTTATCATTTGTTGTGTTATGTGTTTTCTGTTCACTGTTATTTGTTGTTGATTATATGCATCTTGAATGTGCAATTTATATAAAATTTGTGTTTTCAAAATTGATCCATTTGCATAAGAACACTTGAATTAAAAACTTGCAAATATTTTCAAGAATACAAGCCTTTACCATTTTCAAATCAAGTTGGTATCAGAGCATAGGTTTTTGAAGGCTTGATTATTTGCAAGTGTTTTGTTTTCTGATGCTCACAAGGTTGAAACTCACAAGAGGAGAAGGTCAACTTGTAGATCCAAGTTCTCATCCTTCAAGAAGAAAGATTATATCATCACCTCAAGCTTCAAGGAGGCATTCACCAAGTATGACTCATGAAGAGAGTCATGAACATATTCCTACAGAAGATGAAGATCTCATAAAGGCTTTCATGGAAATGAGAGAAATGATGAAAGTCTTGATGGAATAAAGGAATACAAGGTTTCAAGGTGAAGGCTCTAACCCTTCAAATCACAAGGGAGATAGTGGTGATAAAACTCCAAATGGAAATGGAGGGAATGGTGCTTCTCCACCACCCTCACCTCCATCTTCTTCTTCTTCTACCAGTTCAAGACCTCTTCCAAATTCTCCAAAAGGAAATGGTAAAACTCCTCCACAAATTCCTTTGTTAAAGCTTGATATTAAATTTGAATTGTCAATGTACAATGGAGAGGTAAATGCTGAGAAATTAGATAATTGGATTCATCAGATTGAGGTGTATTGTAGGACACAAAAAATTCAAGATGATGAAACTAAGATTCAACTTGCTTCTTTAAGATTGGATAGTGTAGCAGTCATTTGGTGGGAAGCCAAGACTCAAGAGGACATGAAGAAACATGGTAAAATTTTAACCTCTTGGAATGATTTTATTGTTGCAATTAAAAAACAATTTTACCCATTGGAATATATGCAAAAAGCTACTATGGATTGGCAAAAT
>ML786069.1:431881-455704 GCA_009831015.1 Picea engelmannii | reverse complement strand
AAAGGTGAGGGAACTATACCCTCATCTTCAGATAGACTGAAAATAGTCTTTTGGAGGTCCAAAAGCTTTCCAATGGGGAGGTGTGATCCAGGGGATCAAATTTTGCTCAAAATTCAAAGTGCTCGGAATCGCTTCAAATCAAATGGGTGTGTATGCCTTGTCATCACGAACCCAATGCAACTCGTTTGGCTTCAAACGAACATCAGATGAGTGAGATATCGTGTTCTGTTCAAATCGTCAAACAGGTAAAAAAAAATGTGTTGACTATACAGTCCGTACGGATGTTGACATGGCAGGGTTGTACGACATGTGGCAGGTGTTGGTTGGTAGTCGTGTGGATGAATTGGCATCTGACACATGGCATGTTTGCGGAAAATGGAATGGTGACACATGGCCCAATCAATGGCTGCCACGTGTCACTTGGACAGTGGTCTAAAACTTATGTAGTCAGCAGGACTCGACCCCACAACCTCCGGGCAAGGGGAAGAGCTTTGGGAAGGGTCGCCCAACCGGTGAGCCCAGCTATGGTTCTTAATATACATATGGGATTTAATTTATTTGAATTTCAAATGTTGTGATTTGGGGTGCGTTCCATGTCGGGGCTAAGCCCCGGCCCCCGGTCATATATATACCATGTAACCACCAGCGTGCATGTGTTCCGACCCCATTACCATATGTTTTAAAACCTTGGCCCCTTTTTGTATATGCGCGTGGTCACATGGTGACCCATATGTCCACGGGTTTTGGCAGTTAGGGGTTAGGCACACCCTAACCATCCTACAGTTCACACCATTTTGTGGTTACGCCTAGTGCTAGGTTTTAACAAAAATATGCACGTCGGGGCTAGGTTGAGGAGACAAAGGTGCATTTTGTCGATCCAGAGACAACAAGTTTGAAGGGGAACTTCTAGGAAGCCTATCTTCTTCAATTTTTGGCCAAACCAGGTGTCGAAAAAGCCCAACTAGGGGTTTTTGGATGTTCTGAAGCCATTGGAGCCATGTATTTGGAATTTTGAGCATTTTAAAGAATATAGTTTAGCACTTTGAACAAATAATACAAAAGATCCATTGAAAGATG
Source organism: Picea engelmannii (assembly GCA_009831015.1). NCBI lineage: Eukaryota > Viridiplantae > Streptophyta > Pinopsida > Pinales > Pinaceae > Picea > Picea engelmannii. The sequence goes on along the minus strand of ML786069.1, from coordinate 454,627 downwards.
GACCAGGAGATGTAGCCCAAGAGAGGGGTGAACTCCTTTATCATTTGTTGTGTTATGTGTTTTATGTTCACTGTTATTTGTTGTTGATTATATGCATCTTGAATGTGTAATTTCTATAAAAGTTGTGTTTGCAAAATTGATCCATTTGCATAAGAACACTTGAATTAAAAACTTGCAAATATTTTCAAGAATACAAGCCTTTATCATTTTTAGATCAGGAACGAACACTGAGGACAATGTTGCACTGAAGGGGGAGAGGATGTAATATCCCCCAAAATAATTAATTATTAAATTATGTATGCACTTAGGAATTTTATTTCTGTTTTGGTCAAATTCGTATTTGGAAAATTATTTCCATTTATGGAAATTCCGAATTCCGAATTTGATTTTTTGTAATTAATTATTGTGACTGTTGGGAAAAGATTTGATTTTCCCAACAAACTCTTTGACTATGACACATGTAAAAGACATATCTTTTTATATTTTTATTGCTGAAGGACAAATGGAAGAACCAAGTTGAAAACTTTTGACCATGATTCCATGAGTGGGGAATAGACTTGAGTTACCTCAGGGCTGAATTTTACAAGTGGAAAATGAGGAATTTGGCCACTAGCAGCCCCTGAAAAATCAGGGATTTGTAAAGCTGCGAAAATTCCCAAAGGGGGAAAAAGACCTAGGCACAAGATGCTCATGATATACAACATATGGGAGGAGGCAAGACGTTGCTTAGTATGTTGGAGAAAGGATATCACTTGTTGTTATGAACATGGTTCTGAGTGTGAGGCAAGGGGATTTATGATCTGAAAGAGGACTATAATGAAAAAGGATCATTGGAATTCATCCTTATGGACTCATGGTCAGGCTAGGGGGTGAACAAAGTAAGTAGTTTGGTTGTTTTGTTATATGGTTGGGTGGAACTTGGTTGTTCCATTTGTGTTCCAGATTAGTTTTCAAATATGCTATTCTACATGTTCTCTTGATGAATATTTTATTGTGTATTAAGATGGTAGGAATGAGATGAATCTGTGATAATTACTTATTCATGTGAACACATTCTCTAAATAGAAATAGTAAAGAAAATGTAATTTTGATATGTTGTTTCATATTGGGAATACATTGGTATAAATATGATTGTGGATTTAGATATAAGAAGGCATAAATATTTATTAAATATTGCTACAGGTCAGATGACCTTAAGTGCAAACCTACAAGAAGTGTTTGTGTATGTTTTTACATGTATCTGGATATATATATATATATATATATATATGCATTCAAGCTAAATAGAACAGAAGTATTGTTGTGTTAATCATAACCTTTGCCATGAATGTAGATGTATATTTATATATACATATATTCAATCTTAAGGAAATTTTGGATTATTGCAATGCCAAATGAAATTATGGAGATGAATACAAATATATATACAGATATATTGTTGCATGTATAGATACATGGAGCTACATAATCATCTAATATACTCATACACAGAAAGATTTTATCAACCCTTGAATCACATAAGATTGCAAGTAAAACTTCCATTGATCAGATTATACCCAATGCATAGAAATTATAGTCCCTCTCACATTACAACAAACCCATAAACAAAGTTTCAATGGTATATAATACATGTTGCAGAGAATGTTCAATACTTAAACAATATGTTGTTGGTTTTCAGAAAATCTCTTTGTCCATTATTAATAAAATGATATATGGTTTGTGTAGTCAGAGTATTCATGTTCCAAAATTTTACAACATAGTACCCTAGGGAAGAACCGGTACCACTAGAAAACCGAATTTGAAAATTTAATTAAAAAGGCCAGAATCAAAACTCGAATACATTTTTAGAGCAAGGCGATCCCCTTGACCCATTGCTTGTGAATTGCTTAAATCCTGCAAAGGAAAATGATAGGTTTAGTAAATAGTGTTATTAAAATCAATCGAAATTAAATATTGAAGATTCATCAATGAATAATATTTATCTTTATCGGGCCTAAATGCGATTCTCTACTGGCATCAAAGAAATAATCTTGTTCACAGTCTGAAGGGGTGGAGTGGACCTAGTAATGGCTAATGGGTACCCTTGCAAGGAAACATGGCCCCATCATTAGTTTGGTAACGAGAAAATCAAACTATGCAATCCAGAATGTAAACAAGCATTGCTAAACATTTAGTATATTTCATAACAAGAAAATTATATGCACACAGTATAAGTCACATGTCCCACAGAGGCATTTTTTCCGAATTTGGGATTAGAGATAAGGCTGTGGGACAATGTTCCCATATTTAATAAACTTGTGAATTGATGAGAAAGAAAACATAGACAAGAACCCGAGCATAAAACAAAACCTAAGATAAGTTTTCGAACCTATTGTAATCTTTCATTTCCATCACAAATAATCTGTCCAAGGGAAGAGAATTTGACGAAGTTCGGGATACTTAAATGACTATTTTCTTCATGCGGAATAAGTGTACATCCTAAACATAGCTTTTAGGAACAATGAACTTAGGGTAAATCCTACACATGAGGTATAAACTATGGGAAATTTAAGTATTGACATCGAGAAAAGCATCATGACCTTAACAAATTCCTGTATTATTTATGGGAGACATGCATAGAAAAGTATCCCAGGCTTGTCCCTACATGTGCATTTTTAGGAAATAAAAACTCACTACAAGTACAAAGGGTATTTTCCTTTATGATTATACAACATGACTTTTTTTTAAACGAAATAAATCACAGTCAGTCCAGAGCCGATAATTCGTGGATTCATACCCTTCTCGATGCATTTTGAATACGAGGATTTATATATATAACATAATACACAAGGAATAATTAGATATAGTTACACATACAACATGCCATAAGTGGATTTAAGAATCACTATGGAAAACCAAATGAAGATGTAACCACATAAATTGAGGGCAATAAATATGTAGTGAATAACTCAACCAAAAATACCAACATAAACATTAAGGAGAAGATTGAGGATGACTTCTTGCCAACAAATCCCTAACATTATTACAGGACTATTCTTGAATCAAGAAACTAAACCACCTGTGTAAAAACTACATACAATTCCCAATGAATAACCATGAGTAGAGGGTGGTTTCCCTCAGGGGAAGCGATAGTTTCGTAAACCGCCACGATTTAGAGATATTTATATTACACAGAACGTGGATGGAAATAAATTTATATATTTAAAGACAACGAAAGGAAGGACCTCAACCAAAAGTCGTAAGGAAAACAATTATAGAGATAGTCACAAATACAACCAGGCTTTCCGAACTACGACATCTACTACATATAGCTTAAGTGTTAGAGTCTTTTGTGGACTTACCTAGTATAGGAGGAAACTAGATGGTCATGCACCTGTTCTTTCCTTACCCAGAGAAGGAACCCTCAGAGAAGTGTTGCAGAGTTTACGTTGGGTGTTCTTGAAAATGCATAGAGCCAAAGGAAAAATGAGACATTAGTTACTCAGGAAGCCTTCATATTGCAGAGTAATGGCGAGGGGATGTTTCAGGTACGCTGGAAATGTGAAAAAAAGTGCATGGAATATCCACACTGGTCACAAGAACCTATAACCAGTACAGTGCAAAACCCTCATAACTTCCAACCAGAGAATTAATGATATTTATGAGCAAGTCTTAACTTCACATTCAACCAAACACTTAACGTTGTTAGTGAAAATCCTTGTCACTAAGTCGGGTGGAGTTTTCATGTTGTACGGTAAGTATTAGGTTGGATTTAATACACTACTAGGTCTAGGTTTATGAAGTGTCATTCTTGATGGGGTTCCAACCTCTCAACGTTAAACTTTCGTTATTCGATCAACCCTCTCGTTACACAACTGGCGTATGCTAATTCCACTTAGTCACTATGTTAAAGTTTTAACAGAAAATCTAGCAAGAACATCCACTATTTGTAACAGTTAGAGTGTGCATATAGTAAGGGTATAATTTGTTGTAAGTAGACCCATATAGACATATGTGAATAATGTTAGACACTTCGGGTAAGGCATATGATAACTCATATATATAAACTCAAGAAATATGTTTCGTTGTGTGACTATAGATATAGGGACTATATATATATATATATGGTAAGGTTTGTGTATCCAACAACAACGATTAAACAATTCTTGTTACATGGGATATAAGGTTATGTTAAAGAAAAGAAGACTTAAATGTATGGGAATGTTGTTATAATTTTGAAGTACTCCTTCATTGGATATGAAGTGGAGAGTACTAAGACTGGTTTAATGGTGGAGTTTTAATAAACACTTTTGTGTATCCCTTTGATAAAGGTAGAAACCATGTTAGGATAGAGTTACTATAGACTTCTGGAAACAACCAGATTACAGTTTCATGGATAGTCTAAACTTTAGCCTGTTATGACAAAAATGTTCTCACATGTATTAAGTTATTTTAATAGGCATGACTTCACGAAAAGATTAATTACCTTGTTACTCATCACTTGTAACTACGAGAAAGTATATGTCATAATCCGATGCGATGATTATAGTTTGAAACCGATCAAGGATAGTAGAGTAAAGAAGTTTTAATGCACCTATAAAAAATAAAATATTGGTAAATTTGGGGTACATTACACGTCATCTTAGAATAAAGTGTGTTACCCATTGCGAACTTATTAAAAGAAGTGTTGTTGAATGATTCCTTTGTTTGAATGTTACAAAATATTTCCCCTATAGACATATGAAATCTCCCTTCGATATCTAGACCCCTATTGACCAAGATAGAAAAACAAAAAAATGGACAGTAACATTCCTTTAAATATATTCTTAATTTCTATGGACATAGAAGATAGAAGAAGCAAGTGTGACTTACTCCTTTTCCAATGGTTGTCCTCGCTATTCTTCAATATTTGTTCTTGTTGTCCAAGCCACGATGAAGATGAAGAGAACCCGCAAGGAACAAAAAAATAGCTTTTTCTTCTACAATATATCATTAGACAAGAACAAATCTATCTATATAGACATACACGTGCAAACAAGAATATGAAGGAAATAATCCAAGTTGTATTAATCAAAACATGATAACCTACAACCTTGTTGCACTAGCGTTCTTCCAAGCTTCCAATCCAGTCCTTGAATGCACTCTAAAGATGTTTCTCTTAAGATTATAAGTATCCTATATGCACTTTCTCCCCTCCCCTTTTCACCTTGGAATTCCCTCATTATATAGGATTTGGAGGCTTAATAACCATGGAGAAGATCACTCACTAGATCCACAAAATTGAGATCTCCAACACTTTTAGGGAGAAAATAACTCTCAATGATTTTAGGGAGAAAATATCACTCAAGATCCATAAAATCAAGATATTGGTTTGAGAAAATCTCTGAACCATCCATGAGATTCCCAACTTCTCCTCGAGATTAGGAAACTAAACATGAGATGGATTCTCACACTAAATTAATTCATTTTTTTCAATAAAAATGAATAATACATGTGCACATAGTATTTTGACCTTAATATGATAAATTTCTCCTCCACACCGACTAAGGATTGTGACAAATTTTCTTTCATGGTGTCAAGTTTGTGACACTCAATAAAGTTCATGTGACACTGAGTAAGGTGCATACAACACTTGATAAAGTGCATGTGACACTTAGTAAGGTGCATACGACACTTTAAGACACTCGTGACACTTAAGGAGCATAATAGATGCGACACCTAAGTGTGATATTTTGGTGTGTAGAAGATGCCCCCTAAAGTGTGAGGTCATAAAAGAAGTTGATGGATGAAACGCTTTAGAAAAATATGTGCATCAAGGAATTGGAATAGGAAATCCAGGTGGAAGCTGGAAGAAAACATCAAAAAATAGACATATATCATCTCTGAGGTGGGCATCCCATACTCGGATAAAGTGACTAAAATCTTGGTCATCGACCAACAAACTACAGATCCATGAAAGTACTGACTAAGAATATGGCCACCAAATATACAATGTGGATCCATACCTCCATGACATGATTAAGTCGTATCCACAAAAGAATACACAGTGGAGCTATGATATGACAAAACAACATAGCAACGACCCAATACAAAGTGGATCTATGTGGCAACATATACATCAGTGAGATTATCAATATGGTGGTTATACTGGACTCTTGTACATATTAAAATGATCTCCATTGCAGCGTAGGTAAAGCATATAACAAAGTGAATGCTCAACCGAGGGTCTTCATCCCGATCTTGAAATAGTACAAATCAAGCCATGTGAATAGATGATTTGATTTCAAACATGGTAAAAACCACTTTATTACTGGTCATTAATGTATACCGTTAACAAGTGCAAGGGAAATGACCAATTCTAAAGATGACTCCCAAGGTACCCTAGTACATTCTAGCTAATGTGAATAAATGAGTCAAAGTCAAACATCCATGGAATCATTCGATTAGAGGTCAATGGGATAAAACTACCGTCGAAGGTGAGGAAACATGTCATTGAGGCTATTGGCCCTTGACCAAGTTTTGAAGGATACTTGGTCATATTTGACCATTTTGGCACTGCGACAGCTTGCCAAAGATGGAGCGCAACACAAAGTAAGCAAGACCTATTTTTGGGTACCTCTTAGGGTTTTTGGGCTGATGTAAAGGGAAATTGATGTCGGCCCGTGGGTTTACCCATGTTTAGGCCCAGTTTGTAATCTATAAATAGATACTTAGGAAATGTAAGTAGGGGGGACAACTTAGTGCAAATGTATAGCTAAAGGCTTAGTGCTAGTAGTTGGACCTGTGTGGTCGGATGTGTATCGCAAGTGCTTTGTGGAGGATTGTAAGTAGATCGGAATGCTAAGTGCAAGTTGTTGTGGTTTTGTGCTGAGTGTAAGGAAGAAGGATCTAGTGAGTTGCGCAGATATTATGTCCTGTGCGAAGTAAGGGTCAATGAAGCTCTGTACTCTAACCGCTTGATTGAGATAATATAAATAAGAAGACTTTGTGGACGTAGGCCCAGGGTGGGGGTAAACCACGGTAACTCTATGTAATGTGCTCTGTGATTTGACCTAAGTTTTGTTTCCTTTTGGCTAAGTGTTTTTTATGATTAAGTAGATCTAGTTATGTTCTGTGCTTATGATAAAAGAATGAATGTTAGATCTAATATATAGGATTTTTAGTGTTTGATCTGTTGAATCTAATCTATGTTGGTGGCTATGTACCGAATTATCTTTAGTATAAGTATTCACTGCGATGTTCTATGCCATATTCGAAGTACCATAAGGGTTAAATATAGATGAATGATCTATGTTAAGTGCCTTGTAATAGATATAATCACAGATCGATGCCCCAGCTAAGGTTTCATACACTTGAGTATTGAAACCACCCCTTCCTCTACCTCGGGTGAGACTTCATCTTCTTCGCATGTATTGTCGAAAGGGCCGGTAGTTAGGGTTTTGTTGGTGCACTCTTGAGAAGTGAGCCCTGGGTTTTCCCCTGTGCCAACAAATGGTTTCGTTGCCAGGACCTGAAACTGTGATTGCTGAGAACTGAGGAAAAATAAATGTTGTGCAAAAGAAAGATCTGTGCATAGATTTGTTGCCCTAGTGCACATCTTTTTACTTGACCTATGCATCTTTGTGCCAGGAATAAGTTCATCTCTGAAGAAAGGAAGATCAGATCCAAAGAAAAGAAGAGAGATTTGAATGCTCTGTGCTCTAAGAAAAGTAAAAGTGGAAATTTATGAAAGAAAGAAGTCAGATCTGCAGAAAAGAGGTAAGATATGTAAGCTCTGTGCTCTAATAAAGGTAACAATAGTCAAAATTTATTATATCTAGAAGCTTTGTGCTCTTTAGATAAGTGAAATTTTTGTTTCTAGAACATGGATCTAGGTATGTTTGATAGATTATGTCCTAGCTTAAAAACTAGGGCATTAATAGATGAAAGAAAGTTTGATATGAATATATATGATAAGTATAATGATAGATATGTTATACCTATGCATAGAAAGAATGTCTAGACTAACAAGTGGATGTAGGATCCTAGAAAGAAATTTTTGCAGGCTAGCTATTATGATCCTAGTGTGCAGTACAAGAAGAGTTGGGGATCATTGAAGAGAAAGAGAGGATTAACTCTTTGTTACAGTTGCAGAAGACCAAGCCATATTTCTAAGGAATGCCCTGGGAGAAACCCTAGCTTCCTATGTTGTAAAGCTATGGACCATGAAGTATTGGATTTCTCTAGAATGATTGTTAGACTTGAAAAACTAAATATGGAACAAACAAATGTTGAAGGAGATAAAGAGACTAAAATTATGGAAGAACCCCAGAAAGAATTAGAGATCATGTTACTAAAAATAAAAGAAACCCTAGATGATCATAAGGATGTTAGTTTGTTAGAGATCTTGAAAGAACAGGAGAAAATCGAAGTAATAATAGGAGACTTCGACATTGACTATGCCTTGGATGAGGGAACACCGATGATTATTATGACAGAAAGAACCCGGGAAACCCTAGGAAGGCCTGCTCTTGTCCCTTCACTAAGAACCATCGAATTATTTAAAATCAAAATGGTAACCCTATGTGGCAGAACTACCCAGATAGCTATGAATACCCATGGAAATTCAACAAAGGAAGAGTTCAAAGTCGTTAGATTTATTGAGGACCATTCCCCATTTCCAGCTTTGCTAGGAAATATTTGGATTGAAAAAGACCATATCCAAAGGAAAGAAGAAAAGGAATCCCTAGAACAAACGAAGCAAGAACTCATGGAGTTTATGACTAGAAGGATTTCCTACTTGATGGAGGAACAAGAGAACAGATCTTTATTGTTAAACACCAGGAACCTAGATGTCGAAGCTATAAGAGAATTAGAGGAACCACAGAATACCGAAATATCTAACCCATATGATGAAGGAGTATTACCCTTGGATCTAAGGAAAGATCCTAGGCAACGCGAAGTGACTATGTCAAGAGAAGATACAATTCAGAATGGAAAGAGGATGACCGAGACTAAGCTCACTAGGAAAAAGGATAGGAAGCTAAGTAAGAAGAGGGCCAAAATCAGAAAGCTACAGATGACTCCAGAAGGAACTTCGCAAAAGGAAAAATCACAAGAATTGAGCTTCGTCGAGATACCAGAACAATGACATCTGGCACTTCACCATGGCACAATAATATAGTCGTTGGACCGATATACCCATTCGAATTCCACCCCGAACGGGTCAAAAATCAATTATGGGTTCCCACTAGACCATTGAACAACACCAGAATGGATAGAACAAAGTTAATGCAGGCCCCATGTCCGTTGGAAGCAGACCGTTGCTAAGTTTCCCTACTTAGTCTGTCGCACCACGCACCGTGCATACTTTTTCTAAGTGATAATTTGAGCTTGAACCTTGAGATTACTTCACCCTATGATCATTTCCTTGTTGCCTTATTGTTAATCATAATCTCAGACGTCATTTTCACACCTAAGCTAGTGCACCCAAGCTTGTATGTCGGATGAGCTCAGCGCTGTTGAGAAAGTAGTTGAAGAAGTTTTGACTGACCTAATGGATGAGAGAGTCATGTCAAAGAGAAGGATGTATGCAGGTGTGAAAATATCGTCGTTAGGAGGATTCCAAGCTCTCCCTCCACTGCTCATGGTGTAGGCCCTTCCATAACCACAACTGAGACAAGAACAAAACTCAGAGATGATACTGCAAATGCCAAGCTGATCCCGCGCATTTTGTTGGTTTACATCCCACCTTTGAGAAGCAAGATTAACCGTGACAGTGTACCCAGAGACTTTGAGTACAACTTGATCATTGGGTATCTTTCGAAAGGAGTGCGTGCAGTACGTGCTGACTAGGATAAGCTCGCAGTACTAAAATTCAGTGATTTTAACCTTGGAGATCGAAAAACCTACAACATGTCGGTTCCACATAAATACTTAACTAAGACCAAACATCGTAATCCTAAGATTGTCCCAAAGTCTTGGACCCATAACCTCATGCAATCCACACTGCTCAATGTAATGAAGATCCCTCACTTCGACAGACACCAGGAAGTTAACACATGCATCAGGTTACTGTTGTCTTGCTACCACGATGGATATTTATGGTTGGACCGCTGCATTACTATGGATTCGACTCTAATCAATTAGATCATAGGACTCAACATGCAAGGCCCTAACCCACAAGAATTTTACCTAGGCAAGACCTCTAACCGAGCACTAGCACGACGAATAAAGGAAACTTATGGCAATGTAGAGAAGGGCACGCGAGGCTAGAAGGTAGCCTCCATCCAAAGTGGTGTAGTGTGCCTTGCATGTCAGTTGATCGCGAGAAAATTTGTTCGTAAGAACAGACCAACAAAGGTGACTGGCTTCGTAGTTGACCTTGCAGAGAAGTGCGTCGAGGGACTACAGATGAATTGGGTGCAGTATCTCGTCAACTAGTTAGAACTGGATTGCAGAGGTGCGCAAGACCAAGTGTATGATTTCCACTTTAGTTGGCTACTCATACTCATCGCTTTCATTGCGTGGGAGCTACCAGAGAGAGCCACTTTCCCAGAGATCAAACTTTTTGAACCACTGGCCATGAAGTTCTGTACGTTTTGGTACTCCAATGACATGAACAAGCGGTGGCAGCCTAATGTTGTCTTCCACACCTACTTCAACCAACTGAAAACTGCAATTCAGTCTACACCGCGAATCACCCCGAACACACTTCATAGGTTTAGACCTTTGATGAAGTTTAGCGTGGATCACCACTTCATCTACATTATAGTGTGCGGTGATGAACATAAACAACAGCTCCAATCCTCCTACAAGATAACATAGGATGACTTGGAGGAGATCACCGAGGAATGGTCAATAGACCTACTTGTTGCAGCAAACCCCACAGATATGTCCAACGAGGAAAGCCCTAAAACTATGTCGGATACACCTGGGCCAAGCAGGACTAAGAAATATGACGAAGTTGAAGATGTCCCTAGTACATCCGCGAACACTACTTCAATCTCACCTACGCAGGAAGGTGATGGTGACAAGTTAGGCAGTACAGAAGTGGAGAAAAACAGAAGCGAAGTGACTCCACCAAGAGAGGAGGAGGAGCCCTCCATGAAAAGAAAGATGACACCACCAAAACCCTCCTCCGGAAAGAAAGCTAAGGCTACCCAGACCACGCTTAAAACTACCCTTACCCCGGATGAATTTGACTTCTTAATTGTTGTGTTGAACGACGTTTGACTCGATCTTGTATAAAAGAAAGAAGCAAAGTAGGAAGATCTCTTCAACCGAATCAAAGGAGAACTCAAATAAGTGCAGCAAGCACTCCAGTCTAGCCAAGCAATGTCTAAAACGCCCTTGATAAGAGAAACATTAGGAACATGCAATGAGCCCACACAGTTACACCAGATTGTTGATCAAGTCGAAGCTTGCCTTTGATGAGCTCAAGAGACACCTAGGATTTGATGCAAGCACATACAACACTTCTAGAGCAACAAAAGGTGGCAGAACAGAAAAATATTTCCCTGAAAGCGAAGTGGGATGAGGAAAATGCACAGTTTCTAGCAGAGCAACTTGAAGTCCAAGAAAGGATTCACAAAGCATTGCACTGTGCGACAGTAACAGAGGTGAAGATGGAAGACCGTCTTCCACAGCAGGTGACCCAACTGGAAGAATTAATCAAGAAACTCCAACAGTGCATCATGGATCTGGAGCTCCGCATCGTGCCCGAGACCCTTCAGGAAATTAGAGATCTAAGAGAGGCCACTGCTCGAAGCACAGTTGGCCAGTTAAAAACCTTTGCCTTGGAATGCAAGCAACTGAGTGCTAGAAGCGCCTAGACTTATGAAACCCTCACAGAGACTCCAGAATTACAGACATTGGAGGCACAACTCCAGGAAGCCAAACCGCATGCAAACACGCTACAGGCGCAGACAAAGACTTTGACCCCGGTCGAAAGAATGACGAGGTTCACAGAACAACGCACAACCTAGCAACATGTACATACACTGCAAAGTAAAGTGATGGAAGTCTCCCAACGGCTTTAGTCGATCCAAGAAAAGGCATGTCAACTGTTCGCTGAACTTGAAAACCAAGAATCTAAACTCGAACAGGTTGTCATCACTGCAGAACAACACCTGGAAGGACCACTCAATGACACAGTGATCTAGGAACTTACTAAGCAAGAGGTTGTCACACTACAGCAGGTCGAAGCAGCTCGATCCAAGCTTGAGGCATTCGAGGTGGAATTGAACAAACCTGAGTGACTTGGGACGAGTCACAGGTGAGTGTTGGGGGCTTGTTGGCCCTTGACCAATTTTTGAAGGATACTTGGTCATATTTGACCATTTTGGAACTGTGACAACTTTCCAAAGACGGAGCATAATGCGAAGTAATCAAGACCTATTTTTGGGTACCTCTTAGGGTTTTGGGGCTGATGAAAAGTGAAAGGGATGTCGGCTCGTGGGTTTACCCATGTTTAGGCCCAGTTTGTAATATAAATAGATACTTAGGTAATGTAAGTAGGGAGGACAACTTAGTGCAAATGTATAGCTAAAGGCTTAGTGCTAGTAGTTGGGCCTGTGTGGTTGGATGTGTATCGCAAGTGCTATGTGGATGATTGTAAGGAGATTGAAATGCTAAGTGCAAGTTGTTGTGGTTTTGTGTTGAGCGCAAGGAAGAAGGATCTAGCGAGCTACGCAGATATTCTGTCCTATGAGAAGTAAGGGTCATTGAAGCTCCATGTTGTAACCGCTTGACCGAGATAATATAAAGAAGAATACTTTGTGGATGTAGCCTCAAGGTGGGGGTGAACCATGGTAACTCTATGTAATGTGCTCTGTGATTTGACCTAAGTGTTGTTTCCTTTTGGCTAAGTGCTTGTTGTGATTAAGTAGACCTAGTTATGTTCTATGCTTATGATAAAAGAATGAATGTTAGATATGATATATAAGATGTTTATTTCTTGATCTATTGAATCTAATCTATGTTTGTGACTAAGTATCGAATCATCTTTAGTCTAAGTATTCACTGCGATGTTCTATGCCATCTGCAAAGTACCATAAGGGTTAAATATAGATGAATGATCTAGGCTAAGTGCCTTGTAATATATATAATCACAGATCGGTGTCCCAGCTAAGGTTTCAGACACTTGAGTCCTGAAACCACCCCTGCCTCTACCTTGGGAGAGACTTCATCTTCTTCGCAAGTGTTGTCGAAAGGGTCGGTAGTTAGGGCTTTGTTGGTGTTCTCTTGAGCGTTGAACCTTGGGTCTGCCCCTATGCCAACAGAGGCATGTAGGATCCAAGATACTAACTGGTTTCTAAGTTTAATTCCGAGATAATGTGTTGAAGTTGATAGGAACATACTCGTCAAAGGAGGGCCATGATGTCTCCCCCATCATCGACATGAAACCAACAAAAGAAAGTGATGCAAGATGATATATCAAATGAGTGTGGACTGACATGAGGATGAAAGATGTTAATACTGCAGAATGGATGGTTCAAGGTGAAACTTCCATTGAACATTGTGAGGCATGATAATTGACTTGGAAACATTGAATTGATTGAGAGATAGACCAAAACATAGTGTGACGATCACCATGGAACTCTTCGGGTAAGCTGAAGGAGTATGAGGACTTATGGAATTTGTATGACTCAGAGATAAGAAATTTTTTCATCTGTAAGATGAGATGCAAAAAGGTGTGAGACAAGCATATTATCGAACGGTAAGATGAGACGCAAATAAGTTTTATGTTCAAGGGAGACAACAAACAACTTCCATGATGCTTTCCAAAAGCTTGACCCACTTCCTTCAATTTTCCCCCCACCATGATTGGTGAGTAACTCTTCCGTTTTAAAGGATCTTGAGGAGGATAACAGATGCTTGATATAGCTCATATTCAATGATTCCATCATCATATGTTTAACGAACCTGAAGAAGGAGGGGTTCGAACCCATATGGGTCCTTCAATGCATGTTTTATGAGTCCAAAGAAGGAAAACTTGATGTTCTTTTCATGCTTAGAGAGTCTGAAAATATATTAAAGACAAATCCATGGATGTTATTTTTCGTAAATTTAGTCCCCCAAGCCCAAAAAAGTGTAAAAAAATACAAGGGAGAACTCTTCTATTCATGATTGACTATATTATACATTTTTCGTAGTTAGTCTTATGAGGCCGAAAAATGGGTAAACTACTGCTCGAAAGATGACTCTTCGTATTTTAACGAGATAGAGGAATGATGAATTATGCTCATAGTTTGCTTCATTTTTAATGAGCTTGAAACAGAGAATGAACCCATGCTCGAAATCCTTTGTTTCATTTTTTAACAATCTTGAAAATGAGAATAAACTATACTCGGTGTAATAACCATGAATGCGCCTCTTCCCAACATGATGTATCGAGGTTGATACATTAATCGATACCAATTGCCGGTCTTTTTCACAGAATAAAGTTTAGAGGTTGGTACTTTCCCCCCAACATCATCATAAGAAGTTGGCGGTTTAACTTCATGTTGGACCTTCAACAATTTCCCTTGAATTTTACCAAAAAAAAAAAAAAAATTAGGGGCCCCCTCTTGATTGATTCGAGAAGATCATTTCATGGCTACTTTTGGTGTGATGGATGGCTTGAAACGTAATAACTTGGCAAAATTGTATCGACTAGATATTTGGCCATTTGATAGTCCTTTTATGTTTGTTTGCGTTTTTCTTATTTCAAATGATTCCACTAGACATTATTAAGTTAAATATGTTAACTATTGAAAGTAATTTTAATATTTATTTTTTCATTCTTATATCGATTATTTTTTAGTCTTGAATTTCATTATTTTCAACATGAAATTTGAAACAAGAGTTCGAAGAATTTTGTTGTATTTTTCAATATTTAGCAAATAGTTTCATAACGTTTTTATTTTCAATTCATCTCTTTTGGTAAATAAATTAAAACTATGGTTATCATCATCATTGTAAGAGGATGAAATTCAAGAATAAATTTATTATTACTTTTTCTTAATCTTATTATAAATCCCTTGATGATGTTTCATAAGGAATGGTCTTATTTGGACATGAGATACAAAATTAGAATTTTGATGAAAACTAGTATATGGGTCATTTTAATCTTAGTTCTAAGTGATCATAATGTTTGAAATTGTGAACAATGGTGGAGTTGCTTTCATGTCTTTGGATCTTTATTTGAATAATTTTATTTTTATAAGGGTCAACTTTGTCTCTATATTCAATTATCAGATCACACCATAACACATCGAATCAAGGAGACAATATGACAGGTGATAGAACTCCACCATTGAATTATTACTCACCCGACTACCAACTCACCAAAACCTATCTTTTAATGATCGTATCTTGAGTTTCAGCGCACCAAATCAGTCCTAAGAAGATCCATTGGAAGGATTAGTCAATAGAGAATGATCTCTAAACGTCCATTTACAGATCTAAACGTTTAACAATTTAACACGTTTAACACTCCTAAAATTTGGCAGAAGATTCGGTTGCGGATCTGCAATCAATTTAGTTTTCCAGAAAGTTTCGAGAGAACATTTATTTTGAATTCGTTTACAGATCTATTAATTACCAATAAAATGATAGCATGAAGTAACATAATTCTGAGAGATTGAATTTGAAATTTATTTTGGGTGTTGTTTTGGATTTTTTTTTTTTTTCTTTTGATTGTTAATCCCAATTATGTTGATTGGTTTGCAGGGTTTGTTGCAAATGGCCATGATATGAAGTATCAAACTGAAGGGATTGGAGCATGAGGTGAACTGATGGGTTTCCGAGTAAACGGTGAAGAATATAATGAAAGCATCGAAAACACACTTGCAGAAGATGCCCATTTATCTTTATTGTGAGCGGTTTTCTCAGAAAGCAAAATATATGAGAGATATGGTCAGTTCTCTTAAATATATTTTCTCATAAACTTGTGGAGGACGGTTTGTATAATTATCAGATTGGTGACAAAGGCAAAAAGGGGGTTCTGGACTTGGAAAAACAAGGAATCACGCTATCATTGTACTGACGATACTCGGGCTGGACCAGAGGAGGAATGAAGGATCACTTTATCGTGCTACGGAAGACGTTCCAAGAGGGGATGATGAGTCAAGGAAAATCTTATGCTATCATAGTGGATCCTCGAAAACTTTTCGATACCCTTAGGTTTGAAGCCATATTCAAGTTTTTTGCACTGTTGTCGGAGTTTGAATACTGGTGGAAAACCTTGAAATTTCTATTTTGTAATCAATATGAGTGCTATCACTCAGATTTGAATATGAAAGAAAGATATAATTCAGTTTTTATTTCTTTTTCTGTTCTAGATAAGTATGTGTTGTATGGTTAAGCACTACTATTAATTTCATGCTAATACATGCTTATTAAAATCTATGTTAAGCTATCTTTTCATGGTTAATCAGAATTAATGTTGGATTCAAGGGAGTTTATGTGTATCAACTAATAACAATTTATTGGTTGATTTCACATTCATTCATTTTTTAAAATAATTCTTATATTAAATGAAATAATTCAATGACACAAGAGTACATCTTATTTTGAATCTAATCTTAGTTTATTGTAACTCAAATTTCTCAATTAATTTTTTTTTGTTTGTTAGAGGACATTAACATCCCTTGAATCTCCAAAATGTTTGCGACATAGAGATAATCCATTATATATATATATCTTATTCATTTATTGTATGCATAGTAATTTTACTTCTCTGTCATTATCCATCTTAAAGGCCAAAGGAGGTTTAAATTCCACTTGTCTCTTACTATTATATTTCATTATGTCATAACCCTTAGAGTAACCACTAAGTCTATGTCAAGACATGCTATCCATATTAATTGCGTAATAGACTACATCCTACAAGATATGAGTGGTCTAAAACATGGCCACGAAATCAACACATTGTAGACATAGTGTTGAGGTAGGAGACATAAGTCCTAAGCGCTAAGATTTAATTTTTACCCATAACAATATATGACTTTATCATAGTGTAGCAAACATATACCTATAAATAACATATTATTTTATCATAGCGCAATGAACATATAACTATACATAACGTTAGTAACCCTACTCGACTATTAATATAGTTTTCTAGTTCTAGTGGTTAGCGCTATGATTAGACATAACTCAACATTTAAGTGGTTCGAAAACCGTTTAAGGTGGATGACAGGTCAGGTCTGAGCCTACTCTGTGCTAGCCAGTAGACATTTGCTCTTGTCCTGGTCCATTAATGGTGAAGCTTGTACCGTACCTTCCAGAACTGACACTTAGGAGAAAACGCCCCAACACAGGATCGCCACATCCATCGACTTCACATGGCAGTGGTATGGGGTGTACCAGCCGCTATTACTCCTCTAGCGAGGACCTTGATGTAACACTTGTTCTTCGTTCTTTCCCCTTTAGTCTGTAACATAAAATTTCCCCTACACTGTATACGACCGATGATTTGGCAAGCTCAGCTCTAGTGAGAGATGGCTTATGCATTGTATACGACCGATGATTTGGTAATCTAGGCTTTGGTGAGTGATGGAACGAGGCAATGCACATCTGGGGTTCTCTATGCGCAAGGCTAAGTCAACATTTTGTTTATTATGTTCTTTCTGAGAAGTATTTCGTGAATGTATTCATTGTCTAGTGCAATGTAAATGATTTTAGAGGTTCAATGTAAATAATCGAGAGGTTCAATGTAACAGACCTCATGTTTCTTTTCTCTATTTTAGGGTTGACAATGTATGACAATTTCTCCTTCGTATGCATTTTCCTCCTGGGATTCTACTATGTTTATGGTTCCCTTTGTAAGTTGTGTGAAAAACTTTACATTTAACACTCAGTTTTGAGGGTTGTTGTGGTTTCCTCTCTGTTGGATGTCAGTCTTCAAGCCTATAGTTTTTGCGGTCTCTTCCTAGTTAAACTGTGACCCGAATTGTTATTTGAAGTTAAACCCTCTGATCTTTCTCGTTTTCTTGTATTCACCGTTATAACACTGTTATTATTACACTCTGGAATTCGTCCAAAAATCCAAAAACTTGCTATGCCAGTTGATGTTATTTAGACTTGACTGTTGTTACAATTTCGAAGGAAAATTTTGTATTTACAGTGTGTACATGCATGGAAACATTTACGAGATCTTAATCGTTTTTAAAATTAACAACATTTTATTTTTTTATCCTATGGTTGTAAAGAATTTCCTCTGCCAGGAAGAATTGTGTTTTGTTCCCACATCCACCTTGACAACATCCTTCACTTGATCTCTCATCTGATACAGTTATAATATTAAGCCATTTACGGAATGGTTTTCCGATGTTGACCACTCTGCACTAATAAAAGAGAGAGTATTCGTGTTTGCTAACTGTCATTCCTAAGCATGTAACCATTCGCCGCCTCATCTGTTGAATGTATGCAGAACAAAAATGTAGGGTTCGAACATGTTTTGCACGGTTAGGCTTTAACCTATGTATTAGGTTCTTACTGTAAATTTCTATGAGCTCAAACTTGCGTAATTTACCTTTGTGTAATGCTATTTAATTTTAATAATCCATCTCTTGTGATTATACTGAGGTCACATCTTGTGTGCCTCTATGAATGCTTATTAATTTAATAATTATTCACTGTGATTGTTACCCCAAATTGGAAATTCCCTCTGTGTGATTACGGGGAATTAGGTGATAGTTTTGTTTAATTGTTGACCTTTCCACAATCCACTCCTTCCATTTAATTGGTCCTCTACACAGGGTTTGGAGAGTTATTATTATGTTCTTTCATGTTTTATCACTCTATGCATGGTCTATTTTAATGATAATTGGTTTCACTTCTTCGCTTACCGTCGCTTCCTCTATTTTACAAATGAAAAGTTCTATGCACGGATATATGAAAATTAATGATCGTCCCTTTCTGTTTTGCGAGGGCACCCATCAGTCGGGTTTGGATCCACTCGTCCTCCTCCTGGATCATGAACAAATTGTCGCATAAGGAATAAAAAGCAATATGGATTTTGTCAAGACTCAAGCTAAGTTTTTTCCCTGGGTTTATTCTACTGTTTAAGTTCCATAGAATTAAAATTCTAGCACAGTTACTAAACCCTCATTTTACTTCTTTTACAGGTTGTGCAAGTTGGTGTAATCAGATGAAGGAAGTGTATTACCTCGAAAGGTATTCTAGTTGCATTTCCTTCCTTGATCAATCTATGCGCACATTAACTTCGGTTACATACCGATTCTGTGTATACTTTATTAGGGCTCTATTTACAATATAATAGTTTGTGGAGTTTTGGTCTAAGGTACTCCAACTGTAATATTTTGAACAACGATCGATTGAATACAATGGTTGCTTTTGCAAGATACTTTGAATTCTACTAAATCACTATATTTCTATCGTAATGAAGAATTTATTCAGGCTATTAATCTTTCTATCTATTCTCTGCAATGTTTGTGTATGTACAGATTTGAATAGCAATTCAAAATATATATATTCAATGAGAAATAGGAACATAAAAATAGTTCTAATATTTCTTTATGTATGAGAACACACACAGACACACATATATTGATCCAGGTGGATATCAATGGCCACCCACCTTTTCCAACTGGCTCAACACAATTTTCTGGCAATTTTGGTAATTTGCTATTTTTAGCAGTTTTTAACTTCGTGGGCCATTTTGAGGCCCTAAACGACGTTTTGGGAAAATGGAGAGAAATGGAAGATATTTTGACTTTTGCCCCAAAACGAATCTCCTCGACGATACCTTTCCAACAGGCTATCATGCACCTAAAACAGAGATCGTATGAAAAAGTTACGACCTCGGGAATGAGTGTACAAACTTACCCAAACGTGGCCCACATGACTTTTCACGCTTCATCTCCTAGGGTTAGGTTTTTATATGTATAGGGTTTTTGGAATTCCTGTTTATTGTAAAAATGCCTAGAGCCTCATTGTAATAATCTTCTTGCGAATGAAGGTAGCTGTCACATCTCTACTCAGAGATAAGCTACCACCATTCTAGCAAGTCTTTCACTCTATATTTTTATAGTCTATGTACATTTCTTTCATTAATAGAAATTGTGTATTATTGTATCTTTGTGTTTATGGTTGCATATCTGATACATTTCTGTTATATTGTTGGATATTTGCGATATCTTTGTGCATTTACTTATTATATCTCCGCTCTCATTTCGTGTCGAAAATAATCTAGATCAGTGGTATCAGAGCAAGCTGCCCTTGATCATTTTTTCAGTGCATGTCCCCGACGAGGCCCAAGTATAGAAAGTTGGGTCTCGAACTTGTCTCTTTTGAAGAAAATCGCTCTTGCACACCCAAGGAACCCTCCATTGAAGAAGAAAAGAAAAATGATGGAGCAAACAATCTTATAAATCTATTACTTGAGCAAGCTTTCACGCAACATAGGGACGAAATGATGGAGAATTTTTCCCACATCCTTCAACGCCTGTCGATAGAAAAAGGCGCATCTTCACCAAACAACCACTTTGGAAGAACCTCTCCTCTCAAGGTACAGGTTAATTTTGATATTCCCATATTTGAAGATTAGATAGATGCGGATGCCTTAGAGAAATGGTTAAATCTATTAGAAGGTTATTTCTTTGTTCATAATTTTCCGATAGGGAAAAGATCACCTCACACTTTTTAAATATGTCCCCCATGTCAAAAATTGGTGGGAAACTTACTCAGAGCAAAGTTCCACAGAGGAGTCTGGAATATATGGGGCCAAGCCCACTTTGGATTTTTTTGTGGATGAGGAAAAGGAATAGTATTACCTTGTTGGCAACTATGAGGACCAATACATGACATGGACCACATTGCGGCAAGAGAGGAGCCAAGTAGTTCCATAGTTCACCAATATCTTCCATACTGTGTGCACCAAGCTGGGTATCAAAGACTTTGAACAACATTTGGTTCTGAAATACCATGGGGCTCTACACAGATACATCCAAACTAAAATGGATTTTCTAGACATCTCATCACTCGGTGCTACTTATCGATATGATGTTAAAATCGACAAGAAATTTAAGCATGGGAGCAAACGAGAGTTCGGGTCTACAAATCCACAACAACCAAAGTATGACAAATACGACCCTAACAAACAGTCTCTTGAAAACTAGTCCAAGCCACATGAAAAGAAGGGTCACGAGAAGATAAATAAGGAAACCGGAAAATGGTGTGATTTCCACAAAATCCCCTGGCACAACACCGATGAATGCCTCTCAAAACAGTCATTGGTGGTCAAGATCAAAGACAATGAGCCAAACCCTGATTCAAAATCTAATTATGAAAATACTGGTAAAGGACATATCATTGACGTAGACCCCACTGTTATTGTCACGACTACAAAAATTCAACCAAAAGAAACAACAGATCCTTAAGAGGGGGAGCGCCTTTTTCATTCACATATGTGAGTGAAGGGGACTCCATTGCAATTTATTGTTATTAGCGCAAGCCAGAAGAACCTCATCTCGGCAGAGGTCATAAAACAGTTGGGATTCTCGACAACACCACACCCACAACCATACAACATCGGGTGGCTTCATCAGGGACGAGATCTTCATGTCAACCAATAGTGTCTATTGTCATACAACATCCAACCCTTCAAGGATGAGGTATTATGTGATGTTTCCCCACTAGATGTTTATGATGTTCTCTTGGGGAAGCCATATATGAGGAGATGTCATGTTATTTATGAGTCTCAGCCCCGTCGTGTCATTGTTTCTCCAAGGGGTCATCTCTACAGAATACTTCCACCTAAACAATGCCACAAGGTAGTATCTCATACAGCAAAATTAATCTTCTTCACAATCAGTTCAAAAGGTGAACAGAAGGATACTGCAAACATTACAGCCTCGGCCCAAGCACCTTCTATCCAACAGAAGTAGGTCGACGAGATTGCAACAAAGTGTAAATATTCATTCTGCATACATGAATCTCATGTAGCCAGACTAGTTAAAAAGGTCCAACCCTTCCAGCCACATGTTCGTGACAACCTTCAACAAGCTAAGAAATGCAACTTCTCCAACAAGGAAAGAAACTCATCAAGATGCAGATTCAGAAAACACTTTTCCCTCTCCCCCGGGCACTCAACGGAATGGATACCATTGCTTCCTAAGGAGGTAGGATTGATCCAGGTGGATATCAATGGCCAACCACCTTTTCCAACTGGTTCAAAACAGTTTTCTGGCAATTTTGGTAATTTACTATTTTTTAGCAGTTTTTAACTTTCGAGGCCATTTTGAGGCCCTAAACAACGTTTTTGGGAAAATGGGAAGCAATATAAAAATTCACTTGATATTTCCCCCAAAATGAATCTCCGTAACGATACCTTTTCAATGGGCTATCATGTGCCTAAAACGGAGATCGTATGTAAAAGTTACGACCCTGGGAAGTTGATGTGCTAACTTACCCAAACGGGGCCCACATGACTTTTGGCGCTTCATCTCCTAAGGTTAGGTTTTTGTATGTCTAGGGTTTTTGGCATTCCTATTCATTGTACAAATTCCTTCAGAGCCTCATTGTAATAATCTTCTTGCGAATGCGAGTAGCCATCACATCTCTTCTCAGAGATAAGCTGCCACCATTCTAGCCAGTCTTTCACTCTGTATTTTTATAGACTCTGTACATTTCTTTCTGTTGAAATAATGTAACTGCGAAGGGAATTCTTATTATTTTGTTATTGGATTAAATCCCCATTGAGGATTAATCATGTCATTATTATTATTTTTATTATTAGATTAATCCCCATTGAGGATTAATCAAGTCGGTAATTGTATA
>ML786069.1:413416-426530 GCA_009831015.1 Picea engelmannii | reverse complement strand
AGAAGAAGAAGGGTGGCGCATCTCTTGGAGGAGGATTTTCTGTATTGGTTGATTTATCTCTTGAACTCTTGATAAGCTATTTATGATAAGGAAGTTTTTGCTGGGTTTTCTTCCCCTAGAGGGTTTCCCAGGATAAATGTTGTATCTATTGTGTATGTGTATTTCTCAGTGATCTTGTTCATATTATGCTCTTATCTTATGAAATGAAAAGAACTATAATATCAGCATAAAACATTAACACTTTCATTAATAGAAATCATGTATTATTTTATCTTTGTGTTTATCATTGCATCTCTGATACATTTATGTTATATTATTGGGTATCCACGATATCTCTGTGCATTTATTTATTATATCTCCTCTCTCATTTTGTGTCGAAAATAATCCATATCATATATATAGTTTAATATCTATGTACAACCATCACATTTCAAATACACAATATTTCCAGTATCATTTAAATATGATAATCCATAGTAAAACATGGGCATACAATCTCTTAAGAATTGATTTCACTTATGTATTCACAGTCAACATATTCCTAACAAATAATAACCATAAATATAACACTAACAAAGGAATACAAGTTGAGATACATATCTGAAACCTGATGTTGAAATACAATTGGAACAACCACGTTCCACCCAACCATATAAAAGAACAACCAAGTTCACTTGTCTTGTTCACCCCCTAGCCTAATAATGAGTCCATAAGGGCAAACTGAATGATCCTCCTTAGCTATCGTCACCATCCACAGATCAAAAAAATTATTTCCCTCACACTAACAATGTTCATAACAACAAATAGTTTTCCTTTCTCAACATATTAAGCAACATCCTGCCTCCTCCATATGTTGTTTAAATATGCATCCTTGTGCTTAGGTCTTTCCTTCCCTCATTAGAGAAATTTGCATCTTTACAAATCCCTAATTTTTAGGGGTTGCTAGTGGTCAAATTCGACTTCTGCCACTTGTAAAAATCAGCCTTGAGGTAACTCAAACATGTTCCCCACTCATGGATTCATGGTCAACTATTTTTAACCTGGTTGTTCCATTTGTCTTCCAACAGTTAATTTATTAAATGTTTGTCTTACACATGTGTCAAAATTAAAGAGGATAGTTGGGAAAGTCAAATATTTTCCCAACAATCATCAAATAATTAATTACAACAATTAAAATTCCAAATTTGGATTTTCCGTAAATGGAAAATAATTTCCAAATCCGAATTTTCAAAAAACGGAAGTTTATTTCAAAGTTCACTTTAGAATTTAATATTCTAAAATTTGAGGATATTACATTCTCTCCCCCTTAAGTGAAACACCGTCCTTAGTGTTCATTCCTCTCTCGGAATAGGGTTGGATAAGATTCCAGCAAATCTTCCTTCAATTCCCAAGTGGCCTCCTTAGGGATAAAGTGCATCCATTGCACTTTTACCTGGCTGATGGCTCTGTTCCGTAGTATTGTTTCTTTCCTGTCCATAATGGGCAGAGGTTCCACTTGGAACTTGCCTTTTGGTTCTACCTGCACCATGCTCCAATCAATGACGTGAGTAGGATCATGAATATACCTTTCTAATAGGAAAACATGAAAAACATTATGAACTTTTAAGTTTGTAGGAAATGTTAGTTGATATGCCATGGGTCCGATTCGAGTTAAAATATCAAAGGGGCTACAAAACCTGGGCGACAACCTTGAAAAAATTCCTAGATTTAGATAGCTCCTCCTTTCTTTGACTTTCAGATACACATGGTCCCCAACTTGAAATTC
Organism: Picea engelmannii; assembly: GCA_009831015.1. Classification (NCBI taxonomy): domain Eukaryota; kingdom Viridiplantae; phylum Streptophyta; class Pinopsida; order Pinales; family Pinaceae; genus Picea; species Picea engelmannii. The sequence continues at coordinate 424,765 of ML786069.1, read as the reverse complement.
TTGGTGTCTCCTTTTTAAATCTGCGTAGCTTTTCTGTCGGTTTTGGGCCTCCTTTAAATTCTGTTGTACCCTTTTTACCATTTTCTCCATTTCCTGGAGAATTTCCTCTCCTATCATAAGCCTATCAATTGGATTATCCCAACTAATTGGGGTTGTGCATTTCCTTTCATATAGTGCTTCGAAGGGACTCATCTTGGCTGATGTCTGATAGCCATTATTGTAAGAATATTCAACTAAGTGTAGGTACTCCTCCCACTTAGTTGGTTTTGTTCTTATGTACATTCATAACATGTCTTCTACAATATGATTTGTTCGTTTGATTTTCCCATCCATTTGTGGATGGTAGCTTGTGTTGAAATTTAGGTTAGTATCCAATCCTACAAACAATTCCTTCCAAAACGTTGACATAAATTTGACATCTCTATCGAAGATCACCATCTTAGAAATTCCATGCAATCTAAATATTTGTTTCATAAATATTTTAGCAATATTAATTTCTTTATAAGTAGATTTCACAGGTATAAAATCTGCAGATTTGATAAGTTTATCAATCACTACCATAATCAAATCATTTTTCTTTCGAGTCTTAGGAAAACCTGTGATGAAGTCCAACTAGATAATCTCCCACTTCCATTCTAGTATAGGTAGAGGTTGTAGAAGACCGGTTGGATGTTGATGTTCAACCTTTACTTGTTGACAATCTAAGCATTTAAATAAATATTCAGTTGTTTCACTCTTCATGATAGGCCAATAAAACCATTTTCTTAATGTTGTTATCATTTTCTGGTATCTTGGATGACCAGAATATGACCTTTTGTACAATTCGTTAATAATTTTTTATTTTAAATCAATAAAATTAGGTACATACAACCTGTTTTTGAACCTTAGCAGTCCATTTTTATCTAAACTCAGATCTGTATTTTTCAGTTTTTCTGCATTTTCTTGCAATTCTATTGTTGTTTTGATGTACTTTTCATCATTACTACTTGCATATTTTATTCTTTGTTCGATGTCATTTTATTCTTTGCTAACACTTATCTCATAAAGTTTGTTAGTCCTCCGACTTAGAGAATCTAAAACTTTGTTTTCTTTACTTTTGATGTGTCGTACTTCGAAATCAAATTCACTTAAAAAGGCTAGCCATGTCACTTTCCTTGCATTGAGATCTGGTTGACAGAATAAAAACTTTACACCACTGTTGTTGGTTAGTAGCAGAAACCTTCTCCCCATTAAATAATGTCGCCACATTTTTAGAGCATGAATTACGACTGCTAATTACAAATAATGTGTAATGTAATTTTGTTCATGTTCTTTTAGTTTACGTGATTCGTAACAGATGACTTGTCCATCTTGTGTTAGGACACCTCCCAATCCTTCTTTCCTCACATCCATGCAAACTGTAAAATCTTTATCAGGATCCGCTACCCTTAGGATAGGTGTTGTAGTTAACATTCTTTTTAATTTATCAAAGTTGTCCTAACACTTTTGTGACCAAGTAAATTGTATTCCCTTTTTCTGTAGGGATGTAATTGGATACGCAATATTAGAAAATCCTTAAATCTTCGGTAATAATTGATAATTCCCATGAATGATCTGATGTCTGCTACATCCTTAGGGATAGGCCATTCCATAATGGATTTTATCTTTTATGGATCAAATGCAATACCATCTTCAGATATCACGTGTCCTAGGTACTGTATCTTCCTTTGGTAGAAGTCACACTTATCAAACTTCGCATACAACTTATTTTTCCTTAAGGTATGCAATACGATTTCTAGATGTTCTTCATGTTCTTCTTCCATTTTTGAGTAAACTAAAATATCATCGATAAACACCAACACAAATTTATCCAGATATTGATTGAATATACTATTCATCAAACACATAAAGGTTGTTGGTGCATTAGTAATACTGAACGAAATTATGACAAACTCATAGTGTCTGTAATGTGTTCTAAATGTTGTTTTATTTATATCTTCATCTTTTATTCTAACTTAGTCATAACCAGACCTTAAATCCAACTTAGAGAATATCTTTCCTCCTCTAATTTGGTCAAATAGGTCATTAATTATGGGTAAAGGACACTTATTCTTGATCGTCATCTTATTTAGTTGTCGATAGTCAATGCATAGTCTCAAGGTCCCATCTTTCATTTTAACAAAGAGAACCGGTGCTCCCTAAGGTGAGACACTTGGTGTGATATATTCTTTATCTAGCAGTTCTTACAGCTTAATTTTCATTTATGTTAATTCAGGTAGACTCATTCTATAAGGTTCCTTAGATATCAGGGCAGATCCAGGTACTAGATCAATAGAGAAATCTATCTCTCTTCTTGGAGGTAGTTCTGGTATTTCGTCCACAAATACATCTCTAAACCCATGTAGGACTGCAAAGTCCTCTAAAATAGGTTTGTTTTCCTTTTCTAATAGATTAGTTACCTAAATAGCATAAATTTGGAAACCTTTGTTCATACATTTCTTAAACTGCATGGCTGATATATGCCTAACCGAAACTAGTTTTCTGATCCCTTGTATCATCCTAACTATGTTGTTTTCATCTCTGTAAATAAGTGACCTTTCGTAACCATTTAATATTACTTTATGTTTCTCTAACCAGTCCATTCCAATGATTAAATTGTAAGATCCCAAAGGTAAAATGTTCAGATCTAACTTTGTACTTTGACCATCTATGCTAAGTTCACATTCAGGAATTTTTTTTTTTTACCTTTTTCTCGGTTCCCGTTGATAACTGTACTAACCAGGACTTAACATGCTTTACTTTCTTGAGTTTGTTTAATTCAACTAAACTAGGATTGATATAACTCAGACTAGCTCATGGGTCAATTAATATGGAAATGAGGTTTTCATGAATTTTACCTTTAACCTCCATGATAGTGGATTGATGATCAACTTGGCTGCCATCCATAGCTCCATTAATTATGTGCATTCTTTTGCCCATGTATCCTACTGTCGAAGCTTCTTGCAGGTTATGGACTGAAGTTCTTGCCGTGGAAATTAAGCGTGGATAATTTCTCCTCAAGTGAGGTTATCAACACTCCCAACACTTCAATGGTTCTCTGGGGTTTTCCCCAACTTTATTGACTCCTAGGTTAACTGGTCTGCCTCCCCCTTGAGTGCCCTAGGTATTTGAATTATAGTTCTTCTTTTGGAAACTTTTTTCCATATTACGGAAAGGGGCTGGTTGGAAGCCTTTCTTTCGCTGATTCATTATGTCTTATTTCTTTTCCTTCCATACCTTGGGAATTTCAGACCTCTATTTGTACTGATCATAGCACATCCGATCCTTTCTAAACACTTCATTTAAAGACTTGGGATTTTCAAATTCAATTTTTTCTTTGTACGACTGTGGTAGACAACTTCAGAATCATTGTATCTTTACTTTGTCTTCCTTGATGTATGGTACAAATCTCAATAGTTCTAGAAATTTTTTTATCAGATTGTCAATGGTTGTTTTTCCAAGTCTTATCTCGTAGAATTCCTTAGTGTTTCTTTCTTAATAGCTTTCTGAAAAATATTGCTTCTTGAATTTTTTTTTTTAAATCTGACCATTCCATTTGTTTCTCTTTCAATCCCTTAGCTAATTTAAGGTCTTTCCACCAGATAATTTGTTTTCCCTTCAAGTTGTAAATGGCCATCCTGACTTTCATATTACTAGAGTAGTTGTAAATATGGAAGAATTTATTTATATCTAGTAGCCATGCTTCATCCTCTTCACCCATCCTTGATTCTCCATCAAAGGTGGTTGATTTTATTTTCTTGAATTCACCTTCCAGGTGATCTACTTGTTTTATTTTTCTTCTCGTAGCTATTTTGTTTCCTGTCTTGTGTGTGTCTTTGGAAGAACTATTGTCATTTTTTGTTTCATGACTAGAGTTTTTAGAGGACCTTTCTCGATTTCTTCCTCTTTGTCATTGTTCTTTGGGCTCCTCTTTGTTACTATACTGTGTAACAACATTTCATTTATTTCTAACTGGTCTTCCTATGCCATTTTCAGATTTTCGTTATCTTCTTTAAACACTTCTACTCCCACAATCAGGTTCTTCATTGTTTCCAAAACCTGGGTGGTTGAAATTCCTTTGTTTTTATTCTGTGGTTCTTTAGGAAGTCCTTGATTAGGATTCTCTTCAGGTTTGATTTCTTCTTCATTTTTTACTGACATTATCACAATAGACCAACAAATTTTTTTTGTAACAGTAAACATATTTGTTAGTTTTTCTTCAACAGAAATAAAAGAATTAAAATAACCTTCATCTCTGATACCATATGTAATGTACCCCAAATTTCTCAATTAATTTTTTTTTTGTTGTTAGGGGACATTAACATCTCTTGAATCTCCAAAATTTTTGTGACACAGAGATAATCCATTATATATATCTTATTCCTTTATTGTATGCATAACAATTTTACTTCTCTATCATTATCCATCTTAAAGGTCAAAGGAGATTTAAATTCCGCTTGTCTCTTACTGTTATATTTTGTTATAGCATCGTTATTGGATTATAAATCACGCACTTATTTGTATTGAAGAGTTTGGTGACCATGGCTTTCATAGCCCTTAGAGAAACCACTAAGTATATGTCAAGACATGATATCCACATTAATCGTGTAATAGACTATGTCCTACAAGATATGAGCGCTCTAAAACATGGCCACAACATCAACACATTGTAGACATAGTGTTGAGCTAGGAGACATAAGTCCTAAGAGTTAGGATTTTATATTTACTCATAAAAATATATAAATTTATGATAGCACAATGAACATATACCTATAAATAACATATTGTTTTATCATAGCGCAACACACATATACCTATAAATAACGTTAGTAACCCTACTCGACTATTAATATAGTATTCTTGTTCTAGTGGTTAGCACTAAGATTAAACATAACTAAACATTTAAGTGGTTTGAAAACCGTTTAAGGTGGATGACAGGTCAGGTATGAGCCTACTTTGTGCTAGCCTATAGACATTTACTCCTGGCCTGGTCCATTAATGGTGAAGCCTATCCCGTACCTTCCAAAATTGACACTTAGAAGAAAACACCCAACGTTGGCTTGACACCTCCCTAGACTTCACATGGTAGTGGTATGGGGTGTACCAGCTGTTATTAATCCTCTAGTGAGGACCTAGAGGTAACATGTCTTCTTTGTTCTTGCCCATTTATTCTATAACACAAATTTTCCCCTGCACTGTATATGACCGATAATTTTGTAAGCTCGGATCTCGTGAGTGATGGCCTCTGTGTTGTATATGATCGATGATTTGGTAAGATCAACTCCGGTGAGATATGGCCTCTACACTATATACGACTGGTGATTTGGTAAGCTCGACCGTGGTGAGCGATGGAAGGAGGAAACGCACATCCGAGGTTCTCTATGCGCAAGGGTAAGTCAACATTTTGTTTCATATGTTCTCTGTGAGAAGTATTCTGTGAATGTATTCATTGTTTGGTCCAATCTAAATGATTTGAGAGGTTCAATGTAACATACCTCATGTTTCTTTTCTCTATTTGAGGGTTGACAATGTATGATAGTTGCACCTCCATATGCGTTTTCCTCTCGAGATTCTACTGTGTTTATGGTTCCCTTTGTAAGTTGGGTGAAAACCTTTAGATTTAACACTCATGTTTTGAGGGTTATTGTGGTTTCCTCTCCATTGGCTGACAGTCTTTAAGCCTATAGTCGATGTGGTCCCTTCTCTGTCACACCATGGATCGAATAATTATTTGAACTTAAACCCTCTCATCTTTCTCATTTTATTTTATTTACTGTTATAACATTGTTATTATTACACTCTGGAATTCGTCCAAAAATCCCAAAACTTTCTACGCTGGTTAATGTTATTCATAGTTGACTTCTATTACAATTCCGTAGGAAAATTCTGTATTTACAGTCTTTACATGCATGGAAAAATTTACCGGATCTTAATCCTTTTTAAAACTAACAACAACATTTGTTTATATCCTCTGGTTGTAAAGAATTTCCTCTACCAGGAAGAATCATGGTTTGTTCCCACGACCACCTCGACAACATCCTTCACTTGATCTCTCATCTGATACAGTTATAATATTAAGCCATTTACAAAAGGGATTTCCTATGTTGACCACTCTGCACTAATAAAAGAGACAGTATCCTTGTTTGTTAACTGTCATTAATAAGCATGTAACAATTAGCCACCTCATCTGTTGAATGTATGCAGAATGAAAATGTAGGGTTCGAACACGTTTTGCACAGTTAGGCTTTAATCTATGTATTGGGTTCTTATTGTAAATTTCTATGCGCTCAAACTTGCGTAATTTACCTTGTTGTAATGCTATTTAATTTTAATGATCCATCTGTTGTGATTATACTCAAGTCGCATCTTGTGCACCTCTATGAATGATTTTTAATTTAATAATTATTCACTATGATCGTTACCCCAAATTGGAAATTCCCACTGTGTGATTACGGGGAATTAGATGATAGTTTTGTTTAATCATTGACCTTGTCACAATCAACTCCTTTTGTTTAATTGGTCCTCTACATAGGTTTTGGAGAATTATTATTATGTTCTTTCCTGTTTGATCACTCTATGCACGGTATATTTTGATGATAAATGGTTTCACTTTTTCACTTACCATCGCGTCCTCTATTTTTCAAATGAAAAGTTCTATGCATGGATATATGAAAATTAATGATGGGCCCTTTATGTTTTGCGAGGGTACCTATCAGTCGGTTTTGGGTCCACTCCTCCTCCTCCTAGATCACGGACAGATTGTTGCACAAGGAATAAGAGGCGACCTGGTTTTTATCAGGACTCAAGATAAGTTTTTGCCCTGGGTTTATTCTAATGTTTAATTTCCATAGAATTAAAATGCTAGCATATTTACTAAACCCTCGTTTTACCTCTTTTGCAAGTTGTACAAGTTGGTGTAATCAGATGAAGGAAGCGTCTTACCTCAAAATTTATTCGATTTCCATGTCCTTCCTTGACCGATCTATGCCCGCATTAACTTCGGTTACATATCGATTCTGTGTATATTTTCTTAGGGATCTATTTACAATATAAGAGTTTGTGGAGTATTGGTCTAAGGTACTCCAACTATAATATTTTGAACAATGATCGATTGAATACAATGGCTTCTTTTGCAAGATACTTTGAATTCTACTAAATCACTATATTTTTGTTGTAATAAATAATGTATTCAGACTGTTATTATTTCTATCTATTCTATGTGATGTTTGTGTTTGTACATATTTGAATAGCAATTCAAAATATATATATTCAATGGCCAATAGGAACATAAAAATAGTTCTATTATTTCTTTATGTATGAGCATATATATATATATATATATATATATATATTAAAACATGGTCATAAAGTCCCTTAAAAGCTGATATCACTTATGTATACACAGTCAACATATTCCTAACATATAATAACCATAAATATAACATTCACAAAGGAATACAAGTTGAGATACATATCTGAAACTTGATGCTGGAATACAAATGGAACAACCATGTTCCACCCAACCATAGAACATAACAACCAAGTTCACTTGTCCTATTCACCCCCTATCCTGACCATGAGTCCACAAGGGAAAACTGAATGATCCTCCTTAGTTATCGTCACCATCCACATATCAAAAAAATCCTTTGCCTCACACAAACAATGCTCATAAAAACAAATAGTTTTCTTTTCTAAAAATACTAAGCATCTTCCTGCCTCCTCCATATGTTGTTTAAATATGCATCCTTGTGCCTAGGTCTTTCATTCCCTCCTTGGGGAAATTCACATCTTTACAAAACCATGATTTTTAGGGGCTGCTAATGGTAAAATTCCACTTCTTCCACTTGTAAAAATAAGCCTTGAGGTAACTCAAACCTGTTCCCCAGTCATGGAGTCATGGTCAGGTATTTTTAACCTGGGTTTTCCATTTGTCTTCCAACATTTAATTTATTAAAAGTTTGTCTTACACATGTGTCAAAATAAAAGAGGGTAATTGGGAAAGTCAAATATTTTTCCAACAGTCATCAAATAATTAATTACAACAATCAAAATTCCAAACTCGTATTTTCCATAAATGGAAAATAGTTTCCAAATCCAAATTTTCCAAAAACGGAAATTTATTTCAAAGTTCACTTTGGAATTTAATATTCTAAAATTTGAGGATATTGCACTTAGTATTTTCATATTTCTCTTGGTCGAGGAAGATACTTCTCGCTTTATCAATCAAGATAGGTTTCTTTCCTTTTGTTGTTGCATTCTAGTTTAAACTGTATTTAGTTTGCATTTAGAAGAGATACAACAAAAGTCTCCTTTCGAGGAGAAATTCATTAGACATGTAACTGGGCCTATTATAAGTAGTCAGTATCACCATACCAAACAGAAAAGGGTCTAATTGGGACCCTGACAGGGTGATACCCTTAATGTTGAATATTCTTAGTTCTTGAAATCAACATTTTCGGTGGTAGAAGGAGGGAGACCGAAAAGTAATCCCTTTTGAGTTGTTTTTCTTTAATTTTAATAATTTTTTTAAAATGGATTCTATCACCATTCTGGAACATGCTTTTTGTTTTCCTAGGTTTGTTGGAAGTATTTCTAAAGACACAACAAATTTCTTGCAACGATTGAGCTTCGATGTAGAAGGTAATATTTTCACTTCTCGTTAACTTTCTAAATTTACTTATTATTGTAATTTCATTAATTTATCTAATGAGCGTGAGATGTGCAAGATTTTTACCACTACTTTCGAAGGAAGAATTTGAAGCTGGATTGAATTTCTGCGAACTAAATCTATTCATTCATGGAAAGATTTTATGGAATTATTTCTTTATGCTTATGAGAATTATAATTACATAAAACCCTATTTAGAGTTAGAGAATATTCGTAGATACAATGATGAAATTGATGACAATTTATTTTCGAGATTCATGTTGATTTGTTTTAGATTTCATAATAAACATTAACTTTCTAAAAAAGACACAATTGATTGGTTTCTTTATCATAACTCTATTTCTCACGTGTATTATGACAAATTTGAAATTACGCATGTTGAAAACCATATTAGTTCATCAACCAATTTTGATTCAAGGTATAATCCTCTTAATTCCATTATTAATATTGAAATTGTTGTCATTCAACAAAGTTTAGAATTTTCTAATACACAATTTCATGAACAAGAGGAAAAGGATGATAATTCAATTTTTATATTAGAAGATAATTCCAAAATAATTGTTGAAATTGATATGGCTGTAGACTTTGAAACTGATGAAGTAAGTGATGACTGCATTGTTGACATTACATTATATTCTTCTCATCATGAATCGGTTTCCTTCATCATGTTACAAAAATCATCATTAGATAAAGATGATTCTCTTGAATCAATTAATGTAAATCTCCCTATTGATAGAGAAGTTTTTATTTTTTTGTATTCTGAAATGTTTTACTCTTTGTATCGAGATATTTTTGGTGATCATAGATTAAACTCACATATCAACAAATTTCAATTTAATAATATACTATGGTCAGGTTTTAATTTGATGCAAAGTAGTAGCTATAATGATGGGGAAAATATTTCTATTCGACCTAGTCCATTTCAAGGTTATAAAGAAGAAAATAATCCTTGTACAAATTGCCACTCATGAATTACATGCATGTCTACCTACTTCATCTTTTGTCATTCAAAATATTGATTTGGTTTGGAATTTGGGAAGAAAGATGATTTTTTCTCATGTTATTGATAACATTGAGGTATTTCATCATAAGAGAATGTTCATGTTTGAATTCATTGTGAAAGGAAAAATGAGGAAATTTATTGTAAACTAATGTCTAACACTCATTGTTGTCCTTTGTTATTTAATATTGATGACATTTCTTTAAAAATAGCATTCTTAATTCAATCCTCTTTTAATTTTTCAAATCATGATCCTCTTATGATTTATTGTGATTACAATTCCGATGATGAAACTATTCAAACTTTAAACACCTACCAATCTTCCTTTTATGACCCATTTTATGATTATGATTGATTGGAATAATCATTTTAAAAAAAAATCCATGTCATTATTTTTCATTTGTAAATTCTTTTAGTCAATTTCATGTTAGTTATGGTACATATAATGACATAATAGACTCCTAGTTATAAGAGTCCTTAAGTAGGAAGTTTATTGTAAATAAAGGTACTCTTATCTTGTATATTCTTAGTATAGATGCACATATTTTTATTTTTCGTGTTGTTTAATATTGCAAGTACTTATGTTTCCAATTTCCGATGTACATATTCTTCCAGGTCTTAAGCAATTGGAAGGGTTACATTGGAAATTCCATTTCACTTAGTTCTTGTGGAATAAAATAGAATAGGATAGGGTAAGAAGTAGTTTTGATTTCCTTTGCATTATTTAGTTATGGAATAAGAAGTTGACTAGATATTGAGAGAATTCCACTTTAATTTTCCTAGATTATTTTCTATACTTTTTGAAGGAGATTAAAGATGTTGTTTGTAAATAAGTATAAGAGATGATATTTTTTATCATTTCAAGCATTCAATTATATCATTTTTTTTTATCAAATATTGGTTATGAACATGAAACCATTCTCCTTTTGGTGTTGTCTTTCACATTTTGATGCTTTCCTTAGTAAATAAGATTATCATTATCATATGATATCTTATATAGAGAATAAACCACTTATTTCCCGTCTTTTAATTTTAATATCCTATAAGGAAAGAAGTTGATTCTTTTACAAACCTTTTGAAGATTATTAAGAACTCTAAGGTAATTCACAAAAAAAATCTTCAAGGTAAATTTATGTATGTTGGTATTCATCTTCTGATAGTCCAAATTCAGTTTCAGATTTGTTTAATGTATTTTTTAATATTTATTGTTCTTTTCCTTGCAGGTCTTGTTGGAGAAGACTATTTTGGGGTACAATGTAGAAAACGAGGAAGGAATATAAGGAATGGACCAAAGGAAGCAACGTGCACCAAGAAAGAAGGAAAAGAAACGTGATAGAAGTTAAGGAAAGCAATGTGCCGAGAACTAAGGAGAAGAAGCACAAAGTCAAAGCAAGAAACAGTTGGATCGAAGACCAACCACGTGAAATAAGTTATTTTGTGGACAAACCTAATCCACTTAGGATGAGGGTTTTGGGTCCTTGTTGTAAGGGTTTTTACCCATTTTGAAGTACACATAGATGATGCACGAGGGAGATAGGGTAGGTATGTTTTGAGAATAGTTGGAGATATCATATGATAGAATACATTATGTTATCACATGAAGTTGTCAAGGGTCATATGTGTTTGTTGTTAATACCTAAGTCTGTACCCTTGCCTCATCTCTC
>ML786069.1:387397-406080 GCA_009831015.1 Picea engelmannii | reverse complement strand
AAATTCAATTCTGAAGTTAAAGGATGACAAATATACCTTGGATAGGCTATTTTATGAGAAATGTGGGATAAAATGAAGGAAAAATGGCAAATAAAGAGGTAAAAGTATGGTTTGTGGAAGCACAAAAATGGACTCAACAGACACCAGGCCACAATGTGAGCATCGAGAGATCGTCCTCCAGAAGGTGTTATTGTTCAGCACCAAAAGTAGCGCCCTCCCTAAAGCACATTTAGAAGGATCCTAGAGTTGGCGGGTGGTTAAAATTTAGCAGGGGTGATGAATTAGCCGAGGCTCCTGGATCACAGACCGCGACTAGATCAATGGTCATGCTTCATTATAGGGACGCTACCTGCTCGAGTGTTAAAATCCTTGAATGGTCCTGTAATTGAAACTGTGGTATAGTGAAAGTGATACGTAAAGAGGGTGGTGAATTGTGTGCTCAAAAGTGGTGTGGATCCAAAATTCCTTTGATGGCCCCACATTCATGTGCTTATAAAATGACAAATCCGAGAGGAACACGTGGCCACCCCCTAGGCATTAGGCCTCGTTGCAATCCAAAGAAAAAAATAAGTTAATGAAAAAGGAGTGGTGGTTGAAACCACAACTCACTCCATAAATAGAAGGCATTGAGGGTCTGGTTGTGGAGACAAAAATGTCAGCCCGAGGTACCCCTATGGACGGTTTTTTCTGCAGGCCCATGTTGATCTGAGCTTGCGTCTGATAGAAGGATACATGCACAATTTGACAAAAGGATGCACAGACGTAAAGCCTTGAATGGGATGGCCATATCACACTCCTAGTAGTTATGGACTGATCTGAGTATAAATAGATCAGTTCAAGATTCTGTTATGGTCGTCGAATGGTTGAGCAAAGCTTCCTATTTTTTAATATTTTTATAACATAGTTGTTCTCTGGTTTTGTATGAGACTTGAGACTTTTTCATTAATAGAAGTTAATTTCTTTCATCATCTTGTTTAATCTGTGCTGAAACACTCATGCATGGAGGATCTAGATGAGGATTGTAGTCGTATTGTAATGTAGGTTTGATTACAATATTGTTGTGACCAGTTTCAATCAGTTTCTTTGTTATCTTTTTTTTTCTTATGCTGAAATGCTCATGCATGGAGGACCGAGATGAGTTGTTGTAGTCGCATAGTAATGGAGGTTTGATTATTATGTTACTGTAATATGTTTCAACATCTTAAACTTAAGTCCAAGAGTGCTCTTGTGCCTGCATTTTTCTTCACCAAGCTTCTTGAAAGTCGGATTCCCATGGAATACTTGTTCACCTTTCTCACTAAGTCTTCCCTCTTCTCACCTTTAACCTTAAGCCACTGACTGGAGTTAATGAGGACCTCATTTCCCTATGCATTGCTTGTCCAGTTTCTATGTTAAAACATTCTTGTACTGAGTTTTGTCCATTTGACCTCCATTCATAAACCTACCTCCACAAACATTTTGATTGGTATTGGGATTATCCTCTTATAGTCTGAGGGTGACTCTGAGTGCTAACACATTATCTTTGAGAACCTTTCAGTGTTGAGTCGTAGTACTAGTTTTTAGTTGAGAGCTCTAAAGCTCGGATTGTATTAGTTTTGGATATGTATGGAGTGTAATTGAGTTTCAGGTCACAATATCTGGAGCTTGGTGTGACACTGGTCAACCTCACCATTACTAAACCTATGATGTAATGCATGTAACTCCATATTTTGATGAAGAATAGTAAGAAGCAGAAGATCTTTGTGGACGTAGCTCGAGGGGGTGAACCATGGTAAGATGTTGTGTCATTGTGTGAAATGGTTCCTTTTATGTGTTGCAATGATTATTATGTTGAGTGGTTGAATGAATACATGCATATGTTAGAGTTAATTTACAACTCGCACTAGATTAGACATGTTATTTTATGCATAATTAATGTTAAAGGTTAAAGGAGTGGTAGATATGAATGATGGAATGGTAGACTGAAAGTTGAATTACAAGACGCATAATATTCCTAACATCCCCATGAGTTCCTTCCCTTCCATGAATGCATACATTTGGGTCCTGCAGTCACCCATAACTCATCTCAGGTGAGACTACACTGTGCACTCTGTGGGCAGTGTTGCCTTCTGGTTTATTAGAGGGACCGATGGTTTCTAGGGTTTTCTAGGAGAACTAAGGTAGAACCCGGGTCAGCCCATACATCCAACATGTCTTCATTGGCTTCTTAGGAGACTTGATTTGATCACTCAATTTATTTGTGTGCCTTCTAGCAATTATGAAACATTTCAATTTGTAAATAAATCATCATCACAGAAGATTCTTTATCATTTTTTCCATCTTAACTTTTCATCTTGATTTTCATTTCAATATATAATAATTGAGTTTTTTTTAATGAATTTATGATCATGAAGCAAAATACACAAGATAAGTGAAAAGATAGCCTGATGAAACACTCGTTTTTAAAATTTGATCATAATTGTACCTTAAAATTAAACTTTTATTAAAAGTCTTCCATGCATGACAACCGTTTTATTCTCATAAGATAAGATGAAGAATACACTTATCAAGAATAACTTTATCATTTTTCTTCTTCCTTATGTTAATATGTTCCTTTATCATGTGAGCACCTGAGTGGGCCCAATGGTTAAGAACATGTGTTATCTCCGGGGAGGTCACAGGTTCAAAACCGGCGGGGGGTAGGGATGCTCATATTGGCCTGTTGTGACAAGGCTAGAAGGGTAGATGACCCCTGGGATAGAGGTTTCACTTAGGTGGGGCCTCGGGACGTCTCGGCCCCTGCTGAGTCACAAGTTATTGGTATATCTGGCTTGCGGGCTGTTGGATATACTCTTGGGAGGTTGATGTTCCCATGGTTAAAAAAAATAATATATGTTCCTTTATCTTGTCTGGTCAAAATGGTTTTAATTTGCTTATATTTTCAAATCTCTTGAATGTGAATGTTTCCCAATTTCAGATCTAGTATTGCAGGTCCTCCCTGTTTTCTCTTTTTGAGTTTTCTTGAAATTTAAATAAGTTTGATTTTATCATTTTCATATTTTTCTTATATTTTATTTGGTTTGTTCATTAATAATTTTTCCATCATGCTCACTAGATAGGGAAAAATATATGATATAAAAGGCAGGAATCTTGTCTCAAGAGGGAATTTTCTGCGATAGTGTTTCTCTTGCATTGATTCCCAAACATTATGATCAATTTCCCCCTCTAGTTTTAAGAAATCAACCATAAACTATGATTGAAATCAATCAAGACTTTTTTTGTCATCACTCATGAACCTTTTTTTAACAGAACAAAATACCTCAGAAGATAACTTACTCTTAAAGTAATCAGTTATGGGAGAGTAGGATTAAGTAGTGAAATTTTAGTAACTATTATGTTCTTACACCATCCCCACTCTTAAGGAGTTTTCAGTACTACTTCCCCATTTGTTAGATGATTTCTTTGGGATTAAAATTGAATGTACCATGATCTTAACATAAGAGTTGGTTGAAGGATAAGAGGTCTCATCAAGAGTTGGCCTACCATGATCATGGGTTTTGACATAGTGACATTTACACTACTGGTCACAAAGCTAGGGTAATGGATTTTGATTGTAAAATTAAAAGACAAGAGGTCTCATCATGAGTTGGCTTGTTCACATTTGTTAGATCTTATGAATGAGATTGTCATTTTCTTCCAATCAAACTAGGGCAATGACCTTCAACTAATTTTGAAAAGTTGGAAAAGTAAAAAGGGTACCTGACATATGGGATCAAAGAATGTGAATTGGATTAAAAGCTATCCCCGCTGAGGCGATAAACACCTCTTGGTAGTAGTGGCCATTCATGTGGTATTGAAGAAATCTTAATACTATAAATTCACTAGCTTACTTTCTTCAAGGGTTGATTGTTGGTGGAGTAGAATATGTACAGTAAAATGAACATAATTGCCAAAGTTTCTAAGTTATGATAGAAATAATATGTATATTTCATACCAACATAGTTGATTAATACTACATAAGTGAGAGGAGGATCTCTTGAGACTATTTTTATTTTGACACCTCATAATACTTGATTTCTATTCCAAAAAAACTATTAAAATATTTTTAATTATTTTACAAAGATAATTGCTTTGTCCCAGTGTGTCACCATTTGTTGTCCCTTCAACAGTTCCCCTTGAATTTTACACACAAAAAAAGAAAATTAAGGGCCCTCACTTGATTGATTCGAGAAGATGATTTCATGGATTTTTTTGGTGTGATGGTTGGCTTGAAATGTCATAACTTGGAAAAATTGTATCGACTGGATTTTTGGCCTTTTGATAGTCCTTTTTATCTTTGTTTGAGTTTTTCTTATTTCAATGGTTTGCTTTGAATTGTGTAAATATTTTTTGATTTAAATGATTCCATTGGACATTCTTAAGTTGAATATGATAACTATTGAAATTAACTTTAATATTGATTTCTCATTCTTATATCAATTAATTCTCATTTAAATTTCATCATTTTCAACATGAGATTCAAAACAAGAGTAAGAAGAATTTTGTTATATTTTTCAATATTTAGTAAATAGTTTCATGACATGTTTTATTTTCAAGTCTTCTTTGTTGATTAATAAATGAAAACTATGGTTATCATAATCATTCAAGGATGGAATTCAAGAAAAAAATTATTATAACTTTTATACACTTGTTCTTTTTTTCTTAATCTTATTACAAATGTCTTTATGATATTTCATAAGGAATGATCTTATTTGGACATGAGCTACATAATTAGAATTTTGATGAAAACCAAGATATGGCTCATTTTGATCTTAGTTTTAAGTAATCATAATGTTTGAAATTGTGAACAACGGTGGAGTTTCTTTTACGACTTTAGATCTTTATTTGAATAATTTGATTTTCAAAAGGGTCAACTTTGTCTCTATATTCAATTATCAGATCATACCATAACACATTGAATCAAGGAGAAAATATTACTCACACGAGTACCAACTCACCAAACCCTATCTTTTAATGATCATATCTTGAGTTTTCGCGCACCAAATCAGTCCTGAGAAGATCTGTTGGAAATCATAGTCAATGGAAAATGATCTGAAAACATCCATTTGTTCATATCTAAATGCTCAACACTCCTAAAATTTTGCAGAATATTGGGTTGCGGATCTGCAATCAATTTAGTTTTCTAGAAATGTTCGGGAGAAAATTTTATTTTGAATTCCTTTCGAGATCTATTAGTTGACAATAAAATGATAGCATGATGTAGCAGAATTCTGAGAGATTGAATTTGAAATTTATTTTGGGTGTTGTTTTGGATTTTGTTTGTTTTTCTTATTGATTTTTAATCCCAATTCTGTTGATTGGTTTGCAGGGTTTGTTGCAGATGGTCACGATCTAAAGTATCAGAGCGATGGGATTGGAGCAGGAGGCGAAATTCGGGTTGGGTTTCTAAGTAAATGGTGAATAATATCATGAAACCATTGAAAACCCGCTTAGAGAAGAGGCCCATTTGCCTTTCTCATGAGCTGTTTCCGAAAAGAGAGAAATATCTATGAGATATTATTAATTCTCTTAAACAAATTTTATTAGAAACTTGTGGCGGCTGGTTTGTATAATTATCAGATCGATGACAAAGAAACAAAGGGGAGTGTGGACTTGGAGAAACAAGGTAGCACGCTATCGTGCTACTGAAGATATTGGGGGGATTGAAGGAGCATGCTATCTTTCTACGGAAGACGCTCCAAGGGGGATGATGAGTCAAGGAAAAGCTTATGCTATCATAGAAGATCCTTTTTTTGATACCCTTAGGGTTGAATCCATATTCAAGTTTTGTGCATTGTTGTGAGACTTTGAAGACCAGTGGAAAACCTTGAAATCTCTATTTTGTAATCAATATGAGTGATATCACCAAGATTTGACTATGAAAGAAATATATAATTCAATTTTAATTTATTTTTATGCTCTAGATAACTATGAGTTGTGGTTATGCACTATTGTTAATTTCATGCTAATACATGCTTATTTAAATCTATGTTAGCTATATTTTCATGGTTAGTGAGAATTAAATGTTGGATTCAAGGGAGTTTATGTGTATCAGTTAATAATTGTTTATTAGTTGATTGACATTCATTCTTTGTTTTAATAATTTTTATATTGAATTAAATAATTAAATGATATAAGAGTATATCTTATTTTGAATCCAGACTTAGTATTTTCATCTTTCTCTTGGTCGAGGAAGAGACTTCTCTCTTTCTCAATCATGATATTTTTCTTTCATTTTGTTGTTGCATTCTAATTTAAATTACATTTAGTTTTCATTTAGAAGAGCTACAAGGAAAGTATCATTTCGATAATAAATTCCTAGATGGGTAATTAGACCCATTATAACGAGTTAGGATCACCATACCAAATGGAAAATGGTCTAATTGGGACCCTCACCGATTGATACCCTTAATGTTGAATATGGTCAATTATGGCCATCAATGCTTCAGCATGATGACAAAGGCTGGAGACATGCCCCCCAAGCTTCGGTTCATTCGATGACTCTTCTTCTACACTTGCATAAACACCTACTAGGAATAGGTTCACCAGAGAGGGAGGAATAAAAAGGATTAATTGAGAGAGGCGGAGGAAATGAAGGTTTAGGTACCGGATCTTCTCGAAGACTCAACTCAACATTTACAAGATCTAGAAGAAGACTCAAATCAATTGAAGTGGGGTCTGTTTCATTTTTTAACGAGCTTGACACAGAAAATGAACTATGCTCAATGTAGATTTCATGTTTACATAAGATTGAAACTAGAAAAACTGTGCTTGGGAGTGGTTTCATTTTTACACAAGCTTGAAACAAAGAAAACTATTCTTGGGGTGTTCATTTTATTTTTTAGTGAGCTTGACATGGGAAAAGAAATATGATCGTAACCCTCTGTTTCATTTTTTAATGATCTTGACATAGAAACAAGAACTTTGCTTGACATTGGTTTCATTTTTTAATGAGCTTGGAACTGAAAATAAAATTATTCTCATCACTTTATATGATGGCTTCCAAGAGGTCTTCATCAGATGTAATAACAATACTCTAGAAGGAATACATGGTAAGGGACTTACTCGGATCAACAGGAGGAAGAATAAAATCCAAGGTCCCTAACAAGGGAGTTACGATGTCAACTATCGAATTTAAATCCAAAGAAGATGAACATACAATGAGAGTCTCCTTCTCATCATCATTTGAAAGCATGGGACATGTTGCCACATAATTAATATGTGGTGGGGTGGATATCGTTTGCATGTAAGGAACATTTTAGGAAGTCATATGGCTTGTCATCATATCTAGGACAATGAATGAAAGTAGGACAATGGTCACAATGTTTCCATTATGAGGGAAAGACATCACTCGAAAGAGTGTGGACACAAAAACTTTCATAGAATAAACATAGTCTCTCCCGATGAGAAAATTAAAATCCAAGGGGCGTTGGACTACCATCATGTCAATATAGACAATTTTCCTTCCTAAGGTAATAGGTAACCGAGGAAGGATCCCTAAACATCCACTGGATCTTCTATTAAAATCCAACAAATTCTTATTCACCGACACAAGCTGAGGGGAATCAAGAGCTTTCCAATCATTCGAGGACAAAATGCTAACAAAAGAACCTTCATTTACAATAGAGTGACATATGTTTATATCACAAACTTCCACCATGATTTGAAAGGGAATGTAGGAAGGAATATTAGGTGTTGTCAGTTTATTCCAATGAAAGGAAATTACATCATTAGTTGGAGGGGGTTCCATTGGAATGGGTGAAATACCCCCTTGTTCGAAAGAATTTGTAGTAACAAGAAATACCTTAGCAGTATCTAGTTCACTCTTCAAGGAAAGAGTGGGATCGATTGATGATGGAATCATATCAATCACTTCATCTACCATATCAATCTATGATGGAACCAGATCGATCACTTGATCAACCATACTGACTGATGATCAAACAAGATTGACTAGTTCATCAACCAATGGTGGGTTGGGAGAGAATTTACGATAAGTTGTTAGAAGTTGTTGTTGAAGATAAACAATATTTTCGAGCAAACATGAAGCCTCATCCATATGAGGGAAAAGGAAAATTTGATGACTTCCTTCACATAACCTACAAGGAAATTTGACTCTATCTTTCTTACCTCCAACCTTACTATCACTAGTTGATAGGTTGTCACCAGCATGACCAGACATAGTAGGCAACACAGGTTTTTGGGAATCCATAGACCACACTTCTAAGATCTTGGGAAGACCAGGGAAATCCTTAAGAAGGTGGTCACCCATACAAATCCTGCAAAGGAATTTGGGCTAGCGATTTGTCTTGGTAGGCTTGTCAATATCACCAACACTCCCAACATGATTAACAGTAACTAGTGGATTCCCCCCTTGCTTATTTTTCTTCTTCTTAATCTTCCTTTTCTTCTTCTTCTTATCCTCCTGGTTACTACCATGAATACTTCCACCAGGAGAGGAAGAAGAAAGGGAAGAAGACCTGACGAGTGAAGAAGGAAAAGGGTCAACATGGGGTTGATGTTCTTCGGGTGGAGGGATTTCGTGCCAAGCACTAGGAGAATTTGGGATAATCGTAGTGGAAAAAAACCATACCGGTAACTCGATAATGAATCCAAGAAGACTCAATGTGGCAATATAAGGAGGACCAATGTTTCCAAAAGAGGGAAAAAAAAGGTTCACTCGGAAAAGGGGTCCCTTCATTGGGACTTCGAGGAACTAATTCCATAAACAAAAACTCAACCTTGATTCCACTAAATCAAAGAGCACAAACTACCAAAGTCCTTATAATATAAGAAAAAAAAAACAAAGGAATTATGGATCTTCTGGAGACGAGAGATAAGGCCGTCAATGAAGATATGAGAAGTAGTTACCCCAACCTCCACATAACATCCCTTCCCTATGAAAGTAACCCTCACTTCCTCAGGGCCACCCTCTAGGGATACTAAAAGTATGATGTGATGTATACCTCTGGTACCACAAGGATCCTTTCGAAGGAGGAACCCCCCTTGTAGTCACTCATGTAGAATCTTAGGAAAATAAACTATATTTACCAATTTCACAATGGACGGTCATGCGGGTAACCAGTCAATAGTCAAGACTAATAAAATAGAACTAGGAATCGTGGACACAAATCCACGAACCAAATAGTAAGAATAAGTGGTGTCACCCTGGGGACCTTCCACTCTTCAAATCTCCAAACTTGTTGTAGTCCCACTAGGAAAACGAAAGAGGGGATATCTCAAATCATCGCTTCACTTGACCTCGTTCTTAACTCCCGTGTAAGAGGTGCTCTCCCAACAAACTTCAATTTTTACAAATTGGATTTCAACACTCTAGTATTCTACAATTTTGTTTAATTGGCCATGTATAATTTACTCTCCACCTTACAACCAAGGCCCTAAAATCCTATACTTGTGATCATTTATAATAAATAAAAGGTCTAGTTGATTTTAGATTATGCTCTTGTTCTTTTTAAGGTTTTTTTTTTTTTATTCAAAAAAGATTTCATATCCAACTTGACGATGATGTGTGATACTTGAATCCAAAAATAATTCAAAAGAAAATATCAATGCAATGCAATCTTTAACTTTCTATGAAGGCTATCTATAGAAAGGACCAAGAGGTTTTAAGTAAAGAAACAATTACAACTTTCAAAGAAAGAAATAGAAATTACTCTTTGAATGCAATAAGTTTTCAATATATGAGTCAAAGAAATTATATGATACATGATTCAAAATTTTCAAAAACCATTTTTTTTTTGTTTAAAATGCAAGCTCAAAAATGTACTACCCAAAAACTAGAATGTAAAATTTATTTTCGTTTGATTGTAAATGGAATGAAATCTCTTCAAATATAAAACTTTTACTCTTCCTATCTTTCAATGATAATGAAAGAAATCAATGTTTGACACAAAGGAATATGAAGAAAAAATAAACCAAATAAAGTGAACTCAAAAGTTTGATGAGAACTGGAAGAAACCAAGTGTGAGTAAACTTGTCCGATCAAGGACTCAAAATGGAAAAATATTTGAAATTCAATCGATGAGCAATTGAAGATCAACACAGAAATGTGATAATTCCAATGAGTTCTAAAATCAAATAGAATCAAGGTTAACCTAAGGAAAGAGAAATCGAATAAAAGTCTTAACACAATGAGGTTCAATTCCTAAATCCAAATCTTAGATTCTAAAAAGAAAAACAGGGCACTTGAAAGTTCTCAGAATCAAGAATTCAAATTGACAGTGACATGTTTGCAAGCAAAATGATTAAATTAGCCTAAAGTATACATGCACACTTTGGAAATATGAAAATAAATAGAAACTTAAAAGAGATAATTAAATCACCTAATTACGTAAGTGCAATAAATTAAATCCAATAAGAAGCATAAAAGACTTTAATGAAAATATTTGAGCTAAAAGTTTGAAAAACCAGAGTGATCCAAACTAGCCCATGAAGGAGATCAATGCTTCTGTCAAGAGGGAGACAAAGCGTTGAACATGAATCAATGATCACTACAACACTGGAAATGAGCATTGATAAGGGTTGTCAACACTCTATGCGCCACTTTGGGAGATCATTGATGCGTGGAAGTTTTCGAACAATGCAAATTTTTTCCTAGAAAGATGCAAAAGTGCAATTCTTGACTAACTAGGCTTCCTAAAGATTGCTAAGGAGAGTGATATCTTCAGATAAACAAACAAAAGCAAGAGTAATGCAAAAATCAAATATTGTATTTACCAAGAAGAAGATGGTGTTTTCCCTAGTGGAGTTGTCAATTTTCTATTACGGAATATTTCCCCTATGGATACGTGAAATATCCCTTGAATATCTAGATCCTTATTGACCAATATAGAAAAAGAAACAAATTGACACTAACATTCCTTTAAATCTATTCTTAATGTATATGGATAGAGAATATAGATGAAAGAAGTGTGACTTACTCATTTTCCAACGATTCTCCTCACTATTCTTCAGTCTTTGTTCTTTTTGTCCAAGCCACAATCAAGATGAAGAGAGTTCGAAAGGAATAAAAAAATACCTTCTACTTCTACAATATATCATTAAACAAGAACAAATCTATCTATATAGACATACATGTGCAAACAACAATATGAAGGAAATAGGCCAAGTTATATTAATGAAAACATAAGAACTTACAAACTTGTTGCACTAGCATTCCCCCAAGCTTCCAATCATGTCCTTGAATGCAATATAAATATGTTTCTATTAATATCATAAGTATCATACACACAATTTTTCCTCCCACCTTTTCACCTTGGAATGCCCTCATTATATAGGATTTGGAGGCTTAACCACCACAGAGAAGATCACTCACTAGATCCACAAAATTGGGATCTCCAATATTTTTAGGGAGAAAATATCTCTCAAGGATTTTAGGAAGAAAATATCTCTCAAGATTTTAAGCAGGAAATATGTCTCAAGATCTATCAAATTAGGATATTGGTTTGAAAAAATCTCTCAACCATCCATGATATTCTCAACTTCTCTTTGAGATTAGGAAACTAAATGTGAGGTGGATTCTCACATTAAATTAATTATTTTTTTTCAATAAAAATGAATAATAAATGTGAACATAGTATTTTTACCTTAATATGATAAATTTCTCCTCCACAACGACTAAGGATTGTGACAAAAACATTTCCATAGTGTGAAGGTTATGACACTCAATAAAGGGGATGTGACACTTAGTAAGGTGCACACAACACTTGATAAAGTGCATGAAACACTTACTAAGGTGCATATGACACTTTAAGACATTTGCGAAACTTAAGGTGTGTAATAGATGTGATACCTAAGTGTGACATTTTGGTGTGTAACATTGACCAAGTTGTGTTTCATATGCATGAACCTAGAATGTTACCTTCCAACTTGATTATATTTTGATTTTCTATTTGGGGGGCATATTTTCTCTTCCAGAGTTTCCCACATAGATCATCTTTTATTTGAATCCACTTCCACAAAGTATTTTCTCCCAGGACCGCTGAAAGAGTTTCAGGATTCCTCAAGCCTAGACCTCCTACTAGTTTGGATTGACAAATATTTTCCCATCTTACCAAAGCCCATTTTTTTTCCTTTTTAGCTCCTCCCTATAGAAAAGATCGTTGGAAGTTTCTTACAGATTTGATTATGGAATTGGGGGCCATAAGAGAAGAGAATATATAAAGGGGCATAGCTTGGAGAACCGATTTAAGAATGACAAGGTGGTTGGGAAGGTTTAGAGATCGATAGGTCCAGATGGATAAAAAAAAAACATTCTAACAAGAAGGTCTTCCAAGTGGCATTTTACAAGGCCTTCTCTGCGAGAGGGGAAACTAGATACTTATATGGTAGAGAGCTTCTTTGGAATCCTAGGATTTGGGTTCCAATCGATCATATGATAAAATAAGGATTATAATGTTGTCCCACACTTCCAAATATGTTTTAATAATGAATAAAAGTAGAATTATAGATTTAGAGTGAAGGATAAACCATCCAAGAGAAATATTTTCTTTTGATATGCAAGATGTATTTGAACTTTTAGCTAAAACTTGAGATATGAAACAAATAAACAACCCAAATATGTTACAATCTAAGTCACAATGGACATGTCAATTAAATAAAAGAGAATTTGAAAGAGGAGAGTGAATTCCCCCTTAGGTTATTCAATGTTATCACTAGAACTCACCCAAACAATCTCTAAATGAATGATATACAACTAGAAGCAACTTGGAGATGAAATCCACCACTATAAATGTAAGATAAAATTGTAACAATATTCTAGTTAAGGAAACATAAGCTAGGTCTATGTATAAATAAAGTTTTAAGCATAAAACCTCGTTCTAGGGTTTTCTCAAATCTGATTTTTATTTCTGTTGTGCAATTTTCAGATTTGAGAGAGCCCTAAAATTAATCCAAGATAAATAAATCCTAAAAATATAAAACTAGAGGGTCGATTTGCTTCTCTAGGGTTTAGAGATAAGTAATTAAGCACAAACCCTTGATAAACTAGTCTAAGAAATGAAATGAACCATGAACGTTGCACTAGATAAGGGAATGAATCTAAATGATGATTTTTCTTTTATTTTCCATTATATTTATTCCTAAACAAAATCAAAACATTCAAATTTTGGGGTTTTATGGTTGGTTGTTAGAAGAAAACAAGTACCTTATTCCAACTAAGGATTATGGTGTCAAGAAGTATGCCCCTCTAAAATTGGTCTATCTTATCTTAATGGATCATGGATAAGAGACTAGAACCCTAGGGGTAAAATAGTCTCCTATCTAATGAAGGTAAACTATGTAGACCAAGGCCCTATAAGAAGGGGCACCCAAAGGAATCACCTTCACCATAAAAATCAACTATAACTTGATAAAAATACTAAATACCCTTGCTATGGTTCAAAAGGAAAAAAAATGAAAGGAATTGAGCACTTACCAAACGAACAAAGGGAGAAGGAAGGGCTTTCCATGAAATGTATTCCCTCTAAGTGCTAGTCTTACCCTTCAAATGGATCGATCTCGAAATCTTGTAGTAGTCTTGAGAAAATACATCGAATCTTTAATTCAAAAAAAAAAAGACAAAATATGAGCTCCATGAATTGACATCAAAATCTCAATTGGTAGATCTTCAACAAAATTGTATTCTCAAAAAAGTAACCAATAACAACAACCAATTGGAATGAGATGAGGAGCCTCTATTTATAGAGGAAGCTTCATCATCCTTCTCATTCAATATTATTTTCTATCTTCTTAAATATAGCCTAGCAGAACTACAAAATGGAATTGTCTTCTAATTAAATAAAGGACACCAAGTCAAAATATAATAAATATGTACCACATGTGCAAGAATTCCTCCAAGAGAGAAGGTTGTCCCAATCAAATAGGGAAGAATATGATTCAAAGGTGCAACATTTGGCCTCCAAAGGCATCCAAGTGCATAGATCCATAACCAACTCTTCAAAGTAGGCAATGAAAACCTCCAAGGTGGGTGTATATCTCTCCAAGGGTGGATGACCCCTAATAGATGCATAAGAACACATACCATATGGCCTCAAGGCTAGGGATATATTCACCATGGGAGTATACCAACAATTAAATCCCCAAGTAAATTAAATTACGGCGAAAACTTTCCATAATTATCTCGGTTTTTTCTCAGTTTTCTATTATGATCAAAATTTGGAAATATCATAGTCATTTTGCATCTAATGGCATTGATTTATTACAATTACGGGCACTCCATCAAAATATAATTGCTCATGAAGCTAGGCCATTTTCAAAATATGCAATGAAATATTAGATCTACGGTTTCAAACCTCCTAGATTTTCTCCAAGGTGAGACGTCCCATCAACAAGCATGATACATGTGTGCAAAATAACCTCCAAAGTGGAAGTCCTCCTCAAATCAAGAAACTGGATCCATGATGCAAGGCCTTAACATATGAAATGTGAAAAACACTCAACCATATCCATGAAAAAAAAGGATGACCCCCCTAAGATTAGCTCCAACGGTCATATGTGAGGTCTCCAATGTGTAACCTCCTCTTCAAATCATTCAAGAAACCTTCACAAACTATGGAATGACTCTCTCGAAGTTAAAAGGTACCCACACATGCCAAAATAGCTAGTAAAATGACCCTCCAAAGGGGTCAGCACTTAAACCATGTGAAATATGCCTAAAATTGATGAATGAAGAGAGTGCTCAAGGATCTGATATGTGGCATGCCAAGAGGAAACCCATGCATGTAAGAATAACCCCAAAGTACATTCGATGATTGACTAGTGCCTAGGGATTCATGAAATGCCTCAAGATCTTACACTATCTCGAGAAAATTGAAGAAATTGAAGGTGCATGAGCAACTGTAGAGTCATCTCCAAGATTCTGTGGCCAAAGTGTGACAAATACATAAGAGGGAATCCATGCTTAGACATAAGATGAGTGTGCTTCTATAGGTATGACAACCGTTATTACAAGAGCAACAAGTTTACATAGAGTAAGTGAGACAACCTAGAGGTTCTCTAGGTCATGTGTCCTAATAGATCCATCGCAAGACCCTAGGTCATAAATGACCATCTTGAATGTAATGAACTCCATAGATCAATTTAATGAACTCCAAGAGTAATCAACTAAGCTATAAGAGTAAGGACTATCTCGAGATAAGCACTAAAAGGACAAGTCATGATTAATCGCAAGGGTCTAGAACTACCACCTACTTTTACATAAATCTTGTAAGCATAGTCCAATACAATAAGTAGCTACAATAAAGTCACACTTTTGACTAATCAATTATACAATAATACAAAGCATAGTAGTAACACAACTAATAGTGGTACTCTAAGCTGGAATATAATCAAAATAGGCACAAAATCAAAGTCTTTGAAATGAATAATGTGTAACGGGTCATAGTGGTGATTATCTTGAAAATTTTAAAAAATGTTTAAATCACATGTGATTTATCTTTAAAATAAAATTAATTTAGAAAATAAAATAAAAAAACATTAATTTAAATATTATTGATTATATACTTTATAAAATAATATTTTTTCATAAATCTAGAACAACTTTTTAAGTGAGGTTTGAAGAAATAAGGTAATGTTAAAAAAATAAAATTATAATTCTGATATGAAAGTGTAAAAATTTAAAGTATTAAAAATATTTCAAATAGATTATTGAAAATTTAATTAAAATTTAAAATAATTTTTGTAAAAAATAATTTTTTTTTTAATATAATAATTTTTGCAAAATATATATATATATATATATATATATATATATATAAAAGTAGAAGGTTAAATTAAAATCAAGAGTAATATTTGATTTTATTTGTAAGATTTGGATTAGATACATTTTTAAGTACATATTTCTAATTAATAAATTATATCACCAAATTTATTCAAATTATTAAAAATTTAATTAAAATTTAAAATAATTTTAAAAAAAATATTATTGTTTTATTTCTTTTATAATTTTTAAATAAAAAATTAAATTAAAATCAAAAGTAATATTTAATTTTATTTGTAAAATTTTGGTTTAGATATACCTTTAAGTATATAAAATTTCTATAATATTTCTAAACCTTTAAGTACATAATATTTCTAATTGATAAATTATATCACCTTAAAAGAAAATCAAATCAACTCCACAACCCAAAATTGAAAAGTTTGATATTCAAATCCCTCGTATGAACAAATGACACCCTAAACTTTCATAAATATAATTAAAAATAAGTAATTATCACAATCTAATGATAAAATAAGTAACTACTTTTCTGAGAGGTTTACCACAATTTAATGAATGCGACTTTCATGTCACTTTTTATCAACCATTACAATTGTTAAGATGGTATCTCTTTTATCTTTATATCATAAGAGTAATTATTGTTATCAAAATTTAGTTAGAGAATTTCAGTTAGAATTACAGTTTTTTATTATCGAAATTGTTAATTTTAATTCAAAAATTCAATATTAATATTTTCATTAAAATTAAATTATAGAATATTGATATATAATATTTATAATTTTATTTAATTTAAAATACATTTTATTTTAAAAATATATAATATTTAGGATTTCATTATAATTTAAAATGATTATGATTAAATTTAAATATAAAAAGATAGATTTTTAGAAAAAAAAGAAATTCATGTTGTCTTTTTTAGTCCAAATATATAAATTTGTATAAAATTATTAAAATTCATTTCTAGATGTAAAAATTAATTCACATATTGAAAAACTCCTAAAACATTAAAATTATATAGAAATAATCACTTAAATCTACCAATCTAACTATTTCTTAAAATATTTTAGACAAATATTTTTAAAAAATCCCAAAAAAATTCATTACCTTACAGTCATATATATATATATATATATATATAACACATAACGGAGCGTTAGGAACGAAAAAATCCAGAATATTACACTACGACACCCTATTGGAGCCTTCTCTATGCTGTCAACGTCATTGCAAACGACTCCAACGTCAACATCATTTCAAACGATTCCAACTGTAATTAGGCTAACGCAAACGGTAATCATCTCGATTTCTCATTCGTTCATTTTCACTGTTTTATGTCGACATCATTGCTAATGAGTCCAACGGCTACTAGGCTGACGCCAACGGTAATTTTCGTCATCTCTTGCTCGTTCTAGATATGAAATAAATAAATATTGAAGCAAACGAGACCATCACCCATTCTGTGTCATTGCCATTATCTCTGCAACCAACAAGAAGGAGAAAGAAGTTAGGCTTGGTATTCACTTCAGTTCACAATTCACAGAGAATGTCCGTGTCGATGGAGTGCCTGCTGCGGCGTAACCTTTCTGTGGTACTATTTCTGCTGTTACTGTTCCTCGCTTTTTTTCCGACGAGGGTGCGGGCCGACAATCTTCTACAAGGCGAGGAGATTCAGTTAATGATCAACGCGCTCAGAGTGTCGGGGTACCATCTCTTCGCCAACGCCCTTCTGACTGCGGACATCCTATCCCTCCTCTCATCTGCAGGCGGCTCCTATACATTCTTCGCTCCGCCGGACGCAGCTCTCTACGACTTGGATTTGGCCTCCAAATCGTCGCAAGAATACTTGGACGCCGTCAAGTACCACATTGTGATCACCAAGTTGTCGTATTACAATCTCAACGGCCTTCCCAACGCCGCACGCCTCGATACGCTTCTGCAGAACCGGAGCTTAACACTTACAACCTTCGGCCTCAGAGGAATGGACTACGCGCCCGTCATGGTTAACAATGCGGCCGTCGCGTTCCCTGATCTCTATTACGACTACCACGTTGCCGCTCACGGACTCGCAACCGTTCTCAAGCCGATCGTGGTCGATGTATCGTCAACTACTGCATTTTCGGAGGCCTCGGACATTCTGATCTCTGCATCTGCAGAAGCTGTACAGGGGGAGCTCAGAGATCTTTATGTGGAATCAAACCCTATGCAGGTCCTCTCTTATCCATTACAGACTAGGCCTGTTAGTCCGGAGGAAGTTGAGGAAATATGGAAAGAAATTACCGAGCCAGTGGTTCTTGCTCCCCCGTCTCCGTGTGATGAAGTGGCGGCAAATGGCTGCAACTTCCCTGAGGCAATTGGCTCCATGAAAGAAGTCATGAGAAGTACTACTTCTAACTCCCCTGTATTGCAGATGGGCTCCTATCAGACCCTCTCAGTGGGTAGCCGTCGTAGCAGCGCTGAATCTTTTCGCCACCCGCGTCATCCACACCACCAGCACCAGCACCACCTGCGCCACCACCATGGGAAACACTCCCACGCTCACTCTTTCCGCCATTTCCAGGAGTCTGAGCATACCAAGAAATCTTCTGTTGATTTTCCTGATAATGATAGCACAAGCTAGCACGCAGCTGCACCCAGGCCTAATCACGTCCTTGGACAGAGATGAGATTGTATCGGTAATGTTTTGGACAGAGATGGCATTATATCCGTAATGTTTTCCAAGGCTGTTGGCATTTAATGTTTTGGACAGAGATGAGATTGTATCAGTAATGTTTTAGAAGGCTGCTGGCATCTGGTGAGATGGTGTGTATAATTCAAGAGAGAAATTGATTTCAATATCAAAGACATTCATATGAAATAAAAATATATAAGTTTCTTTTTCTTTTTTTTAAACTACACAGTGGTTGGACCGGTCGTATTTCAAAAAATTACA
>ML786069.1:369845-381031 GCA_009831015.1 Picea engelmannii | reverse complement strand
CATTATTTGCAAGAGGACGTTCCCAGGAAAGAAATAGATCTAATTTCTCAAGTGGGAGATCTAAGTCTAAGGGTAGATCTAAATCTCCTGGAAAGTTTGTAAGGGTATGTTGGAGGTGTGGAAAAGAATGGCACTACAAGAAGTAGTGTAGATCCAAAGTTGAGAAAAAGAAGGGATATGAAGAATCTTCTTCTACAGAAGAAAATACCTCCAAGGAAGAAGGAGGGGATGTGTACTTGGCCTCTTCAAGTATAAATGCAGATCATGAGGCATGGTTGATTGACTCTGGTGCATCCTTTCATATGACTCCCCACAGGGAGTGGTTCTGCGAATATGAAAAGTATGATGGAGGTAATGTTTTCTTAGGTAATGATTCGACAACCATAATCATAGGAAGAGGAAGGGTCAAGTTGAGACTCATAGATGGAAGGATTAGAAAACTGCCTGGTGTTCTACACATCCCAGGTATGGCCAAAAATTTGATTTATGTAACCAAAATGGAAGATGCAGGGGTAAAAACAATTTTTGAAAAGGGAACTTGTAGGATGGTTTGAGGAGCAGTGGTGTTGATGAAGGGAGTTCATTTTGGAACTCTGTATAAGATGCTAGGAAGCACTATTAGTGATGGGTGTAATAGCTCCATTGTTCCTGATATTGGATTTGAAGAAGAAAGAACTCCTACAGTCTCTAGAGAAAAGGTTATGTTGTGGCATCAAAGACTGGGGAATATTGGAGAGAAGGGTATTTGACTACTACACGGTAAAGGTATGGTTGAAGGTATGTCTAACTTCTCTCTGGATTTTGATTTGTGTGAACATTGTCTATATGGGAAGCATAATCGGGTAAGATTCCCCTCTGGTGCAACGAGGGCAAAAGGAATTTTACAACTAGTTCATAGTGATGTTTTTGGACCTGTGTTGGTCCCATCATTGAGAAAATTTGTGTACTATGTTTCATTTATAGATGAATTCTCGAGGAAAACTTGGATATATTTCCTCAGAAAGAAATCTGAAGTCTTTGACAGGTTTAAAGAGTTTAAGGCTCTTGTTGAGAATCAAATAGAGAAAATAATTAAGGTGTTGAGAATAGATAATGGAAGAGAGTTGTGCGGGAATGAATTTGAAGAATTCTATAAGAAGTGTGGTATATCAAGGCAGAAGACTACTCCATATACACCTCAGTAGAATGGAGTTTTAGAAAGGATGAATAGGACGTTGATGGAAAAATCAAGGTGCATGCTTAGTGGTGTTGGGTTAGGGCAAGAATTATGGGCATAGGCAGGGTGTACTACATGTTATCTGGTCAACAGATCACCCTCATCAGCGTTGGGTAACAAGACTCCACAAGAAGTATGGACTGGTGAGGAACCTTCTCTCACACATCTTAAGGTATTTGTCTACGATGCATATGTTCATGTTCCAAAGGAAAACAGGAGTAAGTTGGATAAGAAAGCTGAAAAGTGTATCTTTATTGGATATACAGATGGTCTCAAAGGTTATAAGATTTGGAACCCAGAAACTAAGAAGTTAGTGTATAGCCAAGATGTGGTATTTAGAGAATGAAGGATGTTGTTAAACAGGAAGTCCTACCAAGTAAGGAAGAACCAGAGAAGATAGAGTTTGATTTAAAGGATGATGAAGCAAACTCTACAGAAGAACATGAATAAGAAGAAGAAGATCCTCATACTCCAGTATTGAGGAGATCGAATTGAGAAAGAAGGCTACCAGAAAGGTATATTCCATCTGATTTTCATTCAAATTTTGCTTTGTCTATTACTGACGATGATCCTAGAAATGTTAGGGAGGCAGTGGATTCAGAGGATGGAAATCTCTGAAAAAGGGCCATTGAAGAAGAAATGGCATCTTTGGATAAGAATGAGGCTTGGGATCTAGTGGAGTTGCCAACTGGAAGAAATCCCATTGGCAGGAAATGGGTATTTAAAAAGAAGTTGAATGCATAAGGAAAAGTGGAGAAATAAAAAGCTGAGTTAGTAGCAAAGGGTTATTCCTAGGTTGAGGGAATTGATTTTGGTGAGATTTTTTCTCTTGTTGCCAAGTTAACCTCCATAAGATTTATGTTATCTGTTGCTGTTGCATTTGATTTTGAAGTAGAATAGATGGATGTGAAGACAACATTTTTGCATGGGGATCTTGAAGAAGAAATCTTTATGAAGCAACCAGAAGGTTATGTTGTGAAAGGAAAGAAGGAGCTGGTATGCAAGCTGAAAAAGTCCTTGTATGGTTTAAAACCATCACCAAGGATGTGGTATCAAAAATTTGATACTTATATGATGGGACTTGGCTTCACAATAAGCAAAGAGGATCACCGTGTGTATTCTAAATTAATTGGTGATCATTTTATTTATTTGGTCTTGTATGTGGATGACATGTTGCTGATAGGAAACAACAAGGAGATTATCCAAGATGTGAAAACTCAGTTGTCCTCTAAATTCAACATGAAGGATATTGGTGCTTCAAATTTCATTTTGGGCATGGAAATTAAAAGAGATCAAAAAAAGAGGAAACTCCGGTTAAATCAGAGAAAATATGTCGAGACAATATTGCAGAGGTTTAATATGCAAGAATGTAAATTGGTCAAGGTTCCTATTCATGTTGGTGTAAAGTTGTTTGCGGATCAGTGTCCCAAGACACATGAAGAAGAGGAGGACATGTATCATGTTCCATATGTGAGTGCAGTTGGCAATTTTATGTATGCAATGGTCTATACTAGACCGAACATTGCACATGTAGTGAGAGTTTTGAGCAGGTATATGTCAAAACTGGGGAAGGAGCATTGGACAACAGTAAAAAGGGTTTTCAGGTATTTGCGTGGCACTGCTAGCTATGGATTGTGCTACGAAGGAAGAACAGGATTTGATAGAGTGGTCGATATACATGGATTTGTGGATGCAGACTGGGCTAGATATTTAGATCGTAGGAGATCTACAAGAAGGTATGTGTTTAACCTATTTGGAGGAGCAATAAGTTGGATGAGTAAAAGACAGGCTGTAGTGGCACTTTAAACTACAGAATATGAATACATGGAAACCACTCATGCAAGTAAGGAAGCAATATGGTTACAAAGATTTTGTTCATGTATTGGGTTGGTACAACAAGTTGTAAGGATAGAGTGTGACAGTCAGAGTGCAATTTTTTTGGCGAAGAACCCTGTTTATCATTCAAAGACAAAGCACATTGATGTTCAATATCACTTTGTGAGAGATATGATTGAAGAAAAGAAAGTATCATTGATGAAGGTGGACACTTTGAAGAGTGTTCTAGACTCATTAACAAAATCTGTGAGCACTGAGAAGTTCTCTTGGTGTAGAGGATCCATGGGCATTGTTGCACTGGATTTTTTACTATGTAACCCTGTAACCCCCTGTATGCAAAGAAAACAACAAGTGGGAGAATGCTGGGTATGTTTTATATTCTTTGCATGAGTAGTAAGAAGGAAACGTGACTTTTTCCTTGGGAAATGTGACACCTACCTTGGGAAACATGTTATGTATTTAGGTGGTTTTTTCGGCACATGGTTTTTGTCGATGGTTTTCTATTTCTGGTTAAGGAATTAGGGTTTTGGACTAATCCAGGTCATTGGGTTAGGGTTTTGGATGCTGCTAGCTCCTATATGTATATTGTATTGTAAACAATGTAACATAATGAATGAATATAATATATGTTGGTTTTACTGGTTTGGGTTTCCAGGGGAAAAATCTCTGTGTAATGTTTGTATTTTCCATTATATCTTTTCTATTCTTTTCTGAATATCTATTTATGGTACACATTGTACAAGGTTAGAATTTACAGAGGAGAGATGAGATCTCAGCCATGAAACTATGTGGACCCCACATGTTCACCTTGTAAAAGGTCAAAGTAGCAAACATTATTCGTCGTGCAGGTTAGAGACTCCAATGCAATCAGAGCCATAGATGTTGAAGATCGAGAATCGTCATATCTGGAATTGAAACGCAAGAGAGTTCATCGTCAGAATGTGTTGGTTGGGGTAATTCATAACTCCTAAGGAGTAAAATCCCGACGACGATGAAGGTCGGCCTCAATGATCAGATCTGTTACTCTGGAGAGATTGATGGGCTATGTGGCAAGTGCTACACAAGATTTTAACTCGGTTTCATGTTGGATTGATCTGGGTTTATGAGAAGAATGAAATGAAACACATATATATATAACATTAAAACATAGATAAAGTGAACAATAACAAATATACAACAAAACTTAACTTCTATTCAATAAAGAAATATCTTGAAAGTGTAGAATGCATAATGAAACAATCTTGCTCGAATGGTGGTAGCTAATCTCTGATAAGAGATGTGGCGGCTATGCACATTCAACTGAGCACATTATAATGAGGTCCCCAGGCATTTTTACCATCAATAAGTAATCAGAAAACCCTACACATCCAAAAAACTAACCCTAGGAGATGAAGCACCAAAAGTCATGTGGGCCCGGATGGGGTAAGTTGGTACATCAACTTCTCGAGGTCGTAACTTTTGCATATGATCTTCATTTTAGGTGCACGATAGCCCGTTGGAAATTTCTATTTGAGGAATACACATTTTTCCATAAAAATCTAATTCCATTTTTAATGTGACTAAGGCGATCCCAAAAAACATTGTTTAGGGCCTCAAAATGACCTCAAATGTTTAGGACCTGAAAAGATAGAAAAAACCTACCAAGATGAAAACTATATGTGAGCCAGTTGGAAGAGGTGGGTGGCCACCAATATCCACCTGGANACTTAGGAAGCAATGGTATCCATTTCATTAAGCTCCCCCATCAGATGAGGAAATTTCTACTGAATTTGGCCCCGGGTGAGTCACTTGCCTTGGTGCAAGAGCTGCCCCACTTTGACAACCCGATAAAGATGAAGATTTTTTTGGTGAGTTCCCTTGAATTGTGTGTCCACGATCTGATAAGTGGATGCATGTTCCATGCAGTCAGGGTTGATCTATTTCAATGTTGATTGTTTGACTATCTCTTAGGTGTTCAATAATGGTGGAAAGTATGGTCAAAGGAGGTCCACATTAATTACTCGGTGCAAGCCATGGAAGGGGGGAATATTGTGCTCAAAATCATTGTCACCCATAGCCTTGGTGATGGTGTAAGGTCCATAGTAGAGTTGATGATTTTTTCGATGGGGTCATGTAAGGCATTCTTTTTGCAAGTGCAACCAAACATTATCTCCCACTTGAAACTTGTGTGTCACCTGATGTTGATCATGGCGTTACCTGTACTTGGAATTAGACTTTTGCAAAATATCCTAAACCTGTTGGCATATGTGTTAGATTAATTCAGTGAACCAAGTGGCTTTGTCAGCTTTAGTTTGAGCATGGGACGATTCTACCTGTGTGGATGCAAGGGATAGTGCAACATCCATGGGAACCAATGGTTGAAATCCCAACCCACTTGAAAGGGTTTATGGCCAGTTGAGCTATGTATGGTTCTGTTTTAACTTTGTTGAACATAGGAAAAAATCACATCCCATGTTCGCGAATGCTTGTAATTATAAATGTGCAATATATGCATGATCATCCTATTGATGACCTCGATTTGGCCATCCTTTTGGGGGTGGAAGAAAGTGGATTTGGTGAACTTGGTGTCCAACCGTGACTAGAGGCTCGAACAAAATGTTTTGAGGAAACAACTGTCTTGATATGAGACGATGGTTTGTGGTATCCAAAAATGTACCCACACTCGTTCGAAGAAGAGCTTGGAAGTGGCCTATGATGTGATTCTCTTCTTGCAGGCGGCTAGAATCACCATCTTGGAAAATCGATCAACAACCACAAAACAGAGTCGTTTCCCTGCTTGGTTTAAGGAAGGCCTGACATGTAGTCCATCGAGATGGATTCCCATGGCCTATCAGGAGTAGGAAGATGGATGTACATTCCTTATTTCTTAATGGCTGGTTTGGAAATGGCGCAGGCTATGCATGAACTGATATACTTGTTGACATCCTGTTGAAGCTTTAGCCAATAGAAATGTTATTGCAAAAATCCCACTATCTTTTCTATGCCGAATTTTCCTCTGGCCCGACTGTAGTGAGATTCCCAAATAAACTTCGCTCGCTCGCTTGATGGGACATAGAGATGGCCAAGGTGGCACAACAACTCATCCTAAGGATGGAAATCAATGAAAACTATGTGTGTTCCCAACATATGGTAGGTAGTGGCGAAGTGAAGATCTCTCTTGTAGATTTGGGGCCATCCTAAGGTCTCATGTTCGTAGGAGTGTAGAAATGTGGTTAGTGCTACAAAAGGAGGTCGACTGAGGTAGTCAACGATGTGGTTGGTGCTCCCTATATTATAATTTATGTTGAGATGGAACTAAAACAAGTATGTGGACCACTTTTATGGCAGTCATTCTGCAATTTTCCTTGTGTTTGGATGAACTGGACAGGCTTATGATAAGTGTGGATGAATGTCTCCTTCCAGAGAATATAATGCCTCTACTAGCGACATGCTTGTACAATGGAGTACAATTATTTTTTGTAAGTGGGGTAGTTATGGAGAATATCTAATAGTGTCTCACTATGATAGGCCACGAGATATCTGTGTTGAGTGAGAACTATGCCCACAACATAGTCTGAAGCATCTGTCTCAATCTCAAAAGGTTGTTGCAGGTTAGGTAATGAGAGCACCGTGGATAAGCAAAAGTGATGCTTGAAATCATTGAATTTTTTCTGTTGCGACTGGCCCCACACAAAATTTTCCTTGCCACCACCTATGTTCACTTGGCTAAGGGCCCATGCAATGTGGGAGAATCCAAACTCAAACTTGCGATAGAAATTGGCAAGGCCTAACAAGCTCTGAAGATTAGTGAGTGTAGTCGAGGTTGGCCAGTCACGAATGACCTAGATCTTGGTTGGATTGACATGCACCCCATTCTCATAAAAAATGTAGCCTATGTACTAGACCCTTTTCATGCTGAAGGAGAATTTTTCCAAATTTTCATATAGCTTGTGTTGTCGCAGAGTGTGCATAACTTGTTGAATACGATGCAAGTGTTCCATCCAACTCTTATTGAATATGAGGATTTCATCCAAATACACCACCATAAAAGAATTGTTGAAATCCGCAATATATCGTCCATCATCCTCATGAATGTTGTTCGGGAATTTGTCAAGCCAAAGGGCATGAACCACCATTCAAAAATACCTTCTTTGGAATTGAAAGAAATCTTCCATACATCAGTCTTCTCTATAGGGACCTGGTGGTAGTTGGACTTCATATCATTCTTACTGAAGTATTTGGCCCCCTTGATCTGGTCAAAGAGATCATCAATGTAGGGAATTGGGTACCATATCTTGACTATGATTTTATTTAGGGACCAGTAATCAATGCACAGTCGCCAGGTCCCATCTTTCTTATGCACAAGCATGATTAGGCTTCCAAAAGGTGATGATCTTGGTCATATGTTCCCCTTTTCGAGAATCTCTTGGATTTGATGCTTGGTTTACTCATTTTCTGATAAAGCGAGATGATATACTATCCCATTGGGTATAAATGTTCCAAGCATCAGATTGATTGAATTATTGACCTGATAGTGGAGAGGTACCCCACTGGGTGAGGAGAATATGTCTTTATATTCTTCCTCGACCTTATCCAATTTCTTCTTCTATGTGGAGGGACCTTCTGTGGAGACCATGGATGTGGCTACAACCTTCTATTCACTTTGAGTGTGAATCACGAAGAAGACAAACTTCCCAGTCTGAGAAATGACCTTCCTGCATTTCTTGGAAGATCGAGGAAATGGAAATAGGTGGGACTACCTTGGGTATCCTGTACAATTTCTTTTCCAAAGTAATAATAACAATATGAGGCCTATTTTCATATACCACATGACGTTTCCATAAATAAAGTTGGCCCAAAAGAACATCAAAAACTTCAATAGGGGTGACATCACAAACTTCAAGAGGGGTGACATCACACAATACCTCATCTTTGAAGGGCTTGATTCCATAGAGCGGGCGACATTGTTGGTTGATGTGGAGATCACTCCCTTGGCGGAGCCATTCAATGGTGTATAGTTTTGGGTGCAGTGTTTTCCGCAGAGACAACCGATTGATTACCTCCGCTGAGATAAGGTTATTCTGGCTACCGCTATCAATGATGAAGTTCAACGGAGTATCCTTCACCCACATCTTTGAATGAAAGAGGCATTCACCTTCATCAGGTTCATCAGGATATATCTTGGTGGTAGAAATGATGGCACTAGGTTCTGCGTCAATGATCCATCTTCATTTTTCTATTTCTAACTCAGAGTTAGAACCTGCATCTAATTCAGAGGCTTTCACCTCAACCGACAATGAATTCTTTGAGCATCATTCAACGGTGTTATGCCATGGGCTCTGATGGAACTCGCACCACTTCCCAGTTTCTTTCTTTGATTTCCCATTGTCCTTCTTTGTTTGTGGCTTAAAATGGTTTTCTTGAGGATTTCCATATTTTCTATGTACTTTGTTCTATGGGTTGGGGATGGATTTTCCCTTCTTCTATTGTGAGGAGTTCGCAGACCCAAACTATCGCGTCTTTTGTTTAAGCTTCTACTCGATTTTTACAACATATCGATAGGCCATGGCCAAGGATGAGATGTATAGAAACTCCATTTTTTTTTGGATGTATCTATGCAAGACATCGCGGTGCTTGAGCACCAAATTGCTCTCAAAGTATTTGATACCCAGCTTGGTGAGCAATGTATGGAAGACATTAGTGAACTCTGGCATTGTTTGGTCCCTTTATTGCTGCAGTGTGGTCCATATTGTATATAAGTCATGACAACTTATAAAAGGGTATTATTGTTCCTTAATAACATCCCTAAAAGAACCCCAAGTGGGTGCGAGTACAAATAATGTAGATTCATTTGTTTCTTTTTTCTCATAGAAAGTCTCCCACCAATATTTGACATGGGGGACGACCTTAAGGAGCAGAAACATAATTTTTTCTCTATCGGAAAAGTTATGGACATAAAAATACCCTTCTATAAGTTTTAACCATTTTTCTACAACATCTGCATATATTTGACCTTCAAATATAGGAATATAAAAATTTATATATGCCTTGAGGGGGAAGTGCCTCTGCTTGAGGAAGATGCATCGCATATTGGCAGTCGCTGAAGGATTTGTGAAAAATTATTGATCATCTCGTTGCTATGTCGCGTGAGGGATTCCTCGAGAAAAAGTTTGAAGGGATATCCTTCCCCATTTTAGCTATTTTCTTCTCCCATGGGAAGTGTCATATTCAGTGTGGCTGATATTGCAAAGGCTCAATTGGTTCGAGTCCCAACTACTTATACCCTCACCTCGTAGGAGACATGCACAAAGAAACAAATGAAGAGTAGAGTGCTTTGATACCACTGATATGGGTTTATGAGAAGAATGAAATGAAACACATATATATAACATTAAAATAGAGATACATTGAAAAATAATAGAGATACAATGAAACTTAACTTCTATTCAATAAAGAAATCTGTTGAAACTGTAAAATGTAGAATGAAACAATATTTCTCGAATGGTGGTAGCTAATCCCTGAGAAGAGATGTGGCGGATACATGCATTCGCTCGAGAAAATTAGAATGAGGCCTCTATGCATTTTTAGCATCAAGAAGTAATCATAAAACCCTAGACATCCAAAAACCTAACCCTAGGAGATGAAGCGCCAAAAGTCATGTGGGAGCTAATGGGGTAAGTTGGTACATCAACTTCCCAGGGTCGTAACTTTTGAATACGATCCTTGTTTTAGGCACAAGATAGCTCATTAGAAAGGTCTATATAATGAATACACATTTTTCCATCACACTTTGACTCTTTTTATAGTGTGATTGTGTCAAGCCCAAAAAACACTTTTTAGGGCCTCGAAATGGCCCCAGAAGTTTAGGACCCAAAAATATAGAAAAAACTTCCAAAATGAAAACTGTATGTGAGCCAGTTGGAAGAGGTGGGTGGCCACCGATATCCATTTGGATCACAGATTGTATGAATGGAGTGGTGGAATGTGGATACCACATGGAAGTAAGGAATATTTGAAACCTATAATCCAAAGAACTTCAAAATATAGTAAATTTCGATTCAGAGCTCGATTTTAAGTATGGAAACAATTGTTAGAAATATATCAGTGAGTAGAATCCATTTATGATACTAAGAGAGAGTAATGATCTGAGTCGAGGAAGATGATTTTAGACGCCCCACCAGCCTACGTGTGGGTTAGGGGGTTAGGTGTGTTACAAAGTGGTATCAGAGAAGAGTTCAAAATCTAGGCTTGAATGGGTCACCAAGACAATTTAATATTGTCCAATAAAGATTTTATTATGAAAAGAATGCATGCTATTATGTTGATAAATGTAATGGCTAAAAATGTTTCATTATTTTATCTTGTAGGAAGTACTGAATAGGAATGCCAATAGAATTTAATGGTGCAGCGTAGTATGGAAGACACATCACACTTCAGAGATGAGGAATCTGATGGTTGGAGGGATAGAGAAACCCCTCCAAATTTAGTAGCCACTATCAAAATCCCGAAGGTAGATAATGAGAGGCTCATGAGAGCCCAAAATGAACATGAAGAGATGGATGTGGTGCTACTACAAAGCTTGTCTAAAATTAAGAAGCATTCATAGCAAGGCCCTAGTAATGTAGAGCTGCAACAATCATAGAGGTTGAAAACCCGTTCAGATGCATAAAATCATGGATTGGATCACAGTGATGTGGGAAAGAGTTCTTCCAAGAAAAAGCATCGGAATGTTAAGAAGAGTGAATATGGTGGAAGAATTTCCACAGAGTCATCTAGTGGGAATATTTATTCCGAGGAGATGTCCAATGATGACATCAATTCTACTATATCAAGGAAAAAAAAGAGAAATTCATAGAGTTATTTGATTGAAGAAT
The DNA here is from genome assembly GCA_009831015.1 of Picea engelmannii. Lineage (NCBI taxonomy): Eukaryota > Viridiplantae > Streptophyta > Pinopsida > Pinales > Pinaceae > Picea > Picea engelmannii. The sequence goes on along the minus strand of ML786069.1, from coordinate 370,126 downwards.
TCAAGAATGATAAACCACCTGTTGACGGGCGAAAATGACCGTCCGTCAATTAAGAGAGTGGAACCGGTCCGGGGTTGTCTAATAACCCAAGCCGTTTGGAATGGACCACTCTGACGGGTTTAACGGCTCCGTTGGCCACCCTAAGGTCTCCTAAGGAAGCCGAAGAGGAAAGCTGATCTAAGTTAAGTGATCTAAATAAGCAAAACTAACTATAAACTACTCTAACTATTATATATACAAAAGACTAATAACTCAAATCAAACATCTAATTACTAATTTAA
>ML786069.1:356473-369138 GCA_009831015.1 Picea engelmannii | reverse complement strand
GCAAATTTTAAACATTTGTCTGTGTCACCAGATTTAAAACGTTGATATCAGCAATCATCTTCAGAAGATTTGCATTTATCCTGGCCATGAGAACAATCCTTCAAACAAACAATACAGATGGGAAACCCTAGCAACGCCAGAAATTTTCACGGGGCGCCTAGATAGAGAAGTATTCAGATCTTGCTCTGAATAAAGTCAAACCCTAATGCGAAAAGACCAAAGTTACCTCAGAATGATTCATGCATCTAAGAAAACCATCGAACATAAGCGTGGCAAAATTGGAGGGAAGCTCTTACAGCTGTAACCCCCGATTTTTATTGCTTAACCAATGTATTGATCATACCAATGATTACAAAAATAGCCATAGACATCGCATTAAAAGATATGCATATACCTCATGCACCAAAGTTTGAGTAAGCCTAACGCATAGCAAAATCCAATTTTTCAGTCAATTTAAGAATGTTAAATGAAAAAACCCATGTGTGCGAGTGTTATACTATATCATTCAAACACCGATATGTAGTTCAAAAACCCATAATCACGTTCCCGCCAATGCATTAATCAAACGTTTGACTAAGGTGCCAAATCAATATTGCACATAATTGATATGCCAAGGGTTATCATAATGATCAATAGTAAGAATCACAAAAGATAAAACCTAACCCCCATGCAGTTCGAAGACTTAATGTTCAGGCAAGTTGCAAAATATGAATCCAAAGGCAAAATATCTTTAATAGAACCGAGTTGTTGCAAACCATCGAAGTATGAAAACCGATCAAAGGATAGTGTTGATCATGTGAAGATCAATAAAAGATAGGTGCAATAAGCATAATGACAGTATCGGCAGTTCAGATAATGATCAAAATGTGACCTCGAGAGGAGAAAATTTCATGCTTACGACTGTGAAGATTTAGCGAAGACAAGCGGTCGAAAAGGCGCAAAGAATAAGGGCGTCGTTCGTTTGAAATTTGCGACGGAAAATCTATGTTTGTGAAACATTGGTGCAGGCAGCTTATGAGGTAATGAAAAATGTGAATTGGCTGCCAACACCACCTACCTTCGATGGACAAATCAAGAAAGGATAAGAAGTTGAGGGTTGGCTATTGGGTTTGAAGAAGTATTTTCAGGTACATAATTATTCCAAGAATACCAAGGAAAGGATTTCCATCTTCAAACTAAATGGAGGAGCTTCCATATGGTGGGAATATCTCAAGGAGATAAACATATTGAAGGAAAGAAAACTGACCTGAAAGTAGTTTGAGAAACTGTACTTCAAAAAGTCATACCCATTGGAGAAATACTATGATGACAAGATCAAGGAATTCCATCAGCATAAGTTGGGTCAACTTACCATGGATACGTATTCCAAAAGGTTTATGGAGATTTTAAAGTATTTTCCTTACCTCAAGGATGAGAAAGCGAGAGTGCAACATTTTCTTAGTGGATTTCCACAATCCTATCAGGATAGAATTTAATTTGATAACCCAAAGACATTGGAGAACAATATAAGGAAGGCCAAGTGTTTTTATGATTAATCCAGGCACACTACATAGCCTTCTAAGGACCATAAGAGAAGAGGTATGAGAATGCCTTAGAAAAAGGGATTCAAATCATTCCCATATAAGAATCCGAAGAAGGGTGCACAGTTTGGTCAACAAAGCAGGAGTGTGCATCAAAATAAATTTCCATCTCAGAGTGGAAATAGGCAAGCATAATAGGAAAGGGAAGTAGAAGAGGAGTCTAAAAAAGTACCTTTTCAATGTTGGGGATGTGAAGAACCACATCTATTGAGGGATTTTCTTCATAAGCAACATGAAAATAAGAAAGTCTATCATGTGCAGGAAGCAACCAAAATCTAATGATGTGGCTAGAAGTGTGCCAAGAATATATGCAGCCATGGAGAATCGACACGCAGACCACCAAGATTTAGTAGTGAAGCTGGAAGGTATAATTGCAAAAAAACTTGTTTCTATATTAGTTGAATCTGGATCTAATCTTAGCTGTGACTCACCACTAGTTTTTTAAGTATGTTCCTTAGAGAGGAAGAAACATGCAAAGGAATGGTTAGTCCAATTAGCCACAGGAACTAAGAGAAAAGTGGTTGATTTCATAAAAGCATGTCCATTTGAGATAAGTGGACTGTGTACACAACAAGACTTGAATATCCTACCTTTAGGATCATATGACCTATTGTTAGGCATGGATTGGCTAGCTTCCCATAAGGAAAAATTGAATTTCCATGAGAAAAATTTGGAATGTGAAAATGAAAAAGGTAATGCAAGATATTTGCAAGGAATTTAGAATCTAGTCTTAGTTCGACATATATTGGTGCTACAACTTAAGAAGTGTAGTTGAAAACTGTGTCCCTTGTATGTTATACAAGTGCTTATCTCAGCAGGACACAAGGAGGGTTTATGGTTGCATCTCTGATACATTTATGTTATTTATTAGATATCTAAGATATCTTTGTACATTGCTTTATTATATCTCTTCTCTCATTTCATGCCGAAAAAAATCTAGATCGGTGGTATCAGAGTAGGCTACTCTTGATCATTTTTTAGTGCATGTCCCTGATGAGGTCTGAGTATAGCAGGTTGGGTCTCGAGATTTTCTCTCTTGAGGACAATCACTCTCGCACACCCAGGAAACCCTCCATGGTGGAAGAAAAGAAAAATGACAAAGAAGAGGATTCTATTAATCTGTTGCTTGAGTAAGCTCTCACGGGACAAAGGGATGACGTGATGGAGAATTTTTCCCACATCCTTCAAAGCATGTCGATAAGAACATAAACATCTTCATCAAGCAACCGCTTTCGAGGCACCTTGCCTTTCAAGGTACAAATTATTTTTTATATTCCCATCTTTGAAGGACAGATAGATGCGGATGCCCTAGAAAAATGGTTAAATCTTCTAGAAGGTTATTTATCTATTCATAAATATTTCAGGATCCAGTGAATTTTCCTACCCTTCCCTACAATATTAGCCTGTTAAACCTTGTATTTGATCAATTCAAAACTATGACTACATTTTCCAACCAAACTATTCAAAGCAAACAAACAAATCCTGAACTATCATAACTAGCCTAATATTTTAATATAAACAAATCTAAATATTACAAAGAGATCCCTCTCTAAAGATGGCAGGGCTAGATCCCAACTTCCAAAGTAGTTTTGTGGTTACCTTTTTCATTTATTTCACAACATTACGATGCAGCCCCCCTACTCTCCTTCGGGCTACGCAACCTCTCGATCAAGGATCTTTGATTCTATGAGCCAAATCGACTCTCTGAAACCTTAAATATCTCACTTTGTAATTAAACATAGGATCTTTCATCTTTTGGTGCAAGTCCTATGATACCCACAACTTCTCCCTTCACGCTGATGAACTATCAAGTTTCAGGAGCTAGATCTTTTTCCATTAGCCCCTTCCTACATGTGACCTCGGGCTATGACCTCATGTAAGAACGTGATTGTGGGGTGGCCAAAAGTGGTTTGATACCACATCGCTTTTCTCCCCGCAATTCACCACCAATCCCCACATGCCCATTTTGCAATACCTTGGTATTGATTGTGGCCCGCTCTCATATTTTTAAATTTCAAGCACTTTTTGTCCCCGCAATTCAACATGACTGTTGATCTTGTGATCTCAGGCAGTGCCTCTTGATCGACGACTGAGATCTTCCTCCTCTCCTTCCCTCTCTCTGGATCACACCTTCTTAGATCCTCATGATCTATCGACGCATGTCCCTTTCAAATCAATGGTCATGATTTGCTTCGACAATTCGTTCTTCAGAGTTTTCAACTCTCAAACTTCACTTTATCCCATAATAATTTTACCCAGAGTTCACAATCTATTGATGTGTGTCTCCTGAAAATCGATGACTATGATTAACTCACATCTTCACCCGAAGTGCACAGATTTCTGCTGCCTATCCTTCTAAATAGGATGCCAATGATTTACTTTGGGTATTTACTTGGAGTCCATAGATTTCTGCCACGTGTCCTTCTGAATCAGACGACTATGATCCACTTAGGGTATTTACCCAGAGTCCACGAATTTCTACCATGTGTCCTTCTGAATCAGATGGCTATGATTCACTTCAGATCTTCGTTCTTCAGGAGTTTCAACTCCTGCACACTCATGTCCTGAGCGTGTTCATCTGAATTCAACGATATGTTGATGCGTGTCTCCCATAGGTCAATGACTGTGAATCGCTTCATCTCTTCAGGCTTTGGGAGTTTCAAATCCTGCACACCCAACTTATGAGTGCTTTCACCTGAAGTATTCGATATGTTGACACATACCTCTTGAAGATCAACGGTTAGGATTTACTTCGAATCTTCACCAATTTTGCCTCCTCCTTGTCTACGAACTTTCGAAGTTGTAGATATTGTGCCACCTGTCCCTCTGGATGATGGATGGTCCCTAATCACTCCAGGACTTCGTAACTTTGGCAAGTCTTCTCTCATATGCACACAAAGGGTTAAGGCCCATGCACTTTACCTAGATCGGATGATTGTCGATCCTTGCACTTAGATCCGACGATTAGGATTTGTTTCCTCCTCAACGCTCACCTTTTCTTTCCTAGACGTTGATATAACGATCCAAACATCTTCTAATAACAGATCCGATGGTTGTTGTCACTCCTCCTTCTGAGCTTTTGATTTCTTATGACTTGGAAGAGTTTGTAAGTGTTCAAATGTTTTGACCTTGAACTTCCTCCCGTGAACCTAACTAATTTGGGTCTCTTCTTCGATTCTTGGGAAGCTATCACTCCCGATCTTGATTCCTTTGAGAATTTTGATCTCCCACGGACTCCTTGCATTCCTGGGACCTCGAAAAACTTAGATAGAGGTTTTTCTTCGAAAGAAATTCTTCCTGCACTCCTTGCGCTTCTATGTTCTAGTTCTTCGACACTTAGTCTCTCCATGACTCTATGCACTCCTTGCACTTGGTCTAAGTTCCCATCGTTTCTTATGAAATCCTCTAAGTTAATTCGATACTCTGTTGACTCACTCCTTTCATACGAGATGCACTCCTTGCATACGAGTTTCTTGAAGGGAAACAATTGAAACTTATCTAGTTCTTCACAAATTCATATGATCAACCATAAAAAATCATAAATAAATGAATTGAACTAAAAAACACATAGAATGTATCATTCATTCAATCACACATCAAAATGAAAAATGTCCAAGGAATTAGAACAATTATGTATGTTCTATTCATTCATGAAATAAATTACATAGTATTACAGTTCTTCACTTCATATTTATTCTACTCTTCTCTACTCTGATCTACCCTCTCTGGTACAATACAACAACAAAACCAAACTATCTAAGGAGTGTCTCCTCGGCCTCTTCTCCGTCCTGTCTGCAACCTATGCTATCAGTTTCTATCATTTACCTACTTTTTCCTATTACAATAAATATCAGTTATTACCAGATAAGGGCTTCCACCCTCTATATGCAACTCCTGACATTCATATAAGACTTTACAAACAAGATATATTTAAAAACGTCGTTTCCAAAATATCTCAACAACTCATTTTGTTTTTGAGTTAAATGTTGATTTGAAATTCTGTCATGCTGAGATTTCATATCCTTGCCTCCACGCTTGATTCTTTGAATTTTAAGGTGATGCTCCTACATCACATTAAGAAATTATAGAGCGATATCATAGTGGTGACCATACTAGGGAAGAAAGTTTAATCCTCCTCAAGAAAGAGTATCAAGTTTTTAGATCTGATTGTTGATGGTGGATAACGATTATGATGATATGATGATAGTTGCGGGAGGTATTTAACTCCACGGGTAACCCTAATGAGAATACAATATTCCGGAAAGAAAGAAGTAACCCTAAAGCATTGAAAATAACCCTAGAAGACAAGTCATCTCAAGGAAATAATTAATATTAAGTATTTACTCTCCAGAATGAGAAGTCGGCCCAAACAACTCACGAAACAATATAAATACAAGTATCCATACCTCATTTCGTACACACAGCTCAAAATTTCAGCTGGGAAGAAGTGTGCACTGTAGAAACTGGGCTAGTGCGCAAGTCTGGGGAGCAGTTGTATTCGACAACTACCGCAATCTGGTTTCCGAACTTTCTGATCAGTTTTGGTTATACTTATGCATTATCCTTGGTTAGCTATTGGTTTTCTTCTGGAATCATTCTCAGTCAAGGTTAAGGTGGTCGGGGGTGGCTTCGCCCTATGGTTGGGTGATAATATTGTTATATTGTCTATGGTTAAATGAGCACATACATTACTTTCTAATAGATTATGCTCCCACACTATCTTCAGACATTCTAATCGTTGGAAGATAGATTGGGAGGATTTGCTCAGTTACAGTTGCAGTTGCAACAATTTTTTGTTGCAGCAACGAAACCCTAACCCTCATGTTGAGGCACCTTAAGTGAAGAGGTTGACCTAATTTCTGGATAGCCTAGTGTGCCCTAGCCTAGAGAACCTCCTGGTACTCTCAGCAAGCTAAGACGTCAAGTTTAAGTTTTTGGTCAAAATCAAGGGTTGACCAAGTCAAAGAAGTTATGACTTACTCTATGAAGTCAAAAAACAAGTTAGAAGGGGATTCTAACTTTAGAGAATGGAATACAAGGATTGACCTCATCCTTTCCAAGAATAAAGTGTTGGATATCGTGAAAGGAAAGATCGTGGAACCACAGCTCGAAGAAGGAAAACAGAAGGAACCCCAAAATGTTGCAGTTATGGAGAAGTTCAAAGACAATGACATCAATTCCATGAGTATCATAGTGGACTCTATAAAATACCACTTGATACCCTACATCTCCCATCTTGACTCATCTAATAAGATGATTCCCTAACTAACCTCTTCTCAGTTAGAAACATTGGTCAAGTAATGAGTCTAAAGAATGAACTCAGTGACATGAAAATGAATGATGATGACAACATAACATCATACTTTGTGAGAATGTCTCAGTTAAGAGATCAACTACAAGCTATTGAAGAAATCATTTCAGAGAAGGAACGGGTAAATATAGTACTCAACGGTCTTCCCAAGACATGGGATGCATTTGCCGCAAGCATGAACATAAGGAAGGAGTATCCCACATTTGAAGAACTTTGGACTTGCTATGCACAAGAATAATCAAGGATAAGTGCAAAAGATAAATCCCAAAAGAAATACGATGATCAATCTTTCACAACAAGGTTCAAATATTTCAGGAATAAAAATAAGTTTGGCTCAAAGAAGAAACCAAATCAAGAGAAAGATATGTCAAAAGTACAATGCTTCAATTGTCGAAAATACGGTCACTACAAGAATCATTTTCCCGAGTTAAATAAAAGGAAGGAAACACACGAAGCATCAGTTTCCGAAGAAATGGATCCCTCAAAGAAGACCAAGCATGATAAAACGAAATTCTTCTTCTAAGACAAGGTAACTATTCTTCATAGTTCTTGTACATACCATGTTTACATAGTTTATGTACATATCTTGCAAATCTATTTCTTAGAAGATAAGATGTTCAAAGAGAAACAATACCTATGGAAGAATAACAAGATAAGGATTGATATCACAATGACTCTAAGACAAGAAATACACATGGAAAGATGAAGTACATTGACAATCCTTGGTAACAATTCCCGTGGAAGATATTACAACTGCAATATAAGCCAAAATCATAATCAAACTTGAAGAAACCTAGAAGAAGTAAAAACCAAAAGAAGTCAATAATCAAAAGGAAAAGACCGGTGACACTTTGCAGAAGGAAATAAGGATATAGATAGAAGCGTGGACTCTCTTAGAGGGAGGGAGTCAATTATACAATTCCAAAAGAAGAGCTTGCATTCATGCATGAAGCAATGATTAGGAGGGAGATAATCCTAAATAATATGATCCATTCAATATTATGAAGTATATATCCATGTTCCCATCAATGGTAACAACAATGAAAAGCAACACATGTTCAGTTTGACTTTAAAAGAAGTCTTCTTCGAAAAGAAGCCTTAAAATATCCCTGGTTGTCCATCCACATACATGATCCTATGATGAAAGGAAGAAGTCAGAATATTCAAGGCATGGAATCTATAGAAAACTCCATGGACCTAAGAGATAAAGAGAAACATGAAGAAGAACATGAATATTCCAAGAGAGAAATAAAATCCAGAACAACCAATCATTATATCAAGAATCACAAGACTACTAGCTTGATCTGAACCCTCTAGAAGAAATCAAGCAGAAGAAATGGAAGTTGTGATAAATAATAGTGTATGGAAGACTCATGAATGGAAGCATTGCGAGATCCATAACTAAAGGTTCTCCTATATGGAGGGAAAGACTATGATGATAGATTTTTCCAGTAACCAGACATACCTGAGACATTATATCTCCTTCAATATCCATGGGTTGGAGTTCAAATCATATGAATGTAGGATTGTTCTCCTCAACAAAGTAATAAAGAAAATAAGCGTATGTAGAGTGACCTCAAGTTTTTTGAGGTATACTAGAAAGAGACTCTTGTATGTAGATGGAAGAAGACAACTTGGTGGAGAGCCTCCAATGCACAACAGAAGCATGGTTAAAAAAATCTATAAAAGAGATATTGTATCAAAATGCTTACTCGGAAGTCCACAATGATGGATTTCTAATCCATGACAAAAATTCATGATGAAAAAAGAAGTTCCACATGGATATGTTCCTGTTTCAGAATTACCACGATGTCATGAGCTAGCAGGAAACAAAAGAGCTGAATCCAACCATGATATACTGTAATGATCATAGCTATTTAAAGCGTTCAAAGAAAACCAGTGTTCCAGAAAGACCGAAGTACATTGAGATCAAGAATTACATTCTCCGTGATGAGGTCCAGAAAAGATAAGTTGTTCTCCAATATATCTCCAGAGATGAGCAGATGAGCAGATATTTTGTTAAAGCCTCTGTCCAAGATGAAAGAGTTTGAATACTCAAGAAACAAGTTGGAGCTCGTGGAGATGACTTCCTTATTGAAAAGGGAATATATGACTCCCAGGTTGGGAGGAAGTGTTGATGTGTTATTGATTTATGGAAAATCATTTTTCAGTTCGAAAAATGGTCCAGGATGAGCAGTTCCTTTCCAATTTAGAAAGTGGTTTGAGATTTCTGATAGACAAGCATTTTCCAGTTCGGAAAATGGTCTAGATAGAACAATCATTTTTGTAATGAAAATGGTTCGATGGATTGTTGATGTACCATAGACAACAATTCCTCTTGTGTCCAGTGTGGGGGAATGGTCTAGGAAAATATTTCTTCTTGACAGTCACTCTTAGTAGTGGTCAAGAAGAATGGTCCACCTCATCGGGAAATCATTCTTTTGAAGTTCATAGTTGTGAGAAGTTTCAAATAATGGTTCGTTTTGGATGTTGGTGTAGGACAGTCATTTCCTTAGGAAATGGTATGGACAGTCATTCCCTAGGGAAGACTCATTTTCTTGAGGTTTCACTTTGTTTAGTTATGGAAGAATGGCCCAGTTAGGTGAATGGCCTAGGTTCATCAATTAGGGACAGGAATTCCCTAGGGTAGACTCAGTCTCTCTAGGTTGCACTTTGTTTAGTGCCAGAGGAATGGCCCAGATAGGTGAATGGTATAGGCTCAGAAATCTGGACAATTATTCTTCTATGCTTGAGAAGAATAGTCTAGTAGCTCATGATTGATGTTTTACCTTCTGAGGGAAGATGCTCTTCCATATCTCAGAGATGTGGGTGGAAGAATGGACTAGATGATTTGGTTTATATCAGGACAATATTTTTCTATGCGAGTTGATATCAAATGATATGATTGTTATGGAGACGATATGTCTCTAGACAATAGATGTATTATATTGTGGTGTATGTGTTCCACTGGTTGTGACTATGTGTCACTAATTAAGTAGATGTATTCCACTTGGTGTGGTAGTGTACCGCTGGATTGTAGTTGTGTACTACTATGGATAGACACAATTGTGTTCTATTGAATGAAATTGTTCTGATTTCCTTGTAGACTATCAATAGTGTTGAAAATGATTATCATCTAGATGTATGATAAGTGTACTAATGGACAGACATTCTCCAGATGGAAAATGGTCCAGGACATTTATTCTTCTAGGACATATCCCCAGATTAGAAGAATGGTTTTTGTATCACTCCTTGGAGTGAGTGACTTATTCAGCATCAAGTATGATTACTCAAATGGAGTATGGTTTTGAGAGATGATGTATTTGATGTTGTTAGATGACACTGATAGTGATTATGGTGCTCGTGATCTAATCATGAGATAGTCTATACGACTATGATGGTGCTACCGATTGAATGGTATGTTTGTACTGAAGACCATTTCCTTCAATACTTCCCTGGCTAGGAGGGAGTGTTGATATTATGGTAGCTGCAGGAGGTATTTACCTACACATGTAACCCTGACGAGAAAGAATATTCCCAGAAGAAATAAGTAACCCTAAAGCATTGAACATAACCCTAGAAGAGAAGTCATCTCAAGGAAATAATTAACATTACATATTTAGTCTCTAGAATGAGAAGTTAGCCCAAACAACTCAGGAAACAATATAAATACAAGTATCCAGACCTCATTTTGTACACACAGCTCATAATTTCAACTGGGAAGAAGTGTGCACTACAAAAACTAGGCTAGTGAGAAAGTATGGGGAGCAGCTGTAGTCGACAACTGCCACAATCTGGTTTCCTGGTTTAGGCTCGGACTCTCTATTGGTTATGGTTGGACTTTCTAATCAGTCTTAGTTATATTTATTAATTAGCCTTGGTTGGCTATTGGTTTTCTTCCAGAATCATTCTCTGTCAAGGTTAAGGTGCTCGGGGGGTGGCTTCGGCCCATGGTTGGGTGACAATATTATTATATTGTCTATGGTTAAATGAGCACATCCATTACTTTCTAATAGATTAGACATAGGAAGGCTGAAATCATCCACCTGGCGACTCCATTCCAAGTTATATCCAGATGAAATAATATCATGGCGACTCCACTGATAGAAAGATTCATTACTTGAGGCATTCACTAATGAATCCACTGGGCTAATGAAGAACCTATAAGTTGATACTATCATTTCAAGGTATGCATGTTTAGATTTTTCACAGATTTATGGTTTCTCGAATCCTTTACCCAAGGATGAATATTCTTTGAGAAATGGTCCAAAATTTAATGGAGATGATCTGAGTTTGACTTGGAAACATTTCTCAAATTTTTGTGATTTCATTGAGCTTCTTAGAGTCAAACATGAAGATGTTTTCCTTAGATTGTTTCATGATTCATTCTAAAGAAAGTGTAAAAGTTGGGTTGAAGGTTTTCCTGCTGGATCTATTAGAACTATTACAGGTTTCTAGATTGTCTTTTTGGAAACATGGATGGACGGGAAAAGGTTTGTGGCATAATCTCCTTCCATTCAAAGATTTATGGAAAGGAACGATATGTGCATTGAATATGGAAATGATGAGAATTTTTTTGCATGTTTGTCTTCTTATTTAAAATCATGTAAATGTAGCTCAAAGGCCAAGATTCAGTTTTTAGATGAATTTTCCAAAGATATTGAGAGAAAGATCAAAGCTTTAGAAGGTCAGGAAATAACCCAAATTCCTCCATTTCTGAGTATTCCTTGTGAAGTTTTATGTCATCACAAATAAGATTGCACATGGCTCCCTTCGCCCTTTGATTTGGGAGATTAACAAAAAAAAATTAACAACCATGATTTCTATGACCCTATGGTTGAATAAATGGAAATATTTTCTAGTTTAATTTCACAGGCATGCCTCCACTATGAAAAGAAGAAGTATTATGCGTTTCCCTTGCCATCACAAATTACAGCGTTTACTCTTCTCAAGCACAATCAAGCAGTCCAATTATTTGATAAACTACTTGACTGGATTTACTAAAAAATTGAGATCACTTGATTCAACAGTTGTCTTTGACATATTAGAGTAGGATTGTGTACATAAAGAATCTCTACTTTTTTAGCATTATTTTCAATTTCGGTTTGCAACATAGCTTTCATCTTTAGAGTATATTTTAGATTTTAGAGTGAATTTGATTCAGTTGAGGATTGGAGCAGATTATCAATTGGTTATCAGTTTCATTGGTTTTATGGAAGGGAAGGTTGTAGGCTTGGGATCATCCCAATGGATCAGGCTATTAGTCTATGGTGTTCTTTGGCACCTCACTGGGAGGATGCCATCCCCATTAGAGCCACTGTTAGGGTCCTATAAACATAGGTAATCTATTTGTTCAGGTATATATTTTGGAAACCTATTGGTAAGGTTTAGCCTATGAATCACTAGGTGTCATAGCCTAAAATTTTGTTGATCCAAGAAACCATTTAGTTTTTGAAGTTTGATAGCCAAAACAAAGTATAGATATATGGGAGATTTTTTGCATATAAATTTTTTTTCAAATCAAGTTGTAGTTTTCTTCATTTCATAGTGCTCAGGAGTAGCTTTCCAATGGTATATTTGGTGCTTCAGACCGACATCTATATCAAAAGTGCATAAAATTCGTGCATATATTCCCCATTGACATTATCCCTTTTCTCGTTCGACAACCCTCATTTATTTTTGGACTCCCTAGACCTACCTACCTTTATCGACGGAGGGGGGGTCCAAATAATTGTTTTATCCACTCCGGCCCAACCTAACATGGCACTCCCTCG
>ML786069.1:293043-303218 GCA_009831015.1 Picea engelmannii | reverse complement strand
ATATCTACTACACAGATTAACTGTGTATATGACAGTTAACATTGGTTGTTATTTGAAACTAGATGGATTAGTTGTGTATATAACAGTAACATTGGTTGTTATTTGAAACTAAACTTGGAATATATATGTGTTGTATATTTGCAGGCCAAATCTTCTATAGTTTTTGAAGTATTTAAATTTGTCTTTTTTCGCCCCTTGTTCTGACCGAGTATTGGGATATTGAATTTTACATGGTTTGGCATTTTCAAATGTCTTGGCCTGAGAGATTATGAGCTTTATATCTGGAGTCCAAATCTGTTATGGTTGTTTTGAATTGCTACAATTTGCATTCTATGAATTTGCTCTTTTGCTCAATGTATATATATAGAACACTTGCATGCTACATGTGAATTTGTTGTGCTAGCCAAAGGATACAAAGAAATACCTGCAATGACTTCAAGTTGTATTATTGATGATATAATTGTCTGCTAAATGTCAAACAAATTGTCATAGGTTTCAATGAAGGCTCTGGAATTTCTGTTGCTCAGCTATCTCATTGGTATATAGGATCTTGTATTGGATGGCACTTGTTTCGACATACCCAAGAAAGTACAGTATTATTTTGATCCTATCTAAAAACAAGGACTTACTCTCTAGTATATTTTTGCAGTCTTATTATGCATGATTGCACTTGAGCTTTTGGACTTTTGCTCAACAATTGCGAGTTCGTGTGATAACGCACCCGAGACATATCCTAGTGATCCTAAACCTCATTAGACAAGACCCCCTTTACCATTGGAAGATAGTCCTCCTCCTCAACCAACCTTTCCTAAGACCGATGATATAGATTTAAATATTGATATGGCTAGTATATTAGCAAAGGTTAATGTACCTGTACCTCTTAGTATTGATATTGTATTTTTTTTTTAAATATCTACAACATAGTCGCTATTGCGACATCTTGGAGTGTCTCTCCCATAGAAACCATGTCGGAGATGATGCCTCTTAACGTCTCTCTTCCCACGTTATTAACGTCTCTCTTTCCACCTCCAAGATTGTCGCTCCCATAGCAACCACGTCGGAGCTAGTAACTCCTGGCCGTCGCTGTTGCCACCTGATGGACGTCGTTCTTGCGACGTCCAAGAGTGTCGCTCCCATAGAAACCACGTCGGAGCTAATACCTCGTCCCATCGGTCTTGCCACCTTTAGAATGTCTCTCTTGCCACCTTTGAAATGTCTCTCTTGCCACGTCTGAAACATCTCACTTGCCACATTTGAAATGTCGATCTTGCCACATTTGAAGCGTCTCTCTTGCCACGTTTGAAATGTCTCACTTTCCACGTTTACAACGTCTCAATTGCCATGTTTGGAACGTCGGTCTTGCCACGTTTGCAATGTCTCTCTTGGCACGTTTGAAACGTCAGTCTTGCCAGGTTTGCAACGTCTCTCTTGCCACGTTTGAAACGTCGCAATTGCCACGTTTGGAATGTCGGTCTTGCCACGTTTGGAACGTCTCTCTTTCCATGTTTGAAACGTTGGTCTTGCCACGTTTGCAACGTCTCTCTTGCCAGGTTTGAAACGTCGCAATATAGACGAAAACGTGGTTGTCGGAAAAATGACGTCATGTGAAACGACATTTGAGGGGGTCCGAGGTTTGTCGGTCTTCCGACAATAGAAAGTGGCAATTGCGTCGAACGCGCCGTCGGAATTTGACCCAAATGCAGTAGTGATGGTGATTCCTCATGTAAATCATTGACATATATGAAAAGAATTCAAAATTTGTTGATTCCAAATCTCTATCAAATATACTCAAAATTCTCCCTTGGAAGAGGTTTGGTGAAGATATCTACAATATTCTCTTTTGTCCTAGTGTACTCTAACTTGATGTTCTTCTCTGTAGCTTGTTCTCATAGAAATTGATACTTGATCGAAATGTGTTTCGTATTGGAATGCATCGCTAGAATTTTTGAGATATTGATAGCACTAGTGTTATCACAAAATATCGGAATGGGATCATCATAGTCCACTTGTATATCCTACAAAGTGTGTTTCATCTAGAGGACCTAAGTACAACACAATGTTGCTGCAATATATTCTTCTTCTGTTGTAGACAATGATATTGATGATTGCTTCTTGCTTAACCAAGATACCAAAAACTCACCCAAATAGAAATATGCTCCACTTGTACTTATTTTTCCGTGAATTATTCCATCCCAGTCTACATCTATATAAGAAACTAGAGATAGTTCATTTCCTTTTAGATACCATAACCCATAGTCTTCTATTTCTTTGAGATATCTTAATATTCTCTTTACTGCCATAACATGTGTTTCCTTTGTTGCTTCTTGAAATATTGCTAATTTTCCAACTACTTGCATCACATCCGATCTTGATGACGTTACATAGAGTCATTTTTCAATCATTGATATGTAGAATCTCAGAATCTGCATCCTTGGATTCATATTCTTTACTCAACTTGCATATGGTTTTCATAGGAGTACTTATAGACTTACAATATTCCATTTCAAAACTTTGTATCATTTCCTTGATATACTTGGTCTGTGAAATAAATATACCTATATCACATTGATATATCTGAAGTCCCAAAAAGAAAGTCAACTCACCAAGAAAATACATTTTGAACTCATTCTGCATGTCTTTAGTAAAATTTTGACTCATCCTATCATCATCGCTTCCAAAAATAATGTTATCAACATAAGCTTCAATTATTAATATTCTATCATGATCTACCATTATGTAGATATTAATTCCTACATTGCCTTTCCTGAACCCTTTCTGTTGTAAATACCTATCCAACCTTGAGTACCATGCTCTCAAGGATTGCTTGAGATGATATAGTTCTTTCTTCAACTTGCAAACATAATCTTCCCTTTATGACAACTAAAATCCTTCTGGTTGCTTGATGTAAAATTATTATTCTAACTCTTTGTTTAGGAAGGCTAATTTCACATCCATTTGATATGCCTTGATCTTCTTCGAACACGCATAAGCCAAGATCAATATAATTTCTTCCATTCTAGCAACTAGGGAAAAAATTTCTTCGAAGTATATTCCTTCAACCTAGGCATATCCTTTGCATACTAGCATTTCTTTATTTTTGGTTGCATGTCCACTCTCATTTAGCTTATTCTGAAATACCCATTTTTTTCCAATCACGTTCTTATATTTCGGTCTAGGAACCAGTTCCCATGAGTCTCTCTTCTCTATATGATCCAATTCTTCATCCATATCCTTGATCTAGTGTTTATCCTTGCCGTCTTCTTCAAAAATACTTGTTTCAACTGTAGATAAAAATGTTAGGCGTTGTTGTTCTAGGGAAATTATTGTTCTTCGGGTTTCAACTCCTACATCTTTATTTCCAATAATCTGTTTTTGTGGATGATTTTTCTGCACTCATTGACTAGGTGTCTTAGGAGGTATATGTTTCTCATCTTCCTCTTATTTTTCTTCTAGTTACTCTTCTTCTTCTACTTCTTCTTCTTTTAGATATTCCTTGTTATCTTGTTCTTCTAAATATTTTCTTCATTCTTTGCCTTTCCATACATCTGTATTGTTAATCATTACACTGATGCTTTCCACGATTCTGTTGAGTCTTGGACTAAAGCATTTATATGATTTTATTTTTTTTGAATACCCAACTAATATGCCTTTATCAACTCGTGGTTCAAATTTTCCAAGCATGCCATATTCTCTTTTGATATAACATTTTCTTCCAAATAATTTGAAATGCTTCAAATTTGTTGGCCTTCCTTTCCATAACTTGTAGGGATTCTTATCACTGTTACTTCTGAGCATTCCTCTCTTCAGGATGTGAGCTGTTATATGAAATTGTTATGTCCAAAAGATTTCACTCAACTTGGAATCTTTCAACATGTTTCTGGCCATTTCCTACACTGTTTTGTTCTTCCTTTGATAATTGCATTTTGCTGAGGTGTCTTGGTTGCCAAGAACTGTCTCTTAATTCCATGTTTGTCATAGAAATCCATGAATACCTTTGATGTAAAATCTCCTCCATTCTCGTATATCATACACTTGATTTTCATATCCATCTCGGTCTCAACCATCGTTTTGTATATCTTGAAGTGTTCAAATTCCTCTAACTTCTTCCTAAGAAAGAAAACTATAGTCATTCTTGTGTAGTCATTAACCTGTAGAATAAAATATTGTTCTAGATTCAATCCATTCATTCTTGTAGGTCCACATAGGTCAGTGTGTATGATC
Source organism: Picea engelmannii (assembly GCA_009831015.1). Taxonomy (NCBI): domain Eukaryota; kingdom Viridiplantae; phylum Streptophyta; class Pinopsida; order Pinales; family Pinaceae; genus Picea; species Picea engelmannii. The sequence goes on along the minus strand of ML786069.1, from coordinate 298,997 downwards.
TCCAATGGTTTTGTTTTGGAATATTCTTTTGATTTGAACTTGGTCCTAGTTTGTTTTCCTTGTAGACAATGCTTACATAGAGTATTTGTTGGCTTTGAAATATCATACATTTCTTTCACTGCTTCCTTTCTACTAATTTTGACAATATTATCAAAGTTCATATTCTATTCCAGGGCCAACTTTCATTTTCCTTTCCTATGCAATATTTTTCCACTCCAATTCCATTTAGGACATATATATTGTTTGGAGTTCTTCTATCTATAGCTACCAATTTTTCTGATCCTTCTTTCCTTATCTCACATTTTTAAAAGTCAACAAAAGTTTGTTTCCTTGATCACACATTTGAATTACACTTAGAAGATTGTGCATCATATCTTCGACCAATAGAACAATTTATGCCTTGGCATCTTTGCTTCCAGGATTGACTGTGCCTCTTCCTATAATTTTGGATGAGTTATCATTTCCAAATGAAACTGATCCATCTCATTCCTTCTTCAGCATCAGAAACCTATTCATGTCACCTGTCATATGCTTTGAAAAACCATTGTCAACATACCACCCACTTTTATTTTCTTGCGCTTGTAGATCAAGTGAACATTCTTCAGTGTTGAATTGATCCCTCTTTATTCTCCATATCCTTTGTGGTTCATGTTTCCGGTAGTTCCTATTCCACTTTGATTCCTTTGGAGGAATAGTCATTCTATAATCTTTGGCCATGTGTCCCAAATTGTTGCACTTGTAGCACATAGTTTCATTACTTGGTGAACCAAATATGTTGTGATTTATGTTTTTCTCTTCATGTGACTTTCTAGGATAACTGTTGTTTGAATAACCTTCATAGTTTCTTATGTTCTTGGCATAGGCTCTATAGTTTGCATATTTTGACCAAAATTGTTACTAGAATAGCATAAACCAATAAAAATAGTTTGATATTGTTGGCGCAAAGTTGTTATACCAGGGTCCTCTGTAGGTTACCAACAAAAGGGTACCGATGCAGTCTAGTGTGTTAACATTTTCATCTTTCCGAAAGGAAATAAGTCTCACGCTAAGCGCAACCGAGACAAAAGAACTGAGGGAAGGGTAAGAAGAATGATATACAGATCTATAACACATCCATATTGTTACTTTTCTTAAGAAAGATAGATTATTCTATTTAGATCCTTTAAAATATCATACACTGATACATGAGAACAAAGTTGTATAGAACATCAAGAAATGATAATGACATGCAACACATAACAAACCTCAACATAATACCATTCCAAAGATAGAGGAAGTAACATAAACCATGAACATTTTCAAATTTTGATCTCCAATATCTTTCTATTATATCAAAAGTTTTAAACAACAAGCATTCACATCTTTACACCAATCATCTACCATACTCAACGTAGAAGATATCAGTAGGTACATCTCAATACAATACTAAAGATGGTCGTAATCAGTCTAATCTCTTTTCATATTAATTACATTCTAAATCTAGAGTACAAATACAATTCCTTCCCCTCATTCCTCTCTCTTATTTCCTTCACAACAAAACACATACATCCATGCATTTATTATAATACAATCATTTTCTTCTTCTTGAGAACCCATAGGCCGTCTTCTCTTCTTGATTCTGTTCCAACAGTATTGTCCCAAAACTGATTATGCGTTGAATTTAGACTATTTTATGTTCCAACATCTTCTTGTTGTGTGTTTCCTTTCTCATCCCTAGATTCCTTCACTTGGCTTTTTGTCCAACTCATTTATAACTTGTGAAACTTCTCTTATCAAAATGAAGGGCCCAATAGTGTTGTAAGATTGGTTGTTGGCATTGATGTCAACCCTAGTCATGGGTTTTGGACCGCAAGATTGATAAAGGTATTTGGACATGAAGGACAATGCATATGCATATACAACACCCATGAATGGATAGTATACATCATGTTGTTTCCAATGGTATGTGGAACGTCATGTGGATCCTCATGGTTGAGGAGAAATGAATTTTTGAGGAAGACAAAGTGAATTGAAGAAGGAAGTACATGTAGGCCTTGAAGATAATTAAAGAGACGAATTACAAAATAAGAAAGTGTCAGGTCGGCCCTAATGTTAAAAGGAAGTGACATAAATGGTATAAATAAACATCATTATACATTCATTTAAAAAAAGTCGAATTTCAGAGGAAATAAGAAGTAAAGAAGGCCAAATTTCAAGGGAGGATGAAGTCTTTTGGTGATGTGTTCTAACATATGTTATTTTCAGGTCATCTTACCATTTTTGCTATAATTTTTTTTTCTAGAACGATTCAGATGGTGAAATTGCTATGGTGTTGCGAAGACATATCAAGGTACCTCTGGTAAAAACGTTTATCTCTGGATTCGCTATAATTATGGAGATACACTCTATGGAAGATAGTGTTTGTGACCAGTCCCAAAGATAGTCAATAAACAGGTGTTCCATGTAAAACAGTCATAACTTGTTCATCAAGAATCCAAATGAAGTGGGAAAAATTTCATTGGAAAGAGTACAGACTGTAGTTTCTTTTGTGAAAGTTTCAAAATCGGATTATAATTATTGAGTGCGGGGCATTCTATGCAAATTCACTCTCCTGGATAGACCAGAATTGAATAAAGTCTACCATTCTTTCTATAACCTGTTTTTGGGTAGGATTCAAGGAGTGAAAATTGGAGGAGTTTCAGAAAATACATTGAGTAATCTTATCTGTAGGATCAAAGTACTCCAAGAATTGAATAATTGTAGAAATTGAAGAAGTCTCAGGAAGCATTATCATGTTCTATGTGATGATTGGTTGATGGTGATGATTTAATGTAAACTTTTATTATCTCTCATATATTATTGGGTGGAAGGAAGGGGTAAGGATGGAGAGTTCAACTCTATCTCGATATTGGAGGATTGTATCTTCTTCTTGGAGGTTTATTCGTCCCTTTACATTTGGAAGTTGTAGCTACCTTTGGAAGTCATTACTTCCCTTGAACAAAAAATATTGATTATTTCTTATATATTGTGCATGGTGTATTGTAGTGTATTGGTGTAACTCTTATACTATTTTTCATTTCTCATTAGATATAATTGAATGGTTTAAGTATAAGTTGAAAAAGGTTTTTAAATTGTACTTGATGTTGATTCACCCCCCTCTCATTATAAACAATTGGTATCAGAGTGGGTTACCTTCAATACAGTTTAACCACTGGAAGGAAGATCCTATGCAAAAATGGAAGACGACATTCCAATTGGAATTCCACCAATTGATGGAAGGAATTTTGAATACTGGAAAAATAGAATGGAAACTTACCTGAAATCTCTTGGGGCAGATGTTTGGTTCTCAGTTGCTTCAGGATACAATGCTTTGAAGAAACCAAAGACTGCAGCTCAGAAGGAAGCAAAAAGGAACAACAAAATGGCAATAGATACCATCCTAGATGGATTGACAGATTCAGTGAAATCCAAGGTAGGATCATGTGCATCAGAAAAAGATCTTTGGGACAAGCTACAAGACCTTTATGCAAGGGAAGAAGCAGAAGAAGAAGAAGAAGTTGAAGAATATTACAACATCTTAGATTTCAAAGAAGAAAATAAAAGTTGGTTCTTTTGCTTTAATTGTGAAGGAGTAGGACATGTTGAATTTGAATGTCCTCATCCAAGGATTGAAATAGATGACAATGAAGAATAATAAAATCATGAAGTAGAAATGATTCAACAAGAAGATGAGAATCTTAAAAAATTGAAGCATGTTGAGATTGAAAATGGCAAGCTCAAAGGCACGCGTAGAAAACTAAGAAGTGAATTGGGTAGTTATGAAAAGACAGTTGTAAGCTTAAAGAAACAATTAGAAGGCTTTCAAAACCTAAGAGAAGAAACTATTTCCTTGAAAACTCTACTCGAAGAAGCAAGAATAATAACAGAAGTAAAGAAGGTCCAAATGATAAAGAAAGAAGAAGATTCTGAGAAACTTGAACAAGAAGTTGTCTCATTGAGGAAGAGCTTAAGAAACTCTCAAGTGCCAAAAGAATTAACACATCTTGGATGCATGGGTGAAACTTCATACAAAGAAGATGCAAATACCAACAAGAAGGTTGAAGAAAGAGCTACACAGATAGTTGATGAGAAGTGGACCAGGATACCAAAAAGAAGGAATGATTACAAAAGAGATGAATATCCAAGAAGACCTCCTACCTTCAGGAATCAAAGAAGCTTCAATCAATATGAAGGAAACTACAGAAGAGTAGATCATGAACCCAAATGGAATACATCACAAAGAAGGTCACTTAATCCTAGGTATCGAAATTGCTTTCTTGGTCATTGTTATGCTTGCAAAAATTTTGGACATAAGGCAATTAATTGCAGAATCAATGAAAGGAACAAATACGCAAGAAACATGAATGGTGTAAACATAACTTATGGAAATAATTGTGTATTTTTTAATAGAAGTTATAATTCATTTTACCCGTTGATGGACAAAAATATTGTATGCTACAAATGCAATTATCTTGGTCACAAAGAACGAGATTGCAGATATATGAATGAATATGTCCCTATGCCAACCACAGTATGGAGAAGGAAAGAGATTCCAAACAATGAAGATTGTCGAATAGCATTGACCACTGAAGAATGTAAAGAAGAAGATGAATGGTACATAGATAGTGGATTTTCTTCACACATGACTGGGGATCAAGACAAATTCATTAGCTTGAAGAGAAAGGGTGGAAATGTTGCATTTGGAGATGACTCATCTGCTAAAATACTTGGATAAGGTGTAGTAGAGCTTGGAAGAAAAAATGTAAAAGCAAAGAATGTTCTATTGGTTGAAGACTTGAATCTTAATCTACTCAGTGTTAGTAAAATGTGTGATCAAGGATACACTCTTACGTTTGATTCCCAAAAATGTAAAATCAGAGAAAATGAATCAGGAAGATTGGTTGCAACTACAACAAGAAGACCAAACAACATATACATCCTAGACATGAAGAAGAGAGAGAATACATAAGACACACAAAAGGATTTTAAGGAAGAAAATGTCCCAAAGACCAAAAACAAGGATGGAGTATTATTGAGTGCCACATGTTCAGGGGGAGCAACCCTAGAAAAGAGACTTACTTTTTTCCATTAAACTCAGGGAGAGAATCCCTAACCTTTTCCATTGATGTCAATGGGGGAGAGAAATTGGGATGATGATGATAGGGTGAGAAAGGGTGTTTCCATCAATGACAAAAGGGGAGATTGTTGGAAGATTGGTTGTTGTCATTGATGTCAACCCTAGTCATGGGTTTTGGACCGCAAGATTGATAAATGTATTTGGACATGAAGGACAATGCATATGCATATAAAACACCCATGAATGGATAGTATACAACATGTTTTTTTCTGGTGGTATTTGGCACGTCACATAGATCCTCATGGTTGAGGATAAATGAATTTTTGAATATGACAAAGTGAATTGAAGAAGGAAGTACATGTAGGCCCTGAAGATAATTAAAGAAAAGAATTACAAAATAAGAAAGTGTCAGGTTGGCCCTAATGTTAAAATGAAGTGACATAAATGGTATACATAACTATCATTATACATTCATTTAAAAAAAGTTGAATTTCAAAGGAAATAAGAAGTAAGGAAGGCCGAATTTCAAGGGAGGATGAAGTCTTTTGGTGATGTGTTCTAAGGTATGTTATTTTCAGGTCATCTTACCATTTTTGTTATAAATGTTTTTTCTAGATCGATTATGTTAGCGATATTTCTTGCTTAGGGGGTTAGATATCAAAAGAATGGGTTAAAACCCACTTGTCCAAAGTTTCGGGCGATAATGCGCCTATGGTAAGCAACAAGCAAGTCCGGGCGGTCCAGATTTGCGCACACAGATCGACGACGCACAACAATTTTCGGACCCCCCTTGCCTTTTGATCTTTAGGCGAGGGGGGGGGGTCCGAGATCGGGGGCGCAACTCTCTGACGGCCCAGAT
>ML786069.1:223235-271075 GCA_009831015.1 Picea engelmannii | reverse complement strand
TATTAATGAAAACAAAGAGAAGTGATTACAACTATAGATGCATATGCAACAGCCTCACCAAGCTCTCTTTGTCCAAACCCTTTCTCAAACTTTCCATGACGAAAATGACTATACTTTCACTGATATTGTCCCTTATGAGATCATAAGTTTGATGCCTTCAATTTCCCCCCCTTTCACCATGAGGAGGCCTCCTTATATAGGCTTGGAGAGGCCTAACCACCTTAAATATTCTTGGGATAGGTTGAGGATATTTCTCCATCAGTTGTGGATCCTCCCTAAGACCCATCCTTGACCTCAGATTCAAATCAACCTAACTTCAGAGATAAGGGGGATCTTCCCCTAATTTTCTCAACATCACAACGCTCCCCCATAATGGTGCATAGAGCGTTGCAACGCTCCCCCAAAGGAAGGCAAGGAGTGATAAATCTCCTTGGTAGTGAGTAGGGGATCGCTTCCCTTCAAGAATGATTTTCAAGTGGTCGTTTTCAAGGAAAAATATTTGTACTCTTCATCAAATGACATATCCTTCTTTTAACCAGTCTTTGAGGATGTCTCAAGTCTTCCCGTGATGACATTTGAGATACTACATAGGCAAGATGACAGTATGATATTTTTGAAACTTACGACATTTTTGACCAAAGTGTGACACTTGCGACACTTGTAATGATGACAGTAGGTCATCATCGAAGTAAGTAATTTTGATGTGTAATAGATTAATTTATGTTATAGGAAAATCTCCCTGCAAACAGGTTAATATCCTCTTGGATCCTAGAATGCTATAACCAAGATAGAAAGGTGATAACATTGGACACTGGCATTCCTTCTAAGGAAGCTAAACCAATCAAGGAAGAAGAAGAAAATAGTATAAATACCTCTTAATGAAGTTTTTCCTTATGCGATCCAGGCTGATCTTGATCTCCAAACTCTTCAGAAGGTCCTACAATCCAATGAGAATCAACGAAAAAACATACTTTCTATTCTACCATGATTATCTTCGAAATAGATCTATCAAAAAGAACAGATTCATGAAACATACACAAACTTGAAGGAAACAGGCCAAGCACATATATATATATTAATGAAAACAAAGAAAAGTGATTACAATTGTAGAAGCAGATGCATCAACCTCACCAAGATCTCTTTGTCCAAACCCTTGGTCAAAAGTTCCACGATCAGAATGACTATAGTTTCAGTGATATTCTCCCTTATGAGATCATAAGTTTGATTCCTTCAATGTCCCCCACTTTCACCATGAGGAGGCCTTCTTATATAGGCTTGGAGATGCCTAACCACCTTAGAGATTCTTGGGATAGGTTGAGGATATTTTTCCATCAGTTTTGAATCCTCCCTAGGATCCAGCCTTGACCTCAGATTCGAATAAAACAGACTTCAAAGATAAGGGGGATCTTCCCTTAATTTCCTCAACAACACAACTCTCCCCTAGAATGGTGCACATAGTGTTGCAACGCTCCCCCAAAGGAAGACAAGGAGAACTAGCACTCCCTACTAGTGGGTATGGAAGTGCTTCCCTTAAAAAATGATTTTCAAGTGGTCTTTCTCAAGAAAAAATATTTGTACTCTTCGTCAAATGACATATCCTTATTTTAACCAGTCTCTGAGGATGTCTCAAGTGTTCTTGTGATGTTGTTCGAGATACGACATAGGCAAGAGGACAGTATGATATTTGCGACACTTGCAAAATTTATGGCCAAAGTGCAACACTTGTGACACTTGTATTGATGACAGTAGGTCATCATTGAAGTGAGTAATTTTGATGTGTAACTGATTTGCCCCCAAAGTGTGAAGTTAGAAGATGGAAACTGATGATTGAAGTACTTTGTAGAATTTTTCAAGAAAGGGAATACAACCATTAGACAAATTTTATGATATGATATGTTTCAAACCCAAGGAAAGAATACATATGCTTGAGTGATAAAGACTTTAAAGGTATGGCCAGCATATGATACACTGTGGATCCATAATTATATTTATAAAAAGGTATAGCTACCAAAGATACAATTTGGATCTATACTTCCATGACATGAACTGATCATAGCCACGAAAAATACACAGTGGATCTACGAGATGACAAGACATAGCCATAGACCAATACAAAGTGGATCTATGTGACAGTATATGTATCAATATTCTCAAAAGAAACTTCGCCGCAACCTGGGTAGAGTATATATCAAAGTGATCACTCAACCCAGGGTATTCTTACTGATCCCAATGTAGTACTAATATAACCATGTGAATAGATGTCCTTATGTCAAACATGGTAGAAACCACTTGATTATTGGTCAATGAGGTAAACCGTTAACAAGTGCAAGGGAAATCACCATTGATGTCAATGATTCCCAAGGTACCCTAGTACATTCTAGCGAATTTGAATAAATGAGATAAGGTCAAACATTCATGGAATCATCTGATCATAGGTCAATGATGTAAACCTACTGTTGAATGCGAGTAGGCCTGCCATTAAGGCATGCAGTTCCCAAGGTACTCGTTGGTTTCTAAGTCTAGTTCCGGGATAATGTGTTGAAGTTGACAGGAATAGACTTGTTGAAGGAGGGCCTTGATGTATCTCCAATCAATGAAACAAAAAATGAAATAGAGATATAAGGTGGTGAATTATATGAGAGTGGACTGACAAGGGTGTTGAAACAAATTTTTTTTGATGGTTGACTCTCGAGGCAGATACTTACCTTGAACACTGAGGCACAACAACAGAAACATGACATGGACCAAAACATGATGATGTAGTGGATACTGTGAATTTCCTCGGGTGACCCAAAGGAGTAAAGAAATTGAGAGGATTGGTTCAGTGCAGAGGTTCAATATATAGAAATGTATGCAAATAAAAATTTATTTGTTCAAGGGAGACCGTAAGAGTCACCTATGATGTTTTCAAAAACTGGTTGGCTTGCTTCCTTCAAAATTTCCCCCCATCCAGATAGACGAGCACCTCTTTTTAATTTAACGAGCTCGAGGAGGGTAACACATGATCGATATGACTCACCTTTGGTAAGTCCCTCTTCCTTTATTTAATGAACTAGAAGAAGTAAGGGTTCGGTCCCATATGGGCCCTTCAATGTATGAATTTTTAAATGAGTCCAGAGAAGGTAAACTCAGTGATTTTTCATGTCTAGAGAGTCTGAAAATAACTTAAAGATGACTCTAGGGTTGTCCTTTTTCATAATGTTAGTCTTGTGAGGCTGAAAAAGAGATAAATTATCACTCGAAATACGCCCTTTCAAACCTTTTAACGCATGGGAAAGGAAGCAATATCAATTGACAATCTTTTCATGTTTAGAGAGTCTAAAAATAGCTTAAAGATGATTCCAAAGGGTTCCTTTTTCATGTATCCATGTGAGTTCGAAAAAGAGATAAAATTTTACTTGGTTGTGTTCCCATGTATTTACAAGCATGAGAAAGAACAAAGAATAAGATCGGTATTGGTTTAATTTTTACACAAGCTTGCAACAAAATTAAACTATGCTTGTAAATTCCCAACGTAATTTCCAAAGGTTGGGATACCCATGGATAGTCAGTACTCTACCCCCAGCCTGAAAAACTAGCAACATAACTCCATAATGATAATCAAAGGTTGGATACATGCCCCCCCAAGCTTCATTTCATTCACCAACTTTGAGGTTGTCACCAATTTCTATACTAGATGGAGAAAAAGGATAAGGGTGGATGAAATGAAGGTTCAAATATGAGACTTTACAAAAGACTCGACTCGACATCTACGATATCTAGTGAAAGACTCGACTTGATGGGAGAGGTGACTGTTTCATTTTTTGATGATATTGACATAGAAAAAGAACTATGCTTAGGACTCCAGGTTTAATCCCCATATTTATGTTTCATCTTTTAACGAGCTTGCTACAGAGAGGAAAACTATGCTTGTGGCTTCAGTTTCATTTTTTAACGAGCTTTCCATAGATAAGAGAAACTATGATCATAGCTTCTGTTTCATTTTTTAATGAGCTTGCCACAGAGAAGCGAAACTATGCTCATGACTTCTTGATCATGGCTTCCAAGAGGATGATTCTCTGAAAGGAATACATTTCAAGGGACAAACGTCAATCATGGCTTCTAAGATATCTTCACTAGATGGAAGAGAAGCACTCTGGAAGGAATACATGTCGACGACCTCGATAAGGGTAGGGAGATATGGCTCTAAAATCCCTATCGAAGAGATCACCATGTCGACTACCAGATCTAATTCATAACAAGTTGAGCTTATAGTGAGAGTCTCATATTCATCAGAATTTGAAGACATGGGAGATAATGCCACATAATTGACCTATGACCGGGGCGATACCATATTCATACAAGAACCGTTTAGGGAGGTCATTGGGTTGGTAATCAAGCCAGTACCAACGCATGAAAGTTGATCAATAGCCACAATTCTTCCATCGTCAGGGAAAGATATCACACGAAAAAGAGTGGACACAATAGCTTCCATGGCATAGACATAATCTCGCCCAAGGAGTAAATCGAAATCCAATGGGTCTTGGACTACCATAACATCAATAAAGATAGTTTTCCCTCCCAAATTTATAGGAAACTGAGGAAGGACTTATAAAGGGTGACTGGTTATTCTATTAAAAGCGAACAGAGTCTGGATAACTAGCACAAGCTGAGGATAACCCAAAGCTTTCCAAGCAATAGAGGAAAAAATACTAACAGACACACCTTCATCTATTAGTGTCTGAGGAATGTCTCGACCACAAACCTGTACTGTAATCTTGAAAGGAATGTGAGAGGGAAGATGAGGTCCGGTTAGCACACCCCAATCAAAAAGTATGGCCTCATTACTTGGAGGGGGTTTCGTAGGAGAGGGAGGAATGTCCCCCATCATGGTATATTTTGTATCAACGATAAAAAAATGGGCATAATCAGGTTTACTCTCTAACGAGAGAGTAGGATCGACTGATAATGACATCATATCGACCTCTTGAGTTTCATTCTCCAAGAGGATAATGGATTTGAAAGGTGGAAATGGATCGACCCCTTGGGTTTCACATTGTAGATGAAGAGTGGGGCTGACCGATGATGGAACTGGATTAGCTAATTGGGTTTGTGGTTCAATCAAGGATGAAACTAGATTGACCACTTGATCAACCAGACTGAATGGGGATGGAACCAGATTGACCAGTCCATCAACTAATGATGGGTTGGGGGAAGTCTTACGATAACCAATTGGAAGTTGAATATTTTCCAAAAGAGAATAAGCCTCTCCCATATGAGGAAAAAGGTGAGAGTAATGATCACCTTCACATAAAATGAAAGGAAATTTGACAGTTTTCTTTTTCTTACCAACCTTAACATCACTAGTTGACAGGGTATCACCAACATGTCCAGCAAGGGCCGATGATGTGGAAGACCAAATTTCTAAGACCTTGGGAAGACTAGGGAAATCCCTTAGAAAGTGGTCACCCTTATAAACACTGTAAGGGAATTTGGGTTTATGGGTTGTTTGGGTGATCTTGGCATCATCAACAATCCCAGTACGATTATCAGTAATTGGTTGTTTTCCAACATGTCTGACAGTGGTTGGAATTTTGGACCCTTTCTTATTTTTCTTCTTCTTATTCTTCCTTTTCTTCTTCTTCTTATCCATCGGGTTACTAGCTTCATATCTTTCACTCGACGAAGAAGATGAAATGGAAGAAGAACTTGCAAGTGAAGAAGGCAAAGCAAATATTACTAGTGAACAAGGTGAAGGATCAACATGAGGTTGATGTTCTTGGGGGGAAGTGCTTACAACCGAAGCACTATCTCCATTCGGGATTAACTGAGTGGAAAACAACCATACCGGTAATCCAATTGTGAGACCTGGAAGGCTCAAAGTAGTGATGTGAGGAGGACCAATGTTTTTGTAAGAAGGAAAAACAAAAGGTTCCCTTGGAAAAGGGGTTCCTTCATTGGTCGTTCCAAGAACTGATGCCATTAAAAGCAGATCCAACCTAGAGTATGCTAGGGAAAATAAAACACACACGCTAAACATCTAGGAAGCCAACAAGAAAATAAAACCTTCTCACAATGAACACACTAGTTGGTGATGAAATCCAACATTGCGGGAAGAATGTAAGAAGGAGATGAGATATAGAGGGTGGAAAATTTACGTTGACGACTTGCTTAACAGACTTACACCTTGGTGAAATCTCCCACACATAAACATGGGTATACCCTCCAAGGAGACCAAGTGAGTTTGGCCAACGTCAATTCTAGGTACCATGAAGACTTACCCCTCCACTTTCACCTCGTGTAAAGACCTTAAATATTATGGCTAATAATGTCACCAATTAATACATTGATGCCTGGGGAAACAATCGACAATTCGATCCATGTGCAAAGGCAAGGTATCTAGCCTAAAATCAACTCGAAAGGCTTCCACTCATCATTCTGGGTATACCTTCAAGCGACCCCCATAATACATGCAATCTCTACACCAAGACCAACAAAGCAGGGTGAGTAACTCTGCCAATCTCAATGCGACCTCAGGTTTGACCCTTGTCTGAGAAGGGCTTCCCAGAACTAAATGTAGAAATTTGAATTCACCGCTCCCTAACTCAAGATTCTATGCTTGTTTACAGCGTTGGAAATTTATCTTTCACACATATTCCAAAGCCCTACACCCTAAGCTAATGTAGGTTTGTTACCAAAAAATATAAAAATTTCTAATAAATTTTAGTTTAGGGCTTGATTTTTTAAGGCTGTTGTTTATTCAAAAGGAAAATGGCATGGACTAAATGATGTTTTTCCTGACTCTAAACAATGGAAAGAAATGAGAATGAAAATATTTCACTTCTATGAAATCTATATTACGAGAAGGAGAAAACAACTATCATTCCCAGATGCACAATGTCCCAAAATTTAATTAAAATCATAAATGTCAAGATCTTCAAGAAATGAGTCAAAGAGACTGTACACCAATACACGATTCTTGGCCCCCTCGGACCATGAGGGGGGGGGGGGGGATTTTAATAATTCAAGACCAAAAAATACCAAAAACCATGCAATTTCGCTACTTCAAATGCAAGCTAGTTTCACTACCCAAAAGCAAGAATGAATCTATCTTCTTTGTTTGATTCTATTGTATAAAGAAAGTAAATAAAAACCCTTTTATGCTCCACTACTTTCAATCAGAAGAAATATTCATATGTAGATGCAAAAGACACAAAGCAACAAAGGTTTCAAACAAAGCATGCACTCAAAGCAATGAGAACTGAAAGAAAACAAGTAGAAACTTGTTTTAACAAGAACTCAATCAAGGATTCAACAATTGACAAACATTCAAGGAGTACAAGAAAATGCAGAGAATAATCTAAGAAAATACAGGAGGAATTTCTTGGGAAAAATGACCTCAAAGATCAAATGGAACAGTGCACAGATCTCTGAATTTCCTTACAACAACTTTGATACAATCAGATAAATGAGAAAGCAATAGATTGAGTCCAAATATAAAAGAAGAAGAGTGACTCAAAGAAAGGAAGAGATATGTGAAAAATCAAAACAAAACATCATAAATTCTTATAAATCAAAAGGTTGGAGGCTAAACCAAAGACACACTGAGATAGTAACAGTCTTGAGCAAATGAATCAACAAAAACTACACTCAGAGATGGATTCCCAAAAGAATTTTTAGCATAAAAAGACTAGCTCTCTGGTGTCAAGGGCACCAAAGTGTTTCAGTGCTTTGTGGGATCCTGCAAGGGATCCCTAGCGCTTTGGATGTAAAGGCAGGGGAGCACTAGCCTCTGAGAAAAAGAGAAACTTGCACAGAAATAAAAAAACTCAAGAAAAATATGAAATTCAGTGTGTATGGGATGAATCCAAAATCCAACAACACATCTAAGAACCATAAACATATAGTGAATAATATACGAAGGTGAGAAAAGGCCAAAAACAAGACCAAGTAAGGAAACTAAAACTGAAAGCTTCACTTCCCAGTGGAGTCACCAATTTTTGTTACAAGAAAATCCCCCTTCGGAAAAGTGAACTTCATCTTGGATCCTAGACCCCTATAACCAAGATAGAAAGGTGCTAACGTTGTACACTAAAATTCACTATAATGAAGATAAACCAGTTAAGGAAGAAGAAGAAAAGAGTATAAATACCTCTTAATGAAGTTTGTCCTTACATGATCCAAGTTGATCTTGATCTCCAAACTCTTTAGAAGGTCCTACAATCCAATGAGCAACAACGAAAAAACATATTTCCTATTCTACCATGACTAGCTTCGAAATACATCTATCAAAAATAACAAGTTCATGAGACATACACAAACCTGAAGGAAAACAAGCCAAGCACATATATATATTAATGAAAAAAAAGAAAAGTGTTTACAACTATAGGTGCAGATGCAATAGCCTCACCAATCTCTCTTTTTCCAAACCCTTTCTCAAAAGTTACACGATCATAATGACTATATGTTCACTGATATTATCCCTTATGAGAGCATAATTTTTATTCCTTCGATGTCCCCCCTTTTCACCATGAGGAGGCCTCCTTATATAGTCTTGGAGAGGCCTAACCACCTTACAGATTCTTGGGATAGGTTGAGGATTTTTCTCCATTAGTTGTGGATCCTCCATAAGATCCAACCTTGACCTCAAATTAACTGACTTCAGAGATAGGGGGGATATTCCTATTATTTCCTCAACAACACAACACTCCCCCAGAATGGTGCACAGAGCGTTGCAACGCTCCCCCAAAGGAAGGCAAGGAGCGCTAGCGCTCCCTGTTAGTGGGTAGGGGAGCGTTTCCCTTCAAAAATGATTTTCAAGTGGTCTTTCTCAAGGAAAAATCTTTGTACTCTTCATCAAATGACATATCCTTATTTTAACCAGTATTTGAGGATGTCTCAAGTGTTCCTATGATGTCGTTCGAGATACGACATAGGCAAGATGACAGTATCATATTTGCGACACTTGTGACATTTGTGGCCAAAGTGAAACACTTGCGAAAATTGTAATAATGACAATAGGTCATCATTGAAGTGAGTAATTTTGATGTGTAACAATGACCTTCCTACATTTCTTAGCAGAGATCAAGGAAATAGCACTAGGTGGGACTGCCTTGGGTATCCTGTACAATTTCCTATTCAAAGTAATAATAACACTACAAGGCCTATATTCATATACAACATGACGTTTTCATAAATTAGCTTGGCCCAAAAGAACATCACAAACTTCTAGAGGAGCAACATCACATAATACCTCGTCTTTGAAGGGATTGATTCTGTATGACAGTCGACACAGTTGGCTGATGCGGAGATCGCTTCCTTAGCAGAGCCATCCAATGGTGTAGGGTTGTGGGTGCGGCGTTGTCAGGAGGGCCAACCACTTGATGACCTCTGCTGAGATAAGGTTCTTCTAGATATCTCTATCAATGATGAAGTGTAGTGGGGTTCCTTTTACCCACATCTATGAATGGAAGAGGCACTCTCCTTCTTCTGGCTCGTCTGATTCACTAGGCTAGAGCTTGGTGGTAGCAACAATGGCATTGGGTTCCACGTCAATGATTTATCTTCCCCTTTCTGGTTATGCTTTAGAGTCATAACCCACATCTTATTGAGAGGATTTCACTTCATCCACCAGTGACTAATTTGAGAGGCAATCAACAGTGTTGTGCCAAGGGCTCTTATGGAAGTCACACCACTTCACAGTGTCTTTCTTTATCCTTCCGATGTCCTTCTTTTCTTTCATCTTGGATTGGTTTTCCTAATAATTTCCATCTTTTCTATGTCCTTTGTTCTGTGGTTTGGGGTTGCCCTTTCATGGATTTTGTTGTGAGGGGTGTTTCAGGACTAATTCATAAGTGTGGACACAAACCGATCTCCCTAGATCCACCTGGATCTAGAACAAAACACGACAGAATAATACACTTTCCCTAGATCTAGCCTATTGAATGAACTAAGAGATAATGATTATGGAAATACCTTATGAACGCTTTCCTTAGGTCTCTGTTGTTCCAAGATTTGCTTCAACGCTCTTGTGTCGTTCAGATTACAACAGTACAAACCAATCGAAGTAAAGGAAGATTAATATATTCAATAGCTAGTCTATACATATGATCAAGGAATTATGTAATAAAGTGACATCATCTTTATGGGAAAGGGACATATTACTGTATTAAATTAATTGAAAGTGAAACTTACAACCTGAGCCTTGATTTTGTAGGTCTCCTTTCGATGGCTCCTAGATCTGACACACACACTTGCTCATGCATGAAGAAAATCAACCACTTTTGATGACCTTGCTGGTGTCTCTAGCTGTTGTAGCATCAGTCCTTCATCTAGGCTTTCAATAATTCTCCAATCAATCTCTTGCTAGCTTGCTTCCAACCTTTTCCATAATCATTCTCCTCAATATATAGGAGAAGATAGATTAGTTACTTGGATAGGAATGATCCCAAGATATCTGGAATGCCAGCACCTGAACAACCATTCGAAGCCAACTCATGTTTCTAGAAGATTCTCTTCTAGAAGATTCTCTTCTAGAAGATTCAAGATTTTTATCTTTTTCCTCTTTAAGAAGATGTTCACACCCTAGCAGTTAGGTACAGTTTGAACCCCTCACACTCCAGCTTAATGCAGCCTGCGCGAATCAGGCAAGTATATAGGTAGCCTGCGAACTTCTTTGAAAAATATAGTTTCTGGAAGCAGACAAGTGTAAATTTTCTCAGGAAAGTATTCTTAATGAAGAGCTTGATTTTCCATCATCACAACATCATCACGATGACCAAAATTGTGGATAACAAGGGGTTCCCATGCCCAAATTGACACGTCTTTTGTTTGAGCTTCTGCTCGATTTTGATGGCATATTGGTAGGTCACGCCCAAGGATGCGATGTATAGAAATTCCATTTCAATCTGGATGTATCTATGTAGATCAACGTGATACTTGAGCACCTGATGTCGCTCTGAATCTTTGATACCCAGCTTGGTGTGCAAGGTATGGAAGATATTTTTGAAATCTAGCACTGCTTGGTCTCTTTCTTGCTGCAATGTGGTCCATTTGGTATAAAAGTTGTCAAAACTTCCGACAGGGTAGTATTGTTCCTTAATAGCATCTTTAGAGAATTCCTAGGTGGCCATCATTGTAAATAATTAGGATTCCTTTGTTTCCTTTTGCTCACATAAATTTTCCCACCAATCTTTGACATGGGGAATGACTTTGAGGAGTGAAAAAGTAATATTTTATCGATTCAAAAAGTTATGGACAAAAAAATACCCTTCTAGTAGATTCAACCACTTGTCTACAACATCTGTGTCTATCTGACCTTCAAATATGAATACCAAAGTTTATTTGTACCTTGAAGGGGGCGACGCCTCCGCTCAAAGAAGATGTGTCGCCTGTTGGTAGCCACCAAAATATTTGCACGAAGCTATCCATCATCTCATTCCTCTATTGCATGAGGGATTCCTCAAGGAACATTTTGGAAGGATCTCCTGTACCATCATCTTTCTTTTCTCCTGCCATGAGAGGTCGCTTGGGCGTGCAAGAGATTTTTTCCTCAAGAGAAGCAAGCTTGAGACCCAACTCTTTGTACTCCGACCTCGTTGGGGACATGCATTAAGATGACAAGGAACAGACCTCTCTGATACCACTGATATGGATTTTATGAGAAGAAATAAATGACTACATATTATTAACAAGTGATTAACACAAAATAACAGAGATATAGTAAAATTGGTTTTCTATTCAATAAGGAAATAAGTTGAAACTGTAAAATGTAGCGGAAAACAAGCTTGCTGGAATGGTGGCAGCTTATCTCTGAGAAGAGATGTGACGGTTGTGCTCATTCACAAGAATATGATTACAATGAGGCTATCAAGGCATTTTCACAATAAAAAATAATTCCAAAAACCCTAGACATCCAAAAACCTAACCCTAGGAGATCATGCTCCAAAAGTCATCTTGCACGAACCTCGTAGTCTTGATGTGTCGACCGTGCCAAATTGCTTGTCTATATTTTTCCACTGACTGATGAAAATCAGCTAGGAACCTTGCTTCTTCGAGTTCTTGTAGGTTTTCAATCCTTTGCATAGCTGATGCATCATTCATCATGTGTGTATCCTGAGATATATAAAGACTAGGGGTAATAAAATCTGTAGTTACCACAAATTCCTTCTCGTAGACCAGCTGAAATGGGGCGTACTTGTTGTTCTCTAACAAAATGAAGAGGTAATTCATCTTTTCATGATGGATTCTTTACTTTTTGACAAGCATCTCAATACCTAGCATAAACTTTAGCATCTTTGAGTAATGTTGGCCACCATAATCTAGCTTGGAGAACCTTATGTGTTGTATCTTTCCCTCCAACGTTCCCTTCTGAAACTCCACTGTGGAATTCTCATAGGATATATTTCCTTTCATGGTTTAGGACACACCTTCTGAGAATGATATCAAGTCCCATATTATAGATTTGGCCTACAATCAGTTGGTAATCTACTACGCGGACCACTAGGTGTCTCTTCTGGGTTGCAAAATAATTCTCTAGGAAGGTCCCTGTATTGAGGAAAGAAACAATCTTCTCAAAATATTGCGGGACAGATTTAATCTAGAAAAAGTCTACATTGGGGAGTTGGTCATCCACTTTTACTCCACTTTCCCCGGATTCCAGTATTGATAGGTGATTTGGTCCTACATTACATCTTCCATCTTTGACAATTACCTCAAAGGAAAACTCTTGAAAGACTAAGAGCCATCTAGAAGTCCTTCCTTCAAGAAGATTCTTATTTACAAGGTATTTCAATGCAAAATGGTCAACAAAAAAATTAAAATGAGAACCTAGTAAGTAGTGTTAAGATTTTTGAAATGCATAAATCATGGCCAAACCTTCCCTTTCGATTATTGTGTAGTTGCGTTGATCTTGAGACAATTGTTTGTTGGAAAGTATATAGGCTGGTCCATATTCCCTTCTCCCAGTTTCACTAATATAGCTCCTAGCGCAATACCCAGTGCATCCACATGTACATGGAATTCAATTTCCCAATTTGAGTATATAAGAATTGGTGCAGTACTAAGTTTTTTCTTGAGAATATCAAATGCCTTGTCACACTCAGTCATCCACCGAAATGATTCAGACTCCTTCAATAATTTCTCCAATGGTGTTGTGATACTGGCATATCTTTTGATGAACCTATGGTATTATCCTGTATGGCTAAGCGTCCTGCGTAACTGTTTATCACTTGTAGGTGGCGACATGTTCAAGGTAACCACAACTTTATCTATGTCCACTACAACTCCTTCCCGAAAAATAATGTGGCCTAGCAGGTTGTCGTGCAATATGCAGAAAATACACTTCCTTGGGTTTAGATATATCGATAACTCTAGACATCTATCAAGCATCAATCGGAGTAGCCCTACATTCGCCTTCAACAAACTGTATACAACCCAATCATTCATGTAGACTTCTAGGAATTTGTGTATGAAGTCATGAAATGTTGCAATAAGAATCCTGGAGAGGACCGCAGGGGAATTATTTAGGCCAAAAGGAATCACATTGTGTGTGAATGAACCCCACTCAATTATGAAAGTGGTCTTATTCTTGTTGTCCTCTACAATTATGACATGGTGATACCCCAAGAATCCATCTGTAAACGAATATGTTTATTTCCCCGCAACTTGATCGAATACCTCATCATTGAAGGGTTTTGTAAATGGATCGTGTACAAATGTAACATTTAGAATCCTATAGTCAACATAGACCATAATGTGTTTGATACCATTTTTATATGTATTACTATGGGTCTAACCCATTCTTCTTCTTCGAACGAAAATATTATGCCTGTTGCAAGCATTTTGTCTAATTCTCTTTTGAACTTTTCTTTGACCTTGGGATTGAGATGATATGGTCAGTTCTTCATGGGTTTCGAGTCATGTTTTAGCTCGATATTCATCTCCCCCATGGATCCTTTTATGCCTCTCATTTCTGAAAAGGTTTTTGGGAATAGTTCTTTGTATTCCTGAAATAGACTCTGGATTTCATTCATGGCTTGCTCATCCCAGTAGTCCCCTATAGAAGCTATATTAGGATGCTATTCTCTCCCTATATTTACTTTCTTAAACTTTAGAGGATGGGTATAGGTGATAATGGTATGATTGGGTGCAGAACTTCCCATTTCTTGATGCAATTCTCAACATGCATTATGGGGTCGTACTTCCCATCGAACATTTGCACACCATGAAAATATGTGTTCATCTCTGATGTCACATGATCGCTTCTGATGAATCTGTATCAAATATCTCTCTTTTCACCCTCCCAATCCAAAAGTGAAGCTCTATGAGTGGCCCACCACTTGGCTCGGGTATCCTTCAAAGTTATATCTAGAAATGAGATCCTTTGTTTTTGCACAACTTTTTCATCTATATCAGTGAGAAAGTTATTCAAATATAAAGTACCATCGTATGTTGGGTGATCCTTCATCTCGGTCCCTATCCATCGTGTTCCCCTGATATTTGTGCAACATCTTTCAAATATTTCTTATGAACCCTGGTGCCAACTATCAAAAGCTAATTCTAAGTCCTCAGTTGATTGTATACTCCTCCAACTTATAGATCCATCTGCTGTGGGGTTGATGTAATCTGGCCTCATCCCTACTGTTATGGTGTATAACTAGTCAAGAACTTTTGAGTCCATGTTATTATCCACTATCTCAATATATCTAGGTCCCATGTATGGATCTAAGGGTTAGACTACTTTTACTCCATTTGCTTCAAATGTCATAGTGTCCCTCTTTAATTCAATGAAAACATAATTTTCATAATCCCAATCAATTTCTAATAAGGAAGGGTAAGGGTATTTGTCTCCCATGATTTCAAATACTTCAAAATCAATTATCGTTTTAACTCCTACAACATCTACTTCCACATCTTCTAGCCTTCCTACCAGAAAGATGCAGTATTGGTTTGCCATTATCAGCTGGATGGGGGAATACACTAACTGAGGTTTCCCTAGATCCTCCCAAGTCTTTTTGGGTAAGATGTTGACATATGATCCCAAGTATAACATGACATATTTAATTTCAAAGTTCTATAACAATGCTTCCAACCTAAATTCTTTTCCATTTTGCACCTTCCTTCTTTGTATTCTCTATGTACTCTTCTCGGGAAGGTTGGTAGTTATAGTGGTTTCTGAAGTTCCCTTGTCTCCCATAACTAGCTACAGGGTATTACACAACTTATTAGAGATTTGGTCATCTCCAAGGATCTTAGAGAATAATTGAAACCATACGTTGATTATATATTGAGACTGCTCATGAGGTCTTCTCAAGTTTACAAGATTTCGGGGTGCAGGAGGTGAGGAAGGAGATTGAGAGGTATTGGGTTGAAGGGTGACTTTAGGAGGGTTTTCCCTTATTTATGGTGCATATTCACTTCTAAATATTTCTACTGCATCTTTTAAAAATATTTTTTTCTTCAAAGGATCATACTTGTCATCCTTGGGGGATACTTTCTTAATCTTGGGCCGACTGTCAGCATATTCCCCATTTTTTTCTCCTCCATGAGTGATGATGTGGACTTTGGGTAACCTCTCTTTGAATCCTCTCCTGAGCTCCAAGCATATGAAGTTATATCCTCTTTTCTGATCATGATCCTCCCATTTTGCAATTAGATCTAGGCACTCTTCAGTTACGTGGGCGTTATTTATGCAGTTTGAACACCATGGCCATCTTGGATGAGGAAAGTCTCTGTCCATATGTCCTTGTTCATCAAAGTTGTAACATCAACCTAGTCCTCTTCCTCCAGTCCTCGTTCCTCTAAGTCTGTCTAAACTTCCACTTCCCTGGCCTCTTCCTGGCCCTTGGGGTGTTTCATTTATCTTGAATGCAGTATGGTCCAGTCTGTTAGCAAGGGAATCTAATGTCTGGAATTGGTTTGTATAATGCATTGTGGACCCACATAAATAACAATGTATTATATTGGGCACATATGAGTATTTTTGTAGGATGGGGCAGTGTCTTGGTGCATGCCCTTAAGTCCGATAGATTTCACAGTATTCGATTGTTTGAGTGGGTTGGACACTTGGGAAAGTGTTGTATTTCACTGGTGCATGAAATGGAGGATTTGTTGATACCTGCGCAACTTCTCTCATTGGTCTTGTAGGGGGGTGGCCCATTCCTCTTACCCACGAACACTTAGTTACTAGATGCCCCTCCATGTAGCATATTGTACACCAAACTTGAGGTTGTGCTGGCTTGATTAGTGTTAATGCATGGATATTCTCTGTGAGTGTAGATATTTGTCCTTGGAGGTTTGACATGCATGAATCTATCAAAGGTATGGTTATCCTCAGAATTCCTGGGTATCTTTCGATGGATTCAATCTTCATTGATTGTTCCAAAGATTTTGTTAGTGTGGATATTCTCTATTGCATCAAGGGGATTCATGTCAAGGGAAGGAACCCTTGGATGTACCAGTCCCTTTGATGGTCTTCATGAATTTGGTGCTCCAATCTCCTAATGGTTTCCTTCAACTTCTGACTCTATTCCCAAGTAGACTCCTCCTCTCTTTGTTGAATCTCATGCAACTCAGAGAGAGATTATTGTTATGACTAAGGTAACTTGAATTCGACAATGAATTTATGACACACCTGTTCAAGGGTAAAGTCTTGTCCTTATACCCCAAGTTCAATATCCTTCATGTACTATTTAGCATTCCACTAACTTAGTCTCGAATTCAACTAACTTGTTAGAATCTAGGGTCCCTCTAGACCTCCAGATGGCCTTGTATAAAACCAAATGTTGTTCTACATTCTCATCCCCTTTACCCCAGAACTCTAGGTATCAGGAAATCGAACCTCTCATGTTTCTAGCCATTTTCGGTGTTCTTGTTCCTATCAAAATAAACCCTAATGGACCTGGTTGTGACCTACCAGGAGACCTTACTATCCTCCCACTGTTTACAGTTATGGGTCCTACTGAACTTACTGAGTTCGATGAAAATGGATTTGAATGAGTATAAGGTACTGAGCTTACCAAGGGTATTGAAGGTGTCTGGTGTACGGGTGACTCGGGGCTAGTTCCACTGACTTATGGGTGACTTTATTTAATCTAAGGGGTCTCAGTTTCTTGTACCAAAGCAACCTACTCCACCTCATGGTCAAATTCTAATAAGGTCGAGGCCAAATATTCTCCATATCTCGCAAGATAAAGACTTCCTTCATCCTCTTTTTCTTCTAAGTATTCGTCTTCCCATCCACTCTCCAAGGAAATTCTTTCTTTTTGTGCTTCTTTTTCCTTCAATCTTATACTGACCAGTCTTTCTTATCTTCATGAATTTTTCAACTCTTCTTAATTTATTTCTTCTAATTCCTGTAGGTCTGATTTCGTTCTGCAACACTTCAGACTTCTTCACTTCTCTCTTTACCTTTCCCCGCCACCATTTCTCAACTAGGGCGGCTCTCCTCAGGGCACGCTCACTTCCTATGGTTTTCTCTTCCCCCGTCTATCAAAGAACCCTTTCCCCTTCTTAGTTCATGAACCTTCCCCAAGATTTCCCAACCCGAGCGCATGGGTCTAGGATGCCATCTCACGTGAGAAAACAACTAGCATCCTCTCTTCCACCAAAAAGACCTTGATCCAAAGGGGAATTTCCATCAACAATTTTCCCCGTGACCCTTTCTTGAATATTGCTTCGGCTCAAGAAAAATATTGGTGGTTCTCCATTGCAAACTTGGTGATATAACCTTCCAAGGACATGGAAACCCAGAAATCCATTGCTCAAGTAATCGAATGATCCATTTGGTGAATCTCTGCTAGCCTCTTTGTATCCAATGAACTAATTTCTTTGACCCGTTCTTTGACTTTGGTGCTTCTTGTAGCTGATCTATCCACTAGAAAAATGTTTATGAAAATTCTACCCATAATATGTCATACCGTTCGCTTGATATTTCCAAGTAGAATACATAATACTTGGTGACGTCCCATCTCATACTACATAAATCCTCTTCCTTCAGTATGAACGCATCACACTTATGTTCCCACCACTTCCGAACGTCAGACTTATTGATCCGTGGAAGCATTCTCCTTACAGGTTCCCTTGTAAACTCAGGGTCCTAGCAACAAAACCATTTTGTTGGCACAAAGTTTTTAGACCAAGGTCCTCTTCAGGTTACCAACAAAAGGGTACTCATGTAGTCTAGTGCACTGGAATTTTCATCTTTCTGAAAGGAAAGAAGTCTCACCCGAAGCACAACCAAGACAAAATAACTAAGGGAAGGGTAAGAGGAATGCTATGCAGAATTATAACACATCCATATTGTTACCATTATTAAGTAAGATATATTATTTTTTTTATATCCTTTAACACATCATACACTGATACACGATAACATAGTTGTATAAAACATCAAGAAATAATAAAGACATCTAACACATAACATACATCAGCATAATACCATTCCATAGATAGAGGAAGTAATATAAACCAGGAACATTTTCAAATTTTGATCTACAATATATTTCTATTATATCAAAAGTATTAAAAAAATAGAATTCACATCTTTACATTAATCATCTACATACTCAACGTAGAAGAGATGGATAGGTACATCTCAATACAATATTAAATCTGGTCATAATCAGTCTAA
Source organism: Picea engelmannii (assembly GCA_009831015.1). Taxonomy (NCBI): domain Eukaryota; kingdom Viridiplantae; phylum Streptophyta; class Pinopsida; order Pinales; family Pinaceae; genus Picea; species Picea engelmannii. The sequence goes on along the minus strand of ML786069.1, from coordinate 252,465 downwards.
GCTCTTTACTTACTAATTACATTCTAACTCTGGAGTACATAACCAGTTCTTGCCTCTCTTTCCTCTCTCCTATTTCCTTCAAACACACGCACACATACATTCATGTATTCATTACAATACAATCATTTTCTCCTTCTTTAGAACTCGTAGGCCCTCTTCTCTTCTTGATTATGTCCAATTGTATTGTCCCAAAACTGATTATGCACTGGGTTCAAGTTGTTTTATGTTCCAACATCTTCATTTTCCGTGTTTCCTTTCTCAACCCTCTTTTCCTTCACTTGGATGGTTTTCCAACTCCTTGATAACTTTCACAAATCCTCTTATCAAAACTAAGGGCCCAACATATACCTACATGTAGGGTATCTTCTGAATGGTGTTTATCCTTTGAAGCCTTCTTCTTTTTTATATGTTGTTGATTGTTGGTTTTGCATTTTGAATCTTTTAGGTGGTTCAATTCCTCTATGATTTTCTTATTGAGTACATCTGACTGTTTCTACATAAGTTCTTTGTTCTTCTTTTTATTCTGTTTTCTTGGATCTTGAACCTTTTTCAATCTTCATCTACTTTTATCCTAGCCTAGAACTATCTCAGTATGGCCTCTGACTGTTGATGATCTCATCCAATATTTTTGTGTTGTTTTGTTGCATATATTTCTTCTGAAGATCTTTTCTTAGGGTAATTATTTATACTTCCAAGATTTAAATCATATTCTCTTTAACTTCTAATTGTTTTTTGAGTGTTTCTTCAAGACATTTTTCTTCTTCTACCTAGATCTTTAAATTCATGATTATGTGTTGGATTTCTTTTGAGTTGGAATTTCAATATCCTTCTTTATTATTTAACTCTACCTTGAGTGGATTTATTTTCTTTCCTTCTTTCCCTAGTTCTTCTAAGGAACTAATCAATTATTCTCTAAGATTGACTTCACCTACTTCTTCAAAATCTTCAGAATATTATTCTACTTCCATGAAGAGTACTCTTTCTGAATCATTGTCACTATTATCATCCTTGTCTAATGAAGAGATACCTTCCTTTGAGTAGAAAATTTTCTTGAAGAATTTATTTTTGTTATTTTTCTTGTCTCCCCTTTGATTTTTCTTTCTCTTCTTAGGATCTTCTTCTTCGTCTCTACCTTTATTATTAGAATAAGGACATTTATAAGAAAAATGACCAATACCATCACAATTAAAACATTTCAATGGAAGCATAGTTTTGTATTTACCGGTCCCTCTTTTTAATTTCCTTATGAATTTTTCCACTCCTTCATCTTCTTATGAATCATCATTTCAGTTGCAATCAAGTTTTGACTTCCTTCGTTACTGGGTTCTCTTTTTCTAACCTCATTTCATAAGTTGTGAATGGTCCATGTAGCTCATACATGCTCACACTATCAAGATATTTTCTTTCTTCCAGGGCTCATACCTTAGGATCAAATCTCATAGGTAGAGATCTTAGAACCTTTTGGACGATCATTGATTCATCAACTTCTTCTCCCATTCCTCTAACAATGTTCATTGTGTCTTCAACTTGAAGAAATTAGGCTACAATGTCTTCATCTTCCTTCATCTTCAGTTTCTCAAACTTGGATCTAAGGGTTTGAAGCTTATATCCCTTTAATTTTGTATCTCCTTCGTAAATCTTTTGAAGTTTATCCCAAATATCCTTTGTGATATTGCAATGTTTAACTTTGAAAAATATTAGTGCTCAGAATGATGCCTTTATCATTTGTTGTTTTTGATGATTTTCTTTCCATATTTGTCAGTTGGGGAAGTGGTCAGTGTTGCATATCCGTCTACAACTGACTACCAAACATAAAAACCCTACGTCTATAAAAAGGTTTTCATCCTTTTACTTCAAAAGGAATAATTCTCTCCATCAAACCTTGGTGCTCCAATCTTATCATATTCCATGATTTCCTTCCAGTCATTAATTTTTTTCTTGGAGGATCTTCTCTGTAACGTACCCGACCACCCAAGCCAGGTAACGTCACACAAAACAACTCTTGTCATCATCTCTCATACCATAATGTAACGTGCCCAACCACCTGCTAGGATATGCAACTTAAAAAATTACCATATTGAGCTCTGATGCCATACTACCAACTATGTCTCCATTACTAGCCAAGTAACAAAATTTCTCTAACACTATTAAAACATATAAATACTTTGCAATCAAAGTTATTTATATAATCATAACATAAATATATATATTCAACATAACACAATAAACCCATGAAATAAAATGCCTAATTATTACTGCAATGCACGGTTTAACAAACAATCAGACACTTATCTTTGAATAAATGACACCAATTATGCACATGCCTTTCACGTTACACCTAGCCTTAGACCACCCTGCTCATAATTCTTAGCAGAGGATCACTGCCAATCTGGGGCTAAACTCCACTTGGGTAAGAGTTCCAAACCAGGCTAAAGTATCTCATACAATAGGAAAACTCATTCACATGAAACTCGGTCACAAATGCCAATTCATACTGAAAGCCTACAGTCCCTCATTCCCCACATCCCTCTCCCACCCTAGGAAGTGTGCCCCTTCTCTACTCAACATTCCTTTGGCTGCCCCACTTTCCTTCCAGGGATTTAGAAACAAGCTAGATAGGAAGTATCAGAGCCATTTCACTACAGTTTGGCACCTCGAGAAATAATTCCCCAACAATTATCTCACCTAGAGAGAATGAAAAATCCTATGGGCCTGACAACCCGCCTCTTTAGTCCAGCTCCACAAGATAATCAATGTTCATATATATCTAAAAGTAACAATAGGGTTCTCTTGAAATTATAGCTAGGTCTGATGAGAGTCCCCCTAGGCTCCTAACCATCCTTTGATGATCCAATAATTCCCCATACAATGATAAAAAAAGTGTACTAAGTCAAAACTCTATGGATGCATGTTCCCAACTTGACACTTGTCACATTGAGAACTGTCTTCGGTCCACATGTCCCCCTCCTTCAGACTTAGGATAAAATAATATATCCTTAATTTATCCTTTAAGTAATGTTAATATAACATTCCTTTGGATGTAATCCCCTTTAACCTATCCCACTTAACCTCAACTAGTAGAGTTATCCCCCCATACTCTTTTATGTGGTTGGTCTATCATAGTGATGTATTTTCATTATATTTGCATACGATTACATTTACAATTTTAGTACAGTAGTACTGGTATTTTTCATCCAAGTTCACCAACCTCAAAAACAAAAAGGTCGTGCACTAAACCAGTGCACACGGAACTTCTAGAATGCATGCACTCTCTTCTTTCAGTTTCCCACCCTCGTGCACTACAATATGACATAAATACAAAAGACTCTCTAGTCCCCAAAATCGTGCACTGCATAGAATCCTGGAATGCAAGCCATCCTTGTGCAATTATATTGTTGCACGTTGTATATATATTGTTTTTCTCCTATTTTAGTGCACGATCCCTATGCATTTGCGCAGGTGCGCATTGAATACATTAAACCATGCACTAAAATCATTTTAAAACTGTGCACACTCTTTTTGTGTGATATTCACGCACACTAACTTAATGCACGCACAACCAAACCAAATATCTTATACTATCAACTCACCATATTATATGTAAATCAAAGTTACATTTATATTTATAGTTGGGCTTCAAACTAGGGGTATTAAATTCCCCTCCCCCTTATTTATGCACCAGCCTCACTGTAGTATATACACATATACAACCAAAAATTTCAAAAGTCTTCAAAACGATGTGGGTATTCTACCTGCATTGAATACTCATTCTACCAAGTTTCATCCTCAGGATTGTACTAGGTCCATTGGGCCTTTACTATCCCTATGGATTTATTCGAGAGCTTCTTGATCTTCTAATCCAACATGCACAATGGATGCACTTGAAAACTGCCTTGTTGTTCCACCTGAATCACATTCCAATCAATGACATGATTAGTATCAGGTACATACCTTTTAAGTAATGAAACATGGAATACATTATGAATATGCATTGATGCATACAAGACAAGCATGTATGCTACATGTCTAATCCTTTCTGGGATTTCAAATAACCCACAAAAATGAGCTGGAAACTTTGAACAATTTCCCAATTTCAGGTAACTTTTGTTGGATTTTACTTTCAGGAACACATCATAACCCACCTTAAATTCCCTGTGAGTTTCTACCTTATCATCATAGATTTTCTTCCTATCCTTGGAAGCCTTCAAATTCTATTTTATTTTATCATCAACTCTTCCATTTCCCTGAGTAGTTCTAGCCTAGCCACTGCGCGGTCTGTTGGGTTGTCCCAGCTCATTGGTGTGTTGCATTTTCTGACATATAGTGCTTCAAATGGGCTCATCTTCAGGAATTCTTGGTACCCATTGTTGTAAGAAAATTCTACCAAGTGTAAATAATCCTCCCATTTTGATGGTTTATCCATCACATGCATCCTTAGCATATCTTCTATTACTTGATTCACCCTTTTTGTCTACCCATTTGACTTTGGATGATAAGTTGTGCTAAAATGCATATTTGTTCCAAATCCTTTAAATAATGATTTCGAAAAATGTGATGTAAATTTTGGATCTCTGTCAAACACAATTGTCTTGGGAATTCCATGTAATCAAGCTATTTCTTTCATATAGATATCAACTAAGTCAGTTGCCTTATAAGTGAGCTTTACTGGAATAAAATGGGCAACTTTGGTAAGCTTATCAACCACTACCATGATTGAATCACATTGCTTGTTAGCTCTTGGTAATTTAGTGATAAAATCCATTGTTAAAACTTCCCATTTCCACTCAGGGATCAGAAATCGATGTAGCAAACCAGTTGGGTGTCTATGTTCATCCTTGACCCTTTAGCATGCCAAACATCTGGCAATAAAATCAACAACTTATTTCTTCATGCCTGACCAATAATATTGGCTCTTGAAAACTGCAATAGTTTTCTTGTAACTTGGGTGTCCAACATACGACACATTATGCATTTCTCCCAATATTAGATTCTTTAATTCCTGAGAATTTTGCACATAAATTATGTCCATGTACATGAGGATTTCATCATTTTTCAGCTTATAGTATTAAAATTTATGTCGTAAGTTACATTGTTGAAGTTTCTCCTTTAACTCCATGTATTTTTGATATGATTTTACAACCTCTAGAATTCTATCTTTCAAATCTGATTGATACATGATAATGGTTGTATCATGCATATCATGCACCCTCCTACTGAGTGCATCAACCACTTTATTCTCTTTATCTTCGATATGTTTTATATAGAAATCATATTCACTGAGGAAATATAACAACCTTCTTTTCCTGAAATTTATATTTGGTTGTACAAAGAAGTATTTCAGACCTCTATGGTCCGTCCTTAACTCAAATATGTTTACCATGAGGTAGTGCCTCCACATATTCAAGGAATTTACTATGGCTTCCAACTCCAAATCATGAATTTTATAGTTTCTTTCATGCTCCTTCAAATTCCTCAATTCATAGCAGACCACGTACCCATTCTAACGGAGGACTCCACCAAGCCCTTGTTTACATGCGTCAGTGCATACAATGAAGTCTTCATTTGCATCAACAATCCTTAGTATTGGAGCAATTGTTAATAAAGGATTCAAGTCTTGGAAGCTCCTTTCACAATCGAATGTCAAATCAAATTTCACACCTTTCTTATGTAAAGAGGTAATTGGGTGTGCGATCTTTGAAAATCCTTCAATAAATATCCTATAATACCCCAGTTTTGAGCCCCATATTAAATAATGTATTTTGTGAATTTATGAAAGGCCAAAGTGCCCAAACAATTAAAAGAGGTCAATGTGCCTAGGAAATGTAATGTTTTGATCATTATTAATAATAAATACATCACTAGCTTCTAGATGGAAAATGACAAGAGTTATAGGGGGATATGATTCCATAAGAGAGGGGGCTTGAGGGATTAAGTATTTATTTTATATTTTATTTACCCATTTTATTTTAATGAATAATATTAGTTACATGAGCTTCTTGGGGGAAGGCCATGTGGTTCTCTAATTCCAAGAAATATATAAACCCATCTTTGGTTTGTTTGGGGGGTTCATTAACTAATTCATTGTTAATTGTTCACACCTTTCATTACGTTCTCTCTCTGCATTCACTCTTTCACCCACTCTCGATTCCTAATTATTTTTTATCTTGGTTTGGGAAAGAAAAACGAATTGTGGAGAGGATACATGGTTTTGTTGGTAGTAATGACTACTGGTGTATTCCAACCACAAATTAATGCCTACATGTTTGAGATGCATTGGCATGTGTTATGTTTTTCCCAAAATTTTGAATATTGAGAGTCTCGGCATGGATATTCTTGACCAGATGCACTGGAGCCATAGAAGGAGGTGGACAAACTGAGGGACTGCATGGCAGAGAAGGGGGTCAATTCTCTTGGGTTGTGAAGGATAGGTAGAAGAGAGTTGGTGTAATTTGGATTGATGTGTGTGCTGAGAAGCATGTGAGAGCTTGAGTGCTAACTGGTTTTGGAAGATGAGTGACACCCTCAAATTGTCCTTGTGGATTCATAGCCCTCGCTGAGGGGAGACATTGTTGTTGAGACTTGGAACAACATTGTCTACCGTTGGGTGGAAATTACTTGGTCTGTAGCCACTTGGTGATTCATTTCATTAAAGATAAGTGTTATCTGTCATGGTTTCATTGACCTGTATATTTATTTCCATTGTGTATTTATTTATCTATGAAATTTGTATCTATAATATGCATGCTTGTTGGTTATTGTTGTGTATGACATATGGTTCATTTATTTTATGTTGTAGTGTGAATCTTGATCTATGCATGTGAATATTTCATGCATCTTTGTTAATTAAAAATGCATTTTTGGGCATTTTTTTCTATTTTTAGCAGATTTTTCTATTTTTAGTGGTTTTCTAAATTAATCTCGGATTAAGGGATCATGGTTTTGGTAGCTACAGAATACCTAAAACAGTGTATATATTGTATGGTGAATGGTGAAATTAATACAATTAAGAGTTGAAAGGTGTGGCACCAAGGAAGACTAGTTTTCTCCTGGTTAAGGGTTTCCAGCGTAAATATCTGTGTACTATGTGTATGAGCCATTGATTAATTTATGTTTTGATTAAGAATCTTTATGCATTGATTTAATTCACAGGTTAAAAATTACATGTGGTATCAGATCTCGTTTTTGGCTTCAAAGGGATGCCTTTGTTTCTGAGGGTTTGGCTCGGTCTTGATAGATCAAGTTTATCTTGGGTCTGTGATAAACCTGGTTTTAGTGGGAGATTTTTCACTAGTTATTCGAGTGTAGAAAGAGGAATGGTGAGCTCTTCTAGAATCAAAATAGAGAAGTTCAATGGTAAAAAATCTGATCTATGGAAGCTCAAGATGGAGGACCTTCTTGTAGAAAAATAAAAATGGATCTCCATGGATCCTAGTACACAGCCTACTGGTACATAACCTACTGGAACACATTTGACTTGTACACAACCTACTAGTACACCAACTACTAGTACACCACCTACTGGTATGTCGAAGGAATATTGGGAGAAGTTGGACAGAAGAGAAAGGAGTACTATTCGACTCTTACTTGAAGATTCAATGTTGTTGAATGTCTTGGGAGAATCTATAGCCAAGGATATATGTGATAAGTTAGGGGATTTGTATAAATCAAAGTCCCTGGTAAACAAGTTGTTTCTTCGAAAGAAGTTGTATCATCTTATAATGGAAGATGGATATTCCATGACAAAACATCTAAATGCCTTTAATACTCTGGTAAGTCAAATTGTCTTTGTTAATATTACAATTGCAGAAGAAGATAAGTGTATTAATTTGTTATTTTATTTGCCAGACTCTTGGGATAATCTGGTTGTAGAAATTGGTAGTACCACTCAATCTACATTGAAGTATGAGGATGTAGTTGCATCCTTATTATCTGAAGAGATGATGTGGAAAAGCATGGATGGTCATAACACATATGATTTATTTGTAAGAGGTCGTACCCAAGATAGGAATCCTGGTAAGTCTTCAGGGGGGGATCTAAATCTACAGGTAGATCTAAGTCTCCAGGAAAATCTTTGAGGATATCCTGGAAGTGTGGTAAAACATGGAATTATAAGAAAGATCGAAATTCTAATAAGGTTGATAAACCAAAGGGATCTGATAGTACCTCTTCCACAGAGGTGAAAACCTCCACTGAAGAAGGAGGTGATGTTTACCTGGCATCTATAGGTACACATGAAAACTATGATGTATGGTTGATCAACTCAGGTGCATCATATCATATAACTCCTCATAGAGGCTGGTTCTGTGAATATGAAAAATAGGATGGTGGTGATGTATTCCTGGGAGATGAATTGATAGCCAAAATCATGGGACGTGGAAGGGTTAAGTTGTTGCTAAAATATGGAAGGATGAGAAATCTCCCTGGGGTTCTTCACATTCCAAAACTAGCTAGGAGCCTAATATCTGTAAGCAAGTTGGATGATGTAGGAGTGGATACTGTATTGGAAAAGGGAAATTGCAAGATGGTACGAGAGGAAATGGTGTTGATGAGGGGAGTTCAGTGTGGAACTCTGTACAAGTTGCTGGGAAGCACTTATACTAATGGTTGCAACAGTTATGTTGTCCCTGAGCAGACAAATAAAGAAGACAATACCAATATTGTCCCTGGAAAGAAGACCATGCTATGGCATATTGGAGAAAAGGGCCTTCAAACACTACATGGTAAAGGTATGGTTGAAGGTATGTCTAATTACACTCTGTATTTTGATTTATGTGAACATTTCAAATATTGAAAATAGAACCGAGTAAGATCCCCATCTGGTGCTACAAGAGAAAAGGGGATCTCAGAGTTGATACACAGTGATGTGTTTGGACCTGTGCATGTTCCATCACTAGTTAAATATGTGTATTATGTTTCATTCATAGATTATTTTTCAAGGAACACATGGATTTATTTTCTTAGAAATAAGTATGAGGTATTTGTTAAATTTAAATAGCTTAAGTCTCTGGTAGAAAATCATATAGATAAGAAAATAAAGGTATTGAGGACAAACAATGGTGGATAATTCTGCGGAAATGAATTCGAATAATTCTGTAAGAATTTTGGTATATCAAGGTAGAAGACTAATCCATACACACCTCAGAAGAATGGAGATGCAGAAAGGATGAACATGACACTGATGGAAAAATGAAGGATAATGCTCAGTGGTTCCGAGTTAGGACAAGAATTTTGGGCAGAGGTAGTGGGTACACCATGTTACCTGGTGTTGATGGTAATAAATGACACACCATCAACTTGAAGGTCAAATCCATACCGGGGTTGTATAAATAACCCAAGACGTTTGGAATGAAATGACCTGACGAGTTTAATGGCTCCGTTGGCCAACTAAAATCCTAAAAATAATAAAATAAATGAAAGTATTCTATGAAGCTATGATATTAAAGATATAAATTTAATAATTTACAAACCTCTAAATAGAAACATGGATATGTGCATATGCTTATGAACACTGTATATACAACTTGCAAGATTTACTGGATATCTTGTGAAATAGATGTTTTTGAAAGTGTTTATGAAGTATATAAAGGAAGCACATACATTTTATGTTTTCCGTTCAATATTTAAAACCTAAAGAATTAAAGAATACTAATAAAAAACAATTGAAATAAGAATAAATAAACAGTCAAATCTAATTTAAACTATTCTTGTTTCATTGATGAATACTCTAACTAAACAAATGCGAGTAAACTAACTTGTAATTAATCGACTAAAATGAGTTTATGTTCCTGCGCAATTAAAGCTCCTAGTTGTCCTACCTATGAGGAAAACTTGTAATAGGATGGTGATAATACTCCCAGAACAAACTCAAAGGTGTTTTGGAGCATGAACATAAAATTAGACTGATAAAAATATAGATCTGGTGATCTTATAATGATGAACACTTATAATAAAAGAAACTTAATACAAAGCATTCATGTAATAGATCATTCAATATCCAACATAAATCAATGATATTTAAATTAAATATTGATCACAGATGCAATATAGAAAAACAAATTATAGACATAATTAAAGTGCTTATTAATATGAAATATCATATGATGATCATACTAAAGCTGTATAAACGTAATAACATTTCATAAGATAAAGGCAAATCATAATGGGTAAGCGTCGTGCTGGTTTAAAGGCAAGGAGTGAACAACTTCTCGATATCAGTCTTGAAATTCATATTTCCATAATGTGTCGAAACCAAAGATGTCCTCACTACTAAGTGACCAATATTTAAACTAGTTTAGGATTCAAATGCTCTTATCATACAAGATAGAGTTGAATCCACAAAAAATAGATAATATTACAAAAATAGTGAAACTAGAAACCACTCATGCATGAGTTGGTTTGTCAAAAATAAAACAAAGTTTTATAAACATAAAAGGCAGAAACTACTGAATAATTGAGCGTGTGACCCAAGGTGTTTGCTCCATTCAATCAACATCATAACCATCAATTCCCTATAGATATAAAAATAGATTTTATTTTCAGAAAACAATGCCAACTATTATTCAAAAATAGACTAGCTACAAAATCATAGATTATGTAGCTAGTCTTATTATTAGCAAATGAAATCAAAATTAAATCTACCTATTTTAATCTTTCATAACAGAATGTCATAAAATCAAACCAAATCATTTTTACCATTAGAAATTAGCAAATGAAGGATCTGACAGTTTCGAATTTATGATGGCTTTGAAACTAGTTGTATTTTTAATGATTATATTCCCGACCTTATTGAATCTTTTGTTTTCCCTCTCTGTGTGTGCCTTCAAGTCAAGTTTCTCTCGTTCCAATAGAGAATTCCAAGAAGACAAGTGTTTTACTTGAGCCTATAAGAGTGGAATATCTCTATAATAACGCTCTATCCAATCTAAGCAAATGTCACAGTGCACTAGGGAAATGGCAGACCAACGTGGAATACAATCGACAACAAGTACTTCATTTTTCCATGTGGCTTGTTCCAGGTCACGACTAATACCTGCAAAACCTTCTTTTCCTTTGAGACATGGGGGTAGATTAGTCACAAATTTATACTCTTCGACCTGGGTAGTATTTTCTTCCACAATACATAGGATGTCCGGATTTTCCTGAGCTAAGAAATCATTTATCTCTTGATCTGAACACTGGTCATCTATCTCGATCATAGGGATCGAGTTCAGATGATCACTCTTTCAATTTCTTAAGTTACGAGAAATCAATCGGCCAACTTTATTATTCCTAAAATTTAAATCCGAGCTCTGATGTTTCTTTCCCTTACGAAATTTCTTCACAACAGGTTTATCATTATTGTTCAAATTATATTTGTTCATAGGCCCGTAGTGATCTTTCCCTTTTAATTCGGCAACTACCTATTCCAAATATTTCCTGGGTGAAAACATACTTGGCAATTTCTTATCCACCGGGGTTTCATCAACAATAGAAGATGGTTCATTAAATTCGTAGCCATCAAGTGAATTGAAGACCCGAATTCTGGTCACTAGTCTGTCCAAATTGGGGTTTACAATTAAATGAGGGCTGATTGTATTATTGACTTGGGTGAAGCCATTTTGTCTTAGGAAACTCTCCTAATTGTCACAAATTCGCGATAGGTGAGAAACCAATAGGATCTTAAAGAGCCCGTGGTGAAACAGACTCGACAGAGAATTCATGTTCTCCCACTTATAGCGTTTAGACATTTTGTAAAGACTCATTAACAAGTAAAACAACATGCTCAATTCAAATCCTATGAATAACATAAGAGACCGAATGCGGTATAGAAAAACCAGCCCATACCGACCTTCACATGTGATGAACTATTTTAAAATTAAAATTAGGCTATGCCATCTTGGTTTCAGAAAAAGTAATGGGAATACCTTTTGGACAACAAGTGGATTTGCAAAAAACCATGAACAAAATCCATGGGACATCCTCCATTTTTTCATTCTTAAACCACTTTTCTCCTTTCAATGGAAGTCATGTCACCCTGCTTATGAAATCCTCAGTTATTTCCAATCGAACATCCCTGACCTTGGCCCTAAAACTGTCAAAAGTTTGTGCGAAGGCTTGTGCAACCGAGAGGTTGTAGCCTTCGAATTTCCTGAGGAACACATCCCACCTATGAGCCTTCAGGTCATCTATGGCATGGTCTTGGGACAAAAGAGCTTGGAAACCATTCAGCTCGATATGAACTACATGTGCCATTGCCACTGTGAAAAGGATACAATGGATATCACATGAGGTAGGTTTTGGCATACAAAAGACGAAGAGTAGAGAGGGGTCGGTGCGGAATGTAATGGCACGAAAACTAAAATGTTTGGTAACTATCATAACTTGGAAAGAAGAGTTGGGAAAAATGAAAAACCATAGGGCTCATAAAACTACGAGCCATTACCTATGATTAATGCCAAACAAAGTGAATTGAAAATGTAGGTACAACATGTATGTACCAATTGACATGAATGTTGATATGATTGTTGAGATTATGAGAACTATATCAAATGTTAAACCAACATTCAAGTGCATTCAAACATTTCACAAATTAATCCAACGTTCAACTATAGAACTAATGAAGTCATGATACCCATAATACACAAAGATTTAGATAGTGGATCAATTAATAAGTTCATAAGACTTGAGATTTAACCATATATGGGTGTTTTCAAAACGACATTTCTAAGGTAAAATATATGAAACCAAGACCAATTTTTATATTTAAATTCATCCTTACAGTCATGAATTTAAAAAAAAAAAACAAATGAAAATGAAAATGAAAATCTCAATAAAATAAGTTTACCCCAATCATTGCATCCAAACTCAGAAACATAAAAATTTACAAATGGAAGGTGATGGAAGCTACAAAAAGATATAATATCTTGGTGGGGATTTAGATTGTGATAAGAATAAAAAATTATTGGTGGTTGCCAACACCTGGTCAATCAATCACCCTCATCAGCGTTGGATGATAAAACTCCACATGAGGTATGGACTGGAAAGAAACCCTCTCTTGAACATCTTAGAGTGTTTGGTTGTGATGATTATGTACATGTTCCAAAGGAAAATAGGAGTAATATGGATAAAAAAGATGAAAAGTGTATATTTATTGGTTATAAAGATGGTGTGAAAGGTTACAAGCTTTGGAACCTAGAGACTAAGAAGACTGTTTACAGGCGGGATGTTGTTTTTAGAGAGGTAAAAGATGTTTCCAAATAGGAATTCCTACCAAGGAAAGAAGAACCTGAGAAAATAGAGTTTGATTTGGATGATGAAAAATATGAATCATATGAAGAAGATGAAGCAGAAGAAGAATAACCTCATACCCTAGTATTGAGGAGACCAGTGAGGGAAAGAAGGAGACTAGAAAGGTATGGTCCACCTGATTTTCGTTCCAATTTCTCTTTATCTATTACTGATGATGATCCCAGAATTGTCAGGGAATCAATGAATTCAAAGGATAGTAAACTATGGAAGAAGACCACGGTTGAAGAAATGGATGCCTTGGATAAGAATGAGGCATGGGATATAGTTGAGTTTCCATCTAGAAGAAAATCTATTGGTAGAAAATGGTTGTTTAAGAATAAGTTTAATGTAGAAGGAAAGGTGGAGAAATGAAAAGCTCGGTTAGTAGCAAAAGGTTATTCCCAGGTAGAGGGAATTGACTTTGGTGAGATTTTTTCTCATGTTGCCAAGTTAATGTCTATTAGATTTATTTTATCTATTGCTGCTTCTTTTGATCTTGAAGTGGAACAAATGGATGTGAAGACAACATTCCTACATGGGGATTTGGAAGAATAAATATACATGAAGAAGCCAGAAGGATTTGTAGTGAAGGGAAAGAAAGAGTTGTCCTGTAATCTAAAGAAGTCAATGTATGGTCTGAAGCAATCACCTAGGATGCGGTACCAAAAGTTTGACACATATATCCTTGGATTGGGATTTGTGAGAAGTAGGGATGATCACTATGTATATTCCAAGAAGGTTGGTAATCACTCAATTTATGTAGTGTTGTATATTGATGACATGTTGCTGGTAGGAAATAACATGGATGTTATCAAGGAGGTGAAATTGCAGTTATCCTCCAAATTTGACATGAAGGATCTCGGTGTTGCTAACTTCATTCTGGGAATGGAGATTGAAAGAGATCATGCAAACAAGAAACTCTGGTTGAATCACAGAAAATATGTTGAGGTGATATTGCAGAGGTTTAATATGCATGGAAGTAAACTAGTCAAGGTTTCTATTACTATAGGTGTAAAGGTATATGTAGATTAGTGTCCCAAGACACATGAATAAGAATAGGACATGTCCCATGTTTCGTATGCTAGTGTAGTTGGTAGTTTGATGTATGCAATGTTATGTACTAGACCAGACATTGCACATGCAGTGGGAGTTTTGAGCAGGTATATGTCAAAACCATGGAAGGAGCATTGGACAAATGTAAAGAGGGTTTTCAGGTATCTTTGTGGAACTACCAGTTATGGATTGTGCTACCAAGGAAAACCAGTATTGGATAGAGTGGTGGACATACATGGATTTGTTGATGCATACTGGGCAGGACATTTGGATCGCAGAATATCTACAAGTGGGTATGTGTTTAACCTATTTGGAGGAGAAATCAATTGGAAGAGAAAAAGACAGGATGTAGTGGCACTCGCAACTATAGAAGTTGAATACATGGAAACCACTCATGCAAGCAAGGAAGTAGCATGGTTACAGATATTGCGTTCATGTATTGGGTTGGTACAACAAGCAGTGAGATTAGATTGTGAAATTCATAGTGTAATATTCTTGGAAACGAACCCAGATTGTCATTCGAAGACAAAGAATATTGATGTTCAGTATCACTTTGTGAGAGATATGGTTGAAGAAAAGAAGGTGTTGCTGGAAAAGGTTGTCACTTTGAAGAATGTTGTAGATTCATTGACAAAGTCTATGAGAATAGAAAAGTTCTCCTACTGTAGAGTAACAATGGGCATTGCTACCCTGGATTTTTGACTATGTAATCTTGTGAATCCCTGTATGCAAAGAAAATAACAAGTGGGAGAATGTTGGGTATGTGTTATATTCTTTGCATGTGTGTGTGTGGGTGTGTCAGATTCAACTGTGCCCGACGATCCAAACTTCCTTCGCTCTTTGTGTTGTCTGCACCAGACGCTTTACTAGGGGGTCCCAGGGGGGGCAGGTATTCCCCCCCTGGTTACGCGTAGCGTTCGACTCTGGGCGGTAACCCATGAGCCGACAGGGTTTGGAGTAGCACCCCAAAATTTGTTTTTCGGCGGTTTTTGCTATTTTTCAGCGAATTTTTCTTTTTTTAGCGGTTTTCTAAATTAATCCTGGATTAAGGGATTAGGGTTTTGGTAGCTATGAAATACCTAAAATGTTTTATATATTGTATGGTGAATGGTGAAATTAATACAATGAAGATTCAAAAGGTGTGGCACCAAGGAAGATTGGTTTTCTCCTGGTTAAGGGTTTCCAGTGTAAATCTGTGTACTATGTGTATGAGCCATTGATTAATTTTTTTTTTTCTTAAGAATCTATATGCATTGATTTACTTCACAGGTTTCAAACTTACAATATGGTTCATTTATTTTATGTTGTAGCATGAATATTGATCTATGCATGTGAATATTTCATGCATCTTTGTTAATTAAAAATTTATCATAAATCAAAATTAGTTCAGAGGCGAGTTTTGAAGTAGCATGCCCAACCTATGGGTGGATGGGTACATTACAGATTGGTATCAGAGCTTATGGTTGAAACAACGGACTGGTATGGGCCAAAACCGTTGGACAGGGTATTATGGTTAAGAAAGAATATGTCTTCGAGATCTTAAAGCTTGGGAGAGACAACATTGCAGATATAGCGTAGAAGCCAGAGCATCGTAAATATAAAGATCCTTTGTAAAGGATCATGGAGTTGTGACCATTCCTTTCTGAATTCAGGATATATCACAACCATTGAATCAAGGAATTATAGATCGTTTGATCGAAAGTCAGGTGAATGAGGGTCGTCAGATAGAGGTGAAACTAGAGGTTGGGAGAGATTAAGTCACTATCGTTGGATCAAACTAGTTGATCGTTAGCCATTAGTTGAAGCCAAGCGAGAGATAGAAGAATTTGTAACTTCACCACTTCATGGATTATTGGAGATAGGGAAGAAGCATGAAATCCTGAAGGTCGAAGTTGTGAAGTCTCGCCGACCATCTGATCTAATTGGAACCTCGGGTGAAATCTCAGTCGTTGAACATGGTCATCTGGCGTTAACCCTCCAGATGTAAAGAAGTTGGATTCCTATAACTCCGGAAGGCCAGAGTCACGAAGTCCCACCAACCATCCGATCTGATAGGAAGTTAGGGAGTAATGTCAGTTGTAGATCCGGAGTGGAAGGATAGAGAATTTTTTGGACTTCAGAACTTCGCCACTTCAATGATTACCAAAGACTAGGAAAAGACACGAAACACCGACACTGCGAAGTGTTGAAGTCACAAGGTGCTAAATCCATGAAGTGTAAATCCACAATAACGAAATCACACAAGTCATCATATATGGAGTGGAGGAACATGGACCATCCGTTTGGGGGATGACATGTATTATGCCACATGGTAGGGGTTCCATATGGGGATACGTGTCACATGAATTCAGGGCCTTTTGGACCCCAACATGTCCATTTTTGAGTGACACATGGTGCACATACATGTGTCCATGTAACCATACCTTACATCAGCATGCCATGTCCTCTCCGAGATTATGGCCTCCGAGAACGTCCATCATCTCTACTAGCAAAAGTGTCGAAGGACAAAATTGAAAATTCATACAGACCATCGATCTAAGATTCCTTCGGTACTTTTCTCAACTATTAGATTAAGCAGTGGAAGGATGGCATAATCACTTCAGTAGGTATCACTCTGGGGGAGTTGAGTGACTCAGGAGTTTTAATATCTAAGAGTCCCGAAGTGCCGAAGTCCTGAAATGAATAAGGATCGTCCACCCCAATGCTTGATTAAGTCATGGTCATTGGATTAACAAGTGGAAGGATAGAATAAGAAGAGGTGTTAATTGACGGTAAGTGGTCATCGTCACTTTATGACCACTTTGGCAGGTAAAAATACGGGGGAGTTGAACGACTTGAGAGTTGTAATGTCTCGAAGTCCCAAAGCGTCGAAGTCCCAAATTAATTAAGGAATGTCCATCCTAACACCATATTAAGTCATGATCATCGATTTTTTGGAGCCTCCATATGGTCCAGGACTGTCCAATCAACAGAAGATTAAATCTTAACCGTCTGATCTACTAGTGGAAATGATATAGGTACTACGACAAATTTTACTATTGGAAGGTTGGAAGATCAGAAAGGGAGAATAGCCGAAGGCCGAAGTCTAGAGGGCTTGGTTCCAAGCGTCAGTCTCATGGTAAGGTAAAGGAGTGGATTAGATGTGTGAAGGGACTAGAAGTAAAAAAGCCTACAGACCTTTTTGAATGAGGCCCTTTGTAGAGAATAAAGAGGAAAGAGCTAAAGGAACATCGCTTAGAGTATGTAAGCCCATGGATTCAAGCCCGGGGTCACAAGGAAAGTGGATTGAAGGAAGAAGCTATGCATAATTCAACTTTTGTACCAATTTAAAGGGGATATTGAATAATTCGACAAGATCCTGTTGCAAAACAAAAAAAGGGTGAAATTGACTTTTTCAGGAAGCCATAACATTCAACTCAGGTATCAGATTGGGGAAAGAGTATAGTCATTGGAAAGATGATTTAGGGGAGAATAACATTGAATTGTTATAATTTGGTGAATGATAATATATTTCTTCATGAATTGATAAGAAAAAGGACATGTATCATAGTTTGGATTTATTTTTTTATAATATGCATAATTCTAACAAAATGGTTGCTTGCACATTTTGTAGAATTAGGGAGTATAAACATATCAGTTCAGTATAAAAATGCATATTCAAGAAATGGAATAAGGAGACGGAGTTTACAACCATGATAAAGAGGCCAAGGGAAAAATATCAGTGTTGGTAATGCAGAGACGAAATCAAATGGGCATAGGAGTAGAGTGGAGAAATAAACCTTATTAGAGGGGAGGTATTTCAATTGCATAACTACTGCATGGAATTTTTTTTATCTAGAGGGATCAACTCAAGCAAGTTGAGCACGTAAATGAGAGCAAGATCACTTGGAAGAAATTCAAGAAATATTTTCAGAAGGAGTACCTTTAGGAGAACTTCTATGACAAGAAAATGCGTGAGTTATTTGAACTCAAGATGGGAAGCATGACCATGGAAGAGTATGAAAATAAGTTCTTGGGATTGATAAAGTATGTGGGGTTTATAAAAGATGAGAACATGAAAATGCAAATGTTTTTAAGTGGACTGCCATCCTTTTATTAAGAGAATATTCAATATGATGAACCTAATACTTTGATTGAGACCATAAGGAAGGCTAAGTACCTGTATGACAAAGGAAAGGGTAGAGAGTATTTTCAGAAATATTGGAAGGATAAGAAGACAAAGAATGTTGATCAGAGAAAGAAAGGATTCAAACCTCCTTTTAACAGAAATAGCCCAAATAAAAATCATCAAGACCGGTATGTTAAGGATGAATCCAAGAGAGAAGACTCTTTGGGAAAAGGGGAATACTATCAATCCAATGTTGGGGATGCAAATAAGATCACTTGTACAATGATTTCCCTCACAGAAAAGACAAAGTGAAGATGATGAAAAACATCCAAGAGGCTAAGATAGTATAAGACATGGGAAGAATATATGCATCCTTAGATGATCGACAAGAAGAGTACCAATCCAATATGACCAAGGTGTAAGGTAAGATCATTAATAAACTTGTTTCTATTTTAATTTATTCTAGAGAAAGTCATTGTTGCATTGATCCTAAAATAGTGGATAGATTATATTTGGAGAAAAGTAAGCTTGAAAAATCTATTTTGGTTCAACTAGCCACTGGAACCAAAAGGAGAATCCATGATATGGTCATAGGTTGTTCCATAAGTCTTAGTGGTGTGAATACTAATGTTGATATAAATACTATACCATTGGGGTCTTATGATATTCTAATTGGAATGTATTGGTTGGAAAAGAGTCATGATGTCCTATATTTTCATAACAAGACATTTACACATATTGATGAAGAAGGAAAGAAGAGCATTGTGAAAGGAGTTCCAAGACCCATTTCTATAAGGGAGATTTTAGCCTTACAACTGAAGATATGTTTCAAAAAAGGATGTCAATTGTATGCAGCCCATGTGGAGGAGAAAAAAAAGACAAAGGGGCCAAGCCTTGAAGAATTTTTGGTACTACAATAATTTGAAGATGTATTCCAAGAATTACCAAGGTTTCCACCAAAGAGGGAGATAGATTTCTCTATCGATTTAGTGCCAAGTGTTTCCCTAGTATCAAAAACACCTTAAAAAATTAGTGCAACAGAATTAAAAGAATTACAAATGAAGTTGGAATAATTGTTGAAGAAAGGGTACATACATCCAAGTGTTTCACCTTGGGGATCACCAGTACTCTTTGTCTAAAAGAAGGATGGAACATTTAGGCCGTGTATTGACTTTGGATAGCTGGATAAATCCACTATGAAGAACAAGTATTCTCTACCCAGAATTGATGACCTCTTTGATCAACTAAGAGGGGAAAATATATTTTCAAAGATATACTTGAGATCATGACACCATTAGGTAAGAATCAAGGAAGAAGACATCCATAAGATATCCTTTAGAACTAGGTATGGGCATTATGAATTTGTAGTGGTGACATTTGGACTGTCCAATGCACCAGCTGTCTTTATGTACTTAATGAATGACATATTCAAAAATTATTTGGATAATTTTGTCATAGTATTCTTGGACGACATACTTATCTATTCTAAGTCATAGGAAGGGCATGAACATTACCTAAGATTGGTATTGCAGGTACAAAGGGAACATCAGTTGTATGCCAAGATTAGTAAGTGTTATTTTTAATAAGAAAATATCCATTACTTGGGGCACATTATTTCAGAACAAGGTATAACAGTAGATTCATAGAAGATTGAAGCCATTAGAGGATGGCCATCACCGAGGAATGTTTCAGAAGTCATATATTTTATGGGATTAGCTAGTTACTACCAAATATTTATAGAAGGGTTGTCTAAGATTGCTAATCCCATGACTTCTTTGCAAAATAAGGGAATTAAATTTGAATTGACATCTGAGTGTGAAGATAAATTTAATTTATTGAAAGTATTTCTTACTAGTGCACCTAGTTTAAATATTGTTGACCCAATGAAAGGTTTATGGTATGTACATATGCATGCAAGGAAGGACTTGGGGGAGTCCTTACTCAAAATGGACATGCCATTGGTTATGAGTCCAGAAAGATTAAGGAACATGAGAGGAACTATGCCACACATGACTTGGAACTTGTTTCCATTGTTCATGCATTGAATATGTGGAGGCATTATCTCACGGGGAAGATATTTGAATTAAGAATAGACCATAATGGTATGAAATATCCTTTTGAACAATCGACTTTGAATGCCAGGAAAATGAGATGGATGGAATTTATAAGTGAATACGATTTTGACATCAATCATATAAAAGGAAAAGAAAATAAAGTTGTTGATGCACTTAGTAGAAGAGTACATCTCATAAATGCCACAACCATTAGAATGCGTCAATCAGATTTAAAGAGAATAATTTTAGATGTTGTTGCTACAAATCAACATTAAATACAGATAAAAGAAATATTACATCTATAAAATGTACAACAAAAAATTAAATAATATGAGATGAAGGAAGATGAATTACTTATGCATAAATATATAATCTATGTTCCTAGTTCTAGAAAACTTAGGAGTTTGGTATTGAAATAAATGCATAATGTTCCATATGTCGGACATCACAACTACCAAAAACCAATTGCAGCAGTAAGAATCCAATTCTTTTGGATATGAATGAAGTAATATGTTTTTGATTACATTTCCAAATGTATAGAATGTTAGAGAGTGAAGGTTAAGAATAGGCACCCAGTGGGTTTGCTACAACCATTACCAATTCCATAGAAGAAATGGGAAGTGGTAACCATTGATTTTATAACTAAATTTCCCAGGACAATAAGACAACATGATTCAATCATGGTAGTGGTTGATAAATTCACAAAGGATGCTCATTTTGTTCCTCTAAAACTGACTCATACCACAACTAATATTGCATAAATTTACATGAGGGAGATTGCTAGGTTGCATGGGATACCTAAGGAAATTGTTTTAGATAGAGATACAAAGTTTAGTTCAAATTTATGGAGGGGATTGTTTAAATGATTTGGTACAAATATAAAATTTAGCATAACATACCGTCCATAGTCAAATGCGTAGACATAAAGACTCAACCAAGTAATTGAAGACATGTTGAGAATGTGTGTGATAGATAATCCATCTAAGTGGGAATATTACTTGCACTTGGTTGAGTTTGCCTATAATAATGGGTATCAAGATTCATTGAAAATGAGGCCATTTGAAGATTTGTATGGTAGGTAATGTAATACTCTAGTGAGTTGGGATAGCATAGTAGATAGAGTGGTACTTGGGATAGAATTTCTCAAGGATATGGAAGACCAAATGGTTAGAATTAAACCGAATTTAAAGGCAGCTGAAGATAGACATAAAATTTATGTAGACAAGAACATGACAGCTAGAGAATTTAAAGTGGGGGAGCATGTTCTTTTAAAATTGAAGCCCAATAATATCTCTTTGAAGTTGGGTAGTTGTACAAAGATAGCAACCGGATTTTGTGGTCCATTTGAGATATTTGATAGAATAGGGCTAGTTGCATACATGCTTGCATTTCCTGCTTCCATGAATGTGGATAATGTATTTCATGTTTGTTTTATAAAAAAATATGTACAAGATCCTAACCATGTTATTTATTGGCATATGATTCATGTAGAGACAAAGGAATACTTTCAGGTCTAACTAATGCAGATATTGGAAAAAAAATCCAATGGACCTGCTATGGTCCTAAAGATTCTACTTGGGATGATGAAGATGCCATGCGAGCAGAGTACCCGCAACGTTTTTAATAAATTTTGAAATTTTGATTTATGTTTTGTATATGCACTGAGGATAGTGCCAAAATATCGAGGAGGGGAATGTAAAACCCCGGTTTTGAGCCCCATATTAAATAATGTATTTTGTGAATTTATGAAAGGCCAGTGTGCCCAAACAATTAAAAGAGGCTAGTGTGCCTAGGAAATGTAATTTTTTTATCATTATTAATAATGAATACACCATTGGCTCCTAGATGGACAAGGACAAGAGTTATAGGGGGTTATGATTTCACAAGAGAGGTGGCTTGAGGGGTTAAGAATTTATTTTATATTTTATTTACCCATTTTGTTTTAATGGATAATTTCAGTTACATGAGCTTCTTGGGGGAAGGCCATGTGGTTCTCTAATTCCAAGAAATATATAAACCCATCTTTGGTCTATTTGGGGGGTTCATTCACTCACTCATTGTTCATTTTTCACACCTTTCATTATGTTCTTTCTCTCCATTCACTCTTTCACCCACTCTTCACTCCTCATTCATTTTGATCTCTCTCTCCATTGACTCTTTCACCCACTCTTCACTCCTAATTCATTTTGATCTCTCTCTCCATTCACTCTTTCACCCACTCTTTACTCCTCATTCATTTTGATCTTGTCTTGGGAAAGAAAAACGAATTGTGGAGAGGAGCCATGGTTTTGTTGGAAGTAATGATTGTTGGTGTATTCTAGCCATGCATTAATGCCTACATCTCTGAGATGCATTGACATGTGTTAATTTTTTCCCATATTTGTCAATCTTGAGAGTCCCAGCATGGACATTCTTGACCAGATGTATTGGGGCCCTAGAAGGAAGTGGACATCCTGAGGGACTGTGTGGCAGAGAATCGGCTCCATTCTCTTGGTTTTTTTAAGCTGGGTAGAAGAGAGATGGTGTACCTTGGATTGTTGTGTGTTTTGAGAAGCCTCTAAGAGCTTGAGTGTTGACTAGTTTTGGTAGTTGAGGGACACCTTGGAATTGTCCTTGTGGATATATAGCCCTAGCTCGGGGGTGACATTGTTTTTGAGACTTGGAACAATAGTGTTTATGGTTGGGTGGAACTTCCTTGGTCTACAACCAATTGGTGATTCATTTCATTAAAGATAAGTTCTCTCTGTCATGGTTTCATTTACCTGTATATTTACTTCCGCAGTGTATTTATTTATCTATAAAATTCATATCTATAATATGCATGCTTGCTAGTTATTTCTATGTAGAAATTATGGTTCATTTCTTTTATGTTGTAGCATGAATCTCGATCTATGAATATTCCATGCATCTTTGTTAATTAAAAAATTATCATAAATTGAAATTAGTTCAGAGGCGATTTTTGAAGTAGTGTGTCCATACTGTGGGTGGTTGGGTATGTTACATATCCTATAGTAACCTACAATTACCATGAATGATATCACCTCTAATACATTCCTTGGTTTTTACCATCCTTCAATGGCCTTTAATTTTCTGGATCTACTCGTATCCCTTCCTCTGAAATGATATGGCCCAAATAATTGATTTTTCTTCTGGAAAAATGAGCACTTGCTCAATTTGACATACAACTGATGATCCCTTGATACCTATAACACCATTCTCAAGTGTTTCTCATGTTCTTCTTCATACTTAGAATATATCAAAATATCATCCAAGAAGACAATGACAATCTTATCCAAGTATTTCCTAAATATACCATTCATGAGACACATGAAGTCAGTTGGTGCATTCGTTAACCCAAATGGCACCGTTGTGAAATCATAATAGCCATACCTTGTCTTGAAGGAAGTCTTGTTGATGTCTTCTTATTTAATTCTTACCTGATGATAACATGACCTAAGATAAATCTTTGAGAATATGTTTGCATCGTTCAGCTAATCAAAGAGGTCATCTATCCTTGGAAAAGGATACTTGTTCTTTACAGTTACCTTGTTCAATTGTCTGAAATCAATACAAAGTCGCAAAGTTCCATCCTTTCTCTTCACAAATAATATTGGGGAACCCCAAGGTGACACACTTGGGAATATATATTCCTTCTTCATAAGCTCTTCAATTTGCATTTGTAGTTCCTTTAGCTATGGTGTACTCATCCTGTAAGGAGTCTTAGATACTGGAGTTGCTCGAGGCATCATATTGATGGAGAAATCAATATCGCTCTTAGGTGGAAATCCTGATATTTCCTTGAATACATCTTCAAACTCATTTAGGACTGCATAATCTTCAATATCTAACACCTTATATTTAGTTTTCTCTTCCATATGTATTGCAAATATTTGACACCCTTTTTTGTAACATTTCTTCATATGCAATGATGAAACTTCTCTAACAATTACTGCTCTCAGAATTCCTTGCATTTTCCTTTGGTTTCCTTGTTCATCCAAGCAATTAAATTCCTTATTATAATGGTCTAGGACAACATGATGTTGGTCCAACCAATCCATACCAATTATAAATTCATAGGAACCTAAAGGTATGAAGTTCAAATTTTCCCTGGTGTTCAATCCATTGATGTTCATTAGACATGCTTTAACCATCTCATTAATTTTTCTTTTATCTCTTGTAGATAGCTGCATCAACCAATATTTTCCAAGCTTCTTTCTTAGAAAATGGAATATTTCCACCATCTTAGGATCTAGATAACTATGACTAGCTCTTGAATCAATTAAAATGGAAATGGGATGAGGAGTGATCTTACCTTCCACTTCAATCATATGTGACTAAAACTAAGCTTGTTTGTTTTCCAACACTACATAGATCTTAGGTACATTTATTCCCATGTCCTCCATTGTTTCAGCTTGCTATACATTGTGAACATTCCTCAGTTTTTCACTTCTGTGGTGGAAATATCTCTACATGTGATCTCCCTTACAACCCCAACATTGAATAGGTGGTTTCATTGGTATTTTCCCCAATGTATCTGTCATTATGGATTCTTTAGAAGTTGGTCGTCCCCAATAATTATTTCTAAAGAATGTTGGCTTAGTACCCTTCTTCCTCTATTCCATCTTTCTTTTATTTTTGTCTTCCCAAGATTTTTGGTAAGTTGAATTCCCTTTATGTTGATCATAAAGGCGCGTATCCCTTATTATAGTTTCCTCCTATGTTTTGGGATTATCGTATTGTATTATGCCACTGATAAATGATGGCATCCCACTCAAATATTTTTGAATCTAACTTTTTCATCCTTGAGGAAGGCAACATATTTCAGCATCTCTAAAAACCTCCTTTCATAATCATCTATGGTCATACTCCCAAGCTTTAGTTGAAATAATTCCTTCATTTTATTATCATAGTATCTCTTATTCAAGTATTTCCTTTAAAAATACCTCTTGAATTCCCTCCAAGTCACATGTTTACCCTCAATGTGTTGTACCTGAACAAATTGGTCCCACCACATCGATGCCTTTCCCTTGAGCTGATAAATAACAATTCTACCTTCTGCCTGTGAAGAGTAATTATGAAATTGAAAATACTTCCTCATGTTTAGTAACCATGTATCTACTTATTCATCCTTCTTTTGTTCACCATAAAATGTAGGAGGCATGATTTTGTTCATTTCCCCTTGTAGTTCATCCACCCTATACCTCTTCTTATGCTTCCTAACAGGACTTGAACTGTAGCACACTCTCCTAGTGAAATGCCTTGGAGAGTTATGGTGTTGTTTGTCAACACTTTTTTTTCTACTTCTCTTATCATGAGACTTATGGCTTCCTAATCTTCTTGACTCAGTCTTCTTATCCATCTTCTTCTCTATTTCATCCAAGATCTGCATTATATTGATGTTGTTCTTTAGCTTTCATAATATTGTCATTATCAACTTTATAAATAAGGACATCCTTTTGGAAACTTTTTATGGTCTCTACCAAGTTCATCCTTTCTTCCTTACCTTCTCCATGTCCATTTGAATTTGTACCTTCATTACCCATATGGAAATACATTCCTCTTATCTCTTCTTCATGGATGTAACCTCTCTACACATCTTCCATGATTCTAAACTTTTGTTGATCATGTTCTGTTCTAATTGTTGTCAACTCTGAAAAATGTGCATCCAACAAAATTTGTTATGCTAAACAATTTAAGACAATCATGAAATTATTTACAATTCTGTTTCCATAAAGCTTCAAAATTATTTGTTTTCATTTCTTGGGAAATTAACTTCCCAATCAACTTCGCGCACACTAATTCTCAATTATTAGCATGCACCAGTTTTACACACTCAACGCTAAAATATAGTGCATGTACTGTGCACTTATACTCAGTGTGCATACTTTTTTGTCGCATGCTAATTTGTATGGAGCACAATATTTGTGTTGCGCATCAATACTCCGTGCGCACTAAAAGTACTACACGACACAATGCCAGGCTTTAGTGTGTTCACACTATGTGCCAATACTCCTTGTGTGCCAATATTTTGTCGTGCACCAATATCTATTGAGCACAACTTTAATGTTGCACAAAAATATTTTGTGCTTACTGCCATCTTACCACCGCTCGTCCGTAATTATACCTTTGTGCGACGTGAAAATTCAACATACACGCACAACATACCAATGTCACATGCAAACCAACAATTTGAACGACGCTATACCAACACTCCATGCACACACCTTGCACATCACATTATTAATCGTGCACCACAAACTATGCACCCTATGATGCCAAACTTTACCATGCTTTACTGCATAGTTATGTTTTGCGTACACCACTAGTTATAGATGACGTAGTGCCACAATTTTAGTGTACATATCCTGTGCACCCTTATTTTCTATGCAATGGAAAATATTTAGTGTATTTCACACCTGCACACCAATATTTTTGCACATTACTGGCTCTGCATAGTGCAGTACCCAATTTTAACACCCTCTCATGTGCACCTCTATGGTTCTGCACATCACTACTACTTAGCGTGCACAATATTTTCGAGACTTAACTGATTTATTATTTTTATTGTTTTTTAATTTTGATGCAGAAACTTGAGATTTTCTCGATTTTTACCCAATTTATCTCATGCATGTTCTGCAATCATGAAATTTGTTCAATTTCACTTCGATTTACCCAAATTCAACCTCTGCAACAACAATTTTTTTTGTGCGTTGTTGGTTGACATTCTGGGTATGAATTTTCCCAAATTCTTCATGAATTTTAGCAACAAAAATTGGGGATTTTACCCAATTTCCCTCAATTACTTTTAATTTCAATCATAGACACACTGTAAATTGAAAATTACTTTAGAATTCAATTCTCTACAAGAATCTACTCCGGCATGATGTTAACTCGGTCCATCCAGGCTTAGTGTTGAAAACTGGGCTCTGATACCAATTTGTAATGTACCCAGCCACCCAGGCCAGGTAATGTCACACAAAAAAAATCTTTTTATCAGCTTTGATACCATATTGTAACATGCCCAACCACTTGTTGGACTATTCCACTTAAAAACTTACCATATTGAACTATGATACCATATTACCAGCAATGTCTCCATTATTAGCCACTTAACAAAATTGATCTCACACTATTAAAACATATAAATATTGTGCAATGCACAGTTATTTACATAATCATAACATATCTATATATATATATATATATATATATTCATCATACCAAGATAAACCCGTGAAAGTAAAGGCATAATTATTACTACAACGCATAGTTTAACACACAATTGGACACTTATCTTTCAATAAACGACACCAACTACGTAAAGAGCTTCCACATTCCACCCAGCCTTAGACCTCCCTACTCATAATTCTCAGCAGAGGGTCACCCCCAATCTGGGGCTAAAATCCACTTGGGTAAGGGTTCCTAACTAGGCTAAAGTATCTCATACAATAGGAAAAATCATTCCTAGGTGACTCAATCATAGGAAAATCCATCAAAGATTCCAATTCATATTGAAATCCTACAGTCCCTCAACCCCCACATGCTTATCCCACTCCAGGAAGTGTGCCCTTTCTCTTCTAAACAGTCCTCTAGCTGCCCCACTTCTTTTCCAGGGTTTTAGCAATAGGTCGGCTAGGAAGTCTCAAAGCCCTATCGCTGCAATTTGACACCTCGGGAAATAATTCACTTGCAATTCTCTCACCTTGAGAGAATGCAAAATCCTACGGGCCTGACAACTCGCCTCTTTAGTCCATCTCTCTAAGATAATCAAATTTCATATATCTCTGACAACAACAGTGAGTTACTATGAAAATAAAAACATGGTTTTCATGACATTACAAAAGGGTATGATGACAGTCTCCCTAGGCTCCTAACCATCCCCTAATGATCCAATAATTCCCCATCCAATGATTGGAAACGTGTACTAAGTCCAAACTCTATGGATGCATTTTTGCAACTTGACACTTGTCATGTTGAGAACTATCTTCGGTCCACATGTACCCCTCTTTTGGACTTAGGATAAAATAATATATCTAAGTAGTTTATACTTTAAGAAATATTAATAAAATATTCCTTTGGGTTTAAGCCCCTTTAACCTACCCCCTTAACCTTAGGTAGTGGAGTTATCCCCCCATACTCTTTTATGTGGTTGGTATTCCGTAGTGGTGTATTTTCATTATATTTTCATATGATTACATTTACAATTTCAGTACAATAGTACTGGTCTTTTGCATCCAGGCTCACCAGCCTAAAAAACACAAAGGTTGGGAACTAAAAAAGTGCACGTGGAACTTCTAGGATGGGAACACTCTCTTCTTTCAGCACACACCATCCTCACACACTTACATAGGTGGGTGCTACAACATGACATATATACAAAAGTCTCTATGGTCCCCAAAATCTCGCACTACATGGAATCCTGGAATGCACGCCATCCTCGTGCGCTTATATCGGTATGCGATGTTGATATATTACATTGTTCCTCTTTTAGTGTGTGATCCTGGTGAATTTACACAGGTGCACATTGAATACATTAAAATGCGCACTTAAATAATTTTAAAACTACACACACTCTTTTGGTGTGAGATTCACGTGCACTAACTTAATGCACACAGACCCAAACCAAAGATCTAATACTATCAAATCACCAGCTTATATGTAAATGATAGTTACATTTATATTTACATTTGGGTTTTATCCTAGGGGTATTACATTCTCTGATACCAATTGTTGGAATATTGAGAGGGCA
>ML786069.1:212817-223225 GCA_009831015.1 Picea engelmannii | reverse complement strand
ATGAGTACTTTATTACCACTTTTAACCACAATGCATATTATTTAATTTTATGATCAGTTTTCAACAGTTTAACATTTTCATTTAATGTATCATTAGTAGTATAAATTAACCATTAACAATAAGCAACCACAAATACATATTACACCATAATTTTACGTGGAAACCCAATACAAGAGAAAACCACACAATGCTTTTCTTATATGTCAAAAGAAATATATTCATAGGAAGCACCAACTTCCTTATTTTCCAGCTACAACTAGAGGGAGTCTCCACAACCCTATTTTTCATGATCCAAACTAAAGGAATCTCCAACTCCCCAATTCTTTAGCACCAACCAAAAGGAGGCTACAACCCCCTTTCCTTGCCCCATCCAACCAACTAGAAATATAAATGTAGACAACCTATCACTACCACAGAATCAATCAACCTATTACTGATTTTTCATTGTCACTACCACAACCTATCATTGCTACTATAGGTCATCAACTCCACTCAAACCCTTATGTCACAAAACTTCATACCAAGATTCACAAGAATGTCTTCCAAACCAAATAGACTACTAAGACATTTATGTGCTAGACTACTGCAGAATATAGAAACTAACATACATAGTAAAGCATACTTCTCAACCTATATATTACCTGATGGATTTGATATTCAAAGCTTCAGGTTTCTCAACAGATCTATGCACTGTGCTTTGTAAACCCATTGATCTCTGCCCTCTATCCCATTTTGGCTTGTGGTTGTCCACTACCTACTTCCTATGCAACTCCCTGATTCCTTTTATTATATGTGCATCTATTTTTTCCTTTTCTAAACCCCACGGATGTTCACGCTCTTCCTTCACTGCAACTCGTGGATGTTTTTCTCTTCCTTCACTACAACTTGCAGATAACCTCAGGAAAGCCCTAGAACAGTAAGCTCAACTTTGTCCCTTCAACTCCTGCAACTTCTATCTTCACTGAACTTCACTGCATCAGACTCACTACTTCAGATCTGTCAATAGCACCTTCCCATAACACTTTACAACATAGATATTCAATTTTCTCAATAATAGGTATTAATAAGAGTCTCTTGAAGTTTTATTTATACTTTCCAAGTGAGTTCCTTTAGGGGCTAGCTTGTAACTATTTTACCCCTTTTCCTTTTTTCTAGGGCTAACCCACACTCTCTTGTTGCAAACACTTTGCCCTTAATTAAATTCTTATTGCAACTACTTTACCTTTAATAAATGACATGTTACTTCTTATTGACCTTCTAGGGGATTCTAGATCATTCTTCGGGGTCCTCCAACTTTGCAGGGCCATAACTCCTCAACCATGAGGAACCACATGGTGTACCACATATCATTAGAAAAAAAATGATGTGTAATGTCCATCCATAAATGAGTTGCATTCATTTACACTATCCTTTATGTCCTTTTTCCTCAATTGTGGGTTTCATAACCATACCTTCGAGGATTATTGACTTATTCAAGGGTTAACATCAATGACAACAAATATTTCAAAAATGAACACAATAAATAGTTACCAAAAATTCATTGATGTCCATACTCATGTTCAAATTTTCTTAATCATTCACATCAAATTTAGTCAAGAAGGAAATGGCATAAATATTTCTCAAGAAATTCTAACAATAGTGCAGAAATTGAGAACATAAACTTTCATTCATAAATAAATATGATAGAAGAGTAATATGGCTTGCTAAATCTATATTTCATTAGCCTGTAATAATAGTACCAAAACAAGTGAAACACCATATAGTCACTGCCACTTCCATTTCTTCAAATCTCAAAATTATGGCTTTTACAATAGTGTATATAACCCAATTTCCAGAATTTCTAACCCCCTAGTTTGCTCTACAGAATTACAATAAATAGAAGAAGGGTGTTAGATCCTAGAACTGTTTCCACAATTTGATCAAATTGATAGGCCCAGATATTGACTTGATTTGTTAGATTTTATTAAGGAGATATATTCTCCTTAGTATCAACAACACCTTTGATGACTTTTTCTTTGGGAATCTACATGTGATTTTTCCATATGGGGACTTTATTTAATGTTTGTGCAATTAATGATGGTTGGGGAATCTCCTCATTCAATTAGCATCAATAAATATTCTTCACTATTTCTTCCCGTCCTAACTTGAATTTTAACAAGAAATCATTGATGGATTTGTAACATTCTATAGGCGGAGTGATGAACTATTTAATATTGTTAATATTCTAGAACCTAAGCTGAGTAATTCCATATGTCCTTGATAAAATATATTGGTATACATATTTTAGACAAATTGATAAAGGTATAGATTGTCCCAAAAAATACACATGAGGAATATTATAATCATTAATTATATCTAGAGATTGATCCCATAAGTTTGAGCATCTCTTGATTATTTCCTTGATTAGATCCCATAAGATTAAATAGTTGTTGTACCATGAGTCTACCGATGCCTGACTTGTTGAAATAATGTAACTGCAAAGTGTATTATAATTATTATTGATGTATTATTCATTAGATCAATCCCCTATTGCGGATTGATCATGTCGGTTATTGTAAAATACCAAATCCCCTTTTGCGGATTGGTCAAAACATAATTGTAATAGGTAGAATAAGAAGTCGGCCCCATAATATATTAAAGGTGGTTGTAACCACCCAGAAGAAGAAGTCGGCCCTACCAGTGAAAAGACACCTCCACACGTGCCAGAGTTGTATAAATAAGGAGGCTAGTGCCTCATTTAGATACACACTCACTTGTTCATTGGGGAGCAAGTTTTAGTGATCCTATATTATGCTATTGTTATCTAGTGAAATGCAGAGAACTCTAATAATAGCTTAAACCTTAACATGGTATCAGAGCTAAGATGAAGAGAGCATCTTTCAGAAGAGAAAGTGAAAAACATCACTGTTGTCATACATGCAAATTAGGGCCTTTTGTTGATGAAGTATTTCAGCCCCAAAACCATATAGAAACGTGCACCCTTCCTCAAGGATCACTTTGGAATCCTCAGTGTAACTTTTCAGTGGCTAGATATCTCAAAAAGTGAAACCCTAGTTTTCACAAAGTACCAGAAGTACCAGAAAACCAGAGTACCAGAAGTGCCAGAGTACTAGAAGTACCAGCAAACTGGAAGCACCAGACCAAAAATTCGTGGGTCAAGTCTAAGGGGGTAAAAGTTGGATTTTTAGAAATCTGACTAGACCAACTTACTTGCCTCATCTTAGCGCATCTATCCCATGGATTAGAATTTCAAAATTTGAAGTTTGAAAAATTAGGGTTTCCTCATAAAACCCTAAGTTGCAGTTGCAGTATCAATTGTAGTCACAGTATCAGTTGCAGTTGCAGTCATAGTACTAGTTCCAGTCACCTTTGAAGTTATTAAGAGTTGGTGATCATTATCGTTGCTACCAAATGGTGCGTCTACCTACAAATGTTGTTAGAGGTATGTACTCACATATTTAAACGATTAAGCTTTAAAGGGTATTTGCAGGAGAAGGGATCTCTTGCCATAGTTTGAGAAGGATCTCAAGATCCAACACATTCAAAGGAATGATGCAACCCATGTGTGATTATTCTGATATGCATCTATTTGTTATGACATTATTTTGATCAGTGTGGCATGTTGTAGCTATGACCATCATTCTAACCTTTGGTCAAAATCTAAGTCAAGGTATTAGATGGATTAAAAGTTGAGATCATAGAGTTTATCCTCTAACCCAACCTTCTGTCAAGATAACATATTGTATTAGTACAAAAAGCACTCATCATCTTGAGTGAAGGAGACTTGGAAGAAAAGAAAGCACACTCATTCTTGAGGACAAGGCTCCAGGTTTGATTAATCAAGTTGATAAGATTCAAAGGTACACATTACAAATTGATGACTACCCCTTTACAAGTAACCACTATAGTTGAGATAACAATATTTGTAAAGTATTATACTTGGTAGCATGTGAGCATATAGAGGTAAATACTTAATGTAATCATTTTCCTGATACAACTAACACCTCCTCTAGGAAAAACCTCATGTGTTAGTTCCAGTTTTCCATGGAGGAATGTTCAATCACAACACTATAAGAGTGTTGACCTGATTTCGTAGTGTATCTCTTACTTTTGATCATTTCTTTAGACAAGCCATGAATTATATCTCTAAAGGAGATACTGTGATGATTATTTGTGCTATTTATTTATCTATTATTATAAAAAGGATATTATTCTTGCTTGTTGTTTTGTTGACCTTGTTTCAGGTCATAGGTGACAACCCTGAGAAATCTATAGTGAAGATTGGAGAAGGAAACATATTATATGAGACATGAAGAAGACTATGTACATGACCATATACACTCTTGCACCAAATAAGATGAATAAGAATCTATCTCTTGAGATTCAAAGTATCTCATATGAAGATTGATTGAAAGGAGCAAAAGGCTCCAAAGATGACCGAACATTAGAACGGGAAGCACACCTCATTTGAAGCCTGACTGAGTCCTTCATATTTAGACTTGGTATGCAACACCAAGTATACCCTGTAAGATATCAAGAGGGATGTGACCTTTGATGAAGATGGAGCTCTCAATAAATCAAGAATATGCCAGCTTGAAGAAGTATATGAAGAGGAACCCGTAGCTCCCAGAGTTGTAGAATTAGTGAGGGAGGTTCCCAGAGTTGCAAAACCAGTGAGGGAAGTTGTAACTTCCCCTTATGAGGAAATTCTAGAAGGTCATGACATAGTAGAATTTCAAGAACCTCCTCAGATGATGATCTCCCATAAGATAAAGCCTGCTTGGGCTAGGGAGCTTATTCAAGATGGAGAGAAGTATGGTGTTCCCAAAGGAGCCACGAGACAGGTGAAGAGACCTAAGCCATTCTCCCACTATATGGCTTCGATGTGTGATCTCATAGAAAAGGATCCTACCTGCTTTGAAGAATCCATTCAGAAGAAAGAATGAGAAGATGCCATGACAGAAGAATACTAATCCATAATAAAGAATGATGTATGGGAAATAGTTCCAAGACCGAAGAGTAAGGATGTGGTATCTTCCAAATGGCTCTTCAAAATAAAACATGCTGCTAATGGAAGTATTGAGAGGAATAAAGAAAGAATTGTCGCTCGTGGATTTTCTCAAAAGGAAGGAATTGACTATGAAGAGACATATGTTCTTGTATCCAGATACACTTCGATCAGAACCATCATATCCCTTGCAACTAAGATGAAGTGGAAGTTACACCAGATGGATGTAAGGACAACTTTCCTAAATGGTGTCATCGAAGAAGAAGTGTATATAGAGCAACCTCAAGGATTTGAAGTTGAAGACAAGAAATCTCATGTCTGGAAGTTGAAGAAGGCTCTGTATAGATTGAAGCAAGCTCCTAGAGCTTGGTATGGAAGGAAAGACAATTTTATGACGAGCTTGGGCTTTACCAAAAGTAAAGAAGATTCTAACCTCTACTTCAAGGTTATGAACGATGATATGGTGATATTGTTGTTGTATGTGGATGCCTTATTCTTAACTGGAGAAGAAAATCTCATCATTGAATGTAAGAAGAAGCTCACTTCGTAATTTGAGATGAAAGACCTTAGCCTAATGCATTATTTCTTAGGTCTTGAGATATGGCAAAGTCCAGAGAGGATCTTCCTTAACCAAGGGTAGTATGCAGTCGAAATCTTGAAGAGATTCGACATGTTGGAGTGCAAGTCCATGAATACACCCATGGAAACGAAGATGAAGTTACTAGTCGACACTTCATCAGAATTGATTTATGCCACGTTATATAGACAGATCATTGGATCACTAATGTACCTGACGAACACCAGACCAGATACATGTGTTACCGTGAACACTTTGAATCATTTTCTGGTAGAACCCAGACATGTTCACATAGTTGTTTCAAAACATGTGATGAATTACCTTAAAGGTACATTAGATTGTGGTCTTATTTATGATGGAGATCATGATTTCACATTGAGTGGGTACACTGATTCAGATTGGGCTAGAAGTGTCTCTAACAGGAAGAGAACTTTAGGATGTTGTTTCAGTTTGGGATCAACCATGAGTTGATGGCAGAGTAGGAAGAAATCCAGCATTAATCTCAGTACAGCAGAAGAAGAATACATTTCTTCATGTTCTTCTAGCTGCGAAGCTACATGGCTTCAAAAGATGTTGACCGGTCTATTCGATCTAGAGATGGAATCAATCATGATCCTATGTGAAAACCAGAGCTGCATAAAGATGACATAGAGTCTTGTATTTCATGACATGTCGAAGCACATAGAGATCTGATATCATTACATCCATGACATGGTGCAGAGAGGAGCCATAAAGATCCAATATGTTAGCACAGATGAACAAGTTGTCGATGTGTTGACCAAGCCTCTATCTCATGCAAAGTTTGAGCACTTTCGAGATAAGCTTGGTATATTATGAAAGGACCTCCCTCGAAAGGGGGAGTAGTGTTGTGTTGAGATATGCCTAGTACTATTCTTCCAGCTTAATCGTTCTGATGCAAATCCACTCTAGTTGTTGTGTTGAGATATGCTTAGTATTGTGCTTCCAGCTTAATTGCTGTGAGGTAAAGCCAGTCTAGTTGTTCTGTTGAGATATGCCTAGTATTGTGCTTCTAGCTTAATCATTGTGACATAAAGCCAATATAGTTTTTATGTTGAGATATGCCTAGTATTGCACTTATAGCTTAATTGTTGTGACGTAAATCCAGTCTAGTACCGTGCTTCCATCTTAATTGATGTGACTAAAAGAAAGACGAGTATTGTGATTCCAACATAATTGTTGTGACGTAAAACTAGTCTAGTACCGTGATTCCAGCTTAAGTGCTATGACGAAAAGCAAGTTGAGTAATGTGCTTCCAGCTTAATTGTTATGACGTAAAGCCAGTCTAATACCATGCTTCCAGCGTAATTGTTGTGACTTAAAGTTAGCCTAGTATTGTTTCCAGCTTAATGGTTTTGATGTAAATCTAGTCTAGTATTGTGATTCCAGCTTAATTGTTGTGTTGTGATTCCAGCTTAATTGTTGTGGTGTTTCCAACTTAATTTCTCTATGGTGTTTTCAAGCTTAATTGTTGTGTGGTGTGCCAACTTAATTGTTGTGATAATGTGCCAGCTTAATTGCTGTGATGATGTGCCAGCTTAATTGTTGTGATGTGTTTCCAACCTCGTGCTCTGTTGCCAACCTTTGTGTTGTGATATTGCTTCTTTTGATGTTGTATCCGCCTTGTGCTACTATTGATTATGAGGATGTATTAGTGTTATCCTAATCTATGCCGATGCAGTTGATGATGATGATGCCACTTCATCTCCTGAGTTCTTGTTGAAGATGATGATGATGATGCCACTTCAGCCTCTTGTTGAAGATGATGATGATGATGCCACTTCATCTCCTGAGTTCATGTTGAATATGTCGATGATGATACCTTAGCCTCATACCGATGAGGATGATGATGCTCCAACCTCTATGCTGTGTTGATGATGAGAAAAAAATTTCGATGATTTATAGATACGTCAGTCAGTGTTCCAAGATGATATTGATGATGTTGTCCTCTCTCTCACCTAATGTTGTTGTAGAATACCCTTGTTGTTAAGGGGGAGTGTTGAAATAATGTAACTTCAAAGTGTATTCTAATTATTATTAATGTATTATTTATTAGATCAATCCCCTATTGCAGATTGATCATGTCAGCTATTGTAAAAAACCAAATCCCCTTTTGCGGATTGGTCAAAACATAATTGTAATAGGCAAAATAAGAAGTCAACCCTGAAATATATTAAAGAGGCCCCAAAATATATTAAAAGTGGTTATAACCACCCAGAAGAAGAAGTCGGCCCTGCCAGTGAAAAGACACCTCCACACTTGCCAAAGTTGTATAAATAAGGAGGCTAGCACCTCATTTAGATACACACTCACTTGTTCATTGAGGAGCAAGTTTCAGAGATGCAGTTGGAGAAGAGAGAGAGAGAGAGGCACATTCTCGGGAGAGGACTTTCTGTATTTGTTTGAGTTATCTCTTGGCATTGTATTGGCTATCTATATTAAGGAAGTTTTGTTGGGTTTTCTCCCCCATGAGGGTTTCCCAGGATAAATGATGTGTCTCTTGTGATTGTGTACTTCTCAGTGATCCTATATTATGCTATTGTTATCTAGTGAAATGCAAAGAACTCTAATAATAGCTTAAAACTTAACATGAATTTGTATATTTTCCTTTTTCAGAGAATATGGAGTAACCTTGAGGAATATTAACTTCCTATGCTTCCCATATTTTCAGATTTTCAAATAAAAATTGTGTCTCCTTTTGTTTTTCCAATTGTGCTTCAGACAGTGTAGAGAACTATAGTTCATGTTCATGATTCTCTTTGACGACATACAATTTGGAATAAAGTAACTCCTATAAGGAAGCCAATTTGTTGTTCAACTCTGCTGCTTCTTTCTTTATAATTTCATAATTCTCAATTTTGATTTTAATTTCATCTAACTGAGCAGTCAAAGTATCCACTCGATTCTCATATCAGTTTTTCTTTATCATCAAGAAACATAGCCAGTTTCCTGTTATGTTTATCTTTAATCCCATATATTTTAGTTGTGAATTTTTCAATGGCATTTAAGGAGAGATTGGTTATGTTTGAAACATCCTACAGTTGGGACTTATTTTCTTGTGATCAAATGTGTTCCCATGACTTTAACTATTTTTTCAACTCTTCCACTTTTTTCCTTTCTTTCTTTAATTGAGAATTCAATCTATTCACAAACCATTTGTTTCATTGGAAAACCCTCCTATAGCATCAACAACTTCCTCTACAAATTCTTCATCATTCAAGTGTGTAGCATTCCAAAGTTAGGTTACTTCTTGTGTGGTTTCTTCATGGTGATTTGTTTTCCTCTTCTTGGTCTTTCTCCTTACTATGGTTCTTCTTTTGTCATCAAAATCATAGTTTTACAAGTACAAAACAATATCCTGTATAGGCTGGAGGTTGTCAAGATCTAAATATGTTGCAATCAATATTCCCAGAATTGTAGTTATGAGGGTAGTATCCATAGGAGTTGTAACAGAGATAACTATTGTTTGGGAATGCTCCATATATGTTTTGGTATTAATCTCTTCACTAACTTCAAGAGTTTTGATAGGAGCCTGTATTGTTTTTTTGCTCAACCCCTTTTGTCCTGTTGTAGTAAAATGTTGATATTGTTCATTTACCCTTGAATCTATTATAGAAGTGTTGTGATCCTATTCAGTTTCAAACTTGGATGATCCATCGTCACCTTCATCAATCTTAATTTCTTTGATTCCATGATTTTCATTATTTTCCTTAAGAAATGATTGTTTACTTTTGAACTGTCAGTCCATGAAGTTTGTGAATTTGGAACTATTTATTGTAGCATCAATTCTATCAAAAACTTCATGAAGACTTATGAATCTTTGAAAAATAATGTCATGATTGTCATCCTCATGGATGCATTATTTTCTCTTGACCATAGCACAATGTTTTTTAACAATTTCTACTATATCATGGTTCTTAAAATTTCCCTAGGCTATCCAAATTCCATCTAATTGATCCACTTCCTTCTATCAAGCATGTTTTGTATTTAATAAAGTATAAATTCCTAGTGAAATTGGGAATGTAGGCCATTTCTTTTATTTTTATTTTTTGATAGGGCTACTATAAATCTGACACTAACAATTTGAGATGTAATTTCTTTCAATGCTAGCATGTTTGGGACATACTTAGGAAATAGATGAGGAGCTCCTTCACAACCATAAATTTTGATGTATGAGAATTCCTCATCCAAAAACTAGTCACCAATATATTTTATAGCATTGATGTCCTCATGGGTGAATCTACGAGCTAAATGATTTTTTAGAAGTAGATGTAGGGGAACCATAAAGAAGTTACATATATCATAGAAAAAATTCTTGCAATTAATTTCCCACATTTTAGAGAGGTACAATTTAATTACCTCTTCAAAGGGAGACCCATTCAAAACTAAAAGGGGAAAAGGGGTAACTGCACAAAAACATCAATTAGATAACCCAACATGAAAAATCTTGGACAATATCCTAAGGGGGTATCTTGGGAATTTTTAACCTCTTGTTTGATTTTTTTAGAAAGGATATGTGCCCGATTAAAAAATTTCCTTGTGAGAACTTGATGGATGAGAGGAACCCAACCCAACTTAAATTTCAAAGAATTGTTTTCACCTTATAGGTGACAGAGCATGATGGAAACAAACATGGGAGGTTTATTTAATTTAGGGATAGGGTATATCTTGGCTACTGTAATTTTGAAATAATTTGGTTCCTAGTACCATTCTTGTAGCATCCCCAACACCGAGCTGGGAAATTCCACATAAACATTTTGAACTCTCATACTAATTTAATTAATGAAAATTCTCTGCAAATGCAC
>ML786069.1:189891-212744 GCA_009831015.1 Picea engelmannii | reverse complement strand
ATATATATATATATATATATATATATATATATATATATATATATATATATAATAAATAATGCATAAATAATAATACAACACATAAACCAACACATAATTGACACTTATCTTTGGTAAAAATTCACCCACTATGTGCAAACCTTCCACATTCCTCTTAGCCTTATACCTCACTTCTCATAACTCTCAGAAGTGGGTCACCCCCAAGATGGGGATACAACTCCACCTTATTAAATGAAGCCTAACTAGGCTAAGGTGTCTTAGACAACATAAAAATTCAGGATCATGTGCCAAATCTAGCAGACAACCTATCATCCCCCATTCCCCACATGCTTGTCCCACCCCAGGAAGTGTGCCCTTCTCTGATCAATATTCCTTCGATTTGCCCACTTCCCTTCTGGGGCTTCAACAATAGATCAGACAAGAATTCTGAGAACCCTGTAGTTGCAACATGCCACCTTTGGAATCAACTTCCACCAGTTCTGTCACCTGGAGAGAATGCTCACGGACATGACAAGCTGCTTCTTCAATATCCCACAGGCTTGGAAAACTTCTTCAATATACCACGGGCCTAAAAAACCACCTATTTAGTCCAGTTCCAAATCTTTCCATGGTACATGTACAAGTATAGGTGATGGAAACATTAAGGTACCAATGATAACAGTTTGGTGAGGTGATAATGATGATGGAATGATAGGAAATGAACTAAGTCTCCCAAAACTATGTGTATGTTCCCAACTAGACACTTTTCGTGTTGGGAACTACATGGACCCACCACATGGGGATACATTCCCCCTTAGGGACTTAGGATAAAATGAATTATCCCATACTTTGGACTTTAAAATTTAGGAACATTAATAAAATATTCCTTTTTGTCTTAATCCCCCTTATATTATCCCATTTTCCTAGACTCTTATCCCCCAAGGGATTTTTATCCCCCCATACTCTTTTATCTAGTTGGTCTGCATCAGTGATGTGTTTTCATTAAAAATTGAGTATGATTACATTTTACAAATATAGACTCACTAGCCTTTTTGCTTTTGGCTCTCCTGCCCAATAACCACACAGGCACTCTGGCCTCAAAATACATATATAAAAAGCGACTCAGGCGGAAATATTGTCTCTAACCAGCCTATATGTATATTTACATTTACATTTACAATTGGAGTTCGACCTAAGAGTATTACATTTACCTCCCCCTTTTTTATGCACTATCCTTAGTGCAGTATATACACATATATAATAAAAAATTCAAAATTACTAAAAAATATGTAGATACTCTTCCTCCAGAGCATCCTCAAGCTCCCAAGTTGCATCCTGAAGACCGTACCAGGTCCATTGGACCTTTACTATCCCTATGGATCGATTCCAGAGCTTCTTGAACGTTTGGTCCAATATGCAAATTGATTGCACTTGAAAGTATCCTTCTTTATCCACCTAAATCACATTCCAACCAATGATATGATTAACATCAGGTACATATTTTTTAAGCAAAGATACATGGAACACATTATAAATACACATTGATGCAGATAGTGCAAGAATGTATGCAATAGGACCAATCATCCCCAGGATTTCAAATAGCCCACAATAGCGTTCTTCCATCTTTGAACAATTTACCAACATCTGGAAACTTCTCTTCACCTTTACATTCAAGAACACATGGTCACCCACTTTAAAATCTATGTGAGTTCTTGCTCTATTAGCATAAATTTTCTACCTGTCTTGAGTAGTCTTTAAATTATGTTTTATTTTCACCATCTGATCTTCCATTTCCTTGAGTAATTCTAGCCCAACTACTTATTTTTGTACTGGTTTGTCCCAACTCATTGGTGTGTTTCACTTTCTACCATAAATTTCCTCAAATGGGATCATCTGTAGAGATGCTTGATACCCATTGTTATAAGAAAAATCAACCAAATGCAAATAATCTTCCACTTCAACAATTTTTCCATCACATACATTCTTAGCGTATCTTCTATCACCTAATTTACCCTTTATGTTTACCCATCCGACTCTAGATGACAGGTTGTGCTAAAATTCAGATTTGTCCCAAATCCTTTAAATAATCCCTTCCAAAAATTTTATGTGAACTTGGGACCACTTTCAGACACAATTGTCTTAGGTACACCATGCAGACTAGCAATTTCCCTCATACAAATATCATCAATGTTGGATTCCTTGTGAGTTAACTTCACTGGAATAAAATGAACAACTTTAGTATGCTTATCCACCACCACCATGATAGAATCATGCTTCTTATTTTTTCTGGGAAGTTTGGTGATAAAATCCATTGTTACAACTTCCCATTTCCACTCGGGAATGGGTAATAGTTGTAGCAAACTAGTTGGGTGTATGTTCTCATCCTTGATTCATCATTCCAAACACTTGATGATAAAATAAACCACTTCTTTCTTCATACCTGACCAATAATATTGGCTCTTGACAGTTGCAATAGTTTTCTAGTAACCTGGGTGCCCATCATAAGGCACATTATTCATTTCTTTCAATATCAGATTTTTCAATTCTTTGGAATTTGGCACATAAATTATGCTTATGTACTAGAATTTCATTATTTTCCATCTTATAGTATTCAATTTTCTGTTGCAGATTACCTCACTGAAAAGTTTCCTTTATTTCCATGTACTTTTCATTTGATTTTGCAGCCTCTAAAATTGTGTTCTTCAAATATCATTTGTACATGCTAATGATTGTAGCATGCATCTTATGCACCCTCTTATTGATTGCATCATCCACCTTGTTCTCTTTAACTTTGATATTCCTTATATCAAAGTCATATTCGCTAAGGAATTCCAACCATCTTCTTTTCCTGGCATTTAAAGTTGGTTATCCAAATAAATATTTCAAAACACTATGGTGTGTCTTCAACTAAAATGTTTTTCACATGGGGTGGTGCCTCCACATATTCAAGGCATGCACTATGGCTGCCAATTCTAAATCATGAGTGGTATAGTGACTTTCATGCTCTTTTAATTTCCTTTATTCATAGAATACCAAATGCCCATTTTGATTAAGGACTCCCCCAAACCCTTCTTTACAAGAATATGTGAATACAATGAAGTCTTCATTCGGATCAACAATCATTCATGTTGGGGAACTTGTTAGTAAATACTTCAAGTGTTGGAAGCTTCTTTCACAATCAACTGTCCATTCAAATCACACACCCTTCTTTTGAAAATATGTGATTGGGTGTGCAATCTTGGAGAAGGCTTCAATAAACCTTTTATAATACCTTTCAAGTCACATGAAATATCTCACATATGATACAATCCTTGGTGTTGGCCATCCTTTAGTGGATTTTATATTTTCTGGGTCCACTGTTATCCCTTCCTATGAAATAATATGCACCAGCTAATGTATCTTCCTCTAGTAGAATGAGCACTTGCTCAACTTTTCATATAACTGATGTTCTCTCAATACTTGTAGCACCATCCTTGAGTGTTACTTGCACTCTTCTTTAGATTTTGAATAAATAAGTATGTCATCCAAAAAGAAAATGACAAACTTATCCAAGTATTCTCTTAAAATACCATTCATTAAACATATGAAGATAGTTGGTGCATTTGATAAGCCAAATGGCACCATAGTGAACTCATAATGGCCATACCGTGTTCTGAAGGTTGTCTTGTTAATGTCTTCATCTTTAATTATCTCCTGATGATAACCGGATCTAAGGTCAATCTTAGAGAATATCTTTGCATCCTTTAGTTGATAAAATAGGCTATCTATCCTTGGAAAATGAGACTTGTTCTTCACAGTCACCTTATTTTGATTCTTAAATTTAATGCAAAGCCTCAAGGTTCAACTCACAAATAATATTGGGGAACCCCAAGGTGACACACTTGGGCATATATACCCCTTCTTCAAAATTTATTCAAGATGCATTTGCAATTCCTTGAACTCTGGTGTACTCATCCTATAAGGAGTCTTGGATAATATGGATGCTATAGGCATTAGATTGATAGAAAAATCAATATCTCTCTTGGGTGGAAACCAAACTATTTATCTAAATACATCTTCAAAATCCTTTATGACTGCATAGTTTTCGATATTTAACACTTTATTCTTAGGTTCCTCCTCCATATGTGATGCAAATATTTGGAATCCTTCCAATAATCATTTCTTCAACTGCAAGGATGAAACTTCTCTGACAGTTACAGCCCTTGGAATACCCTATACTAATTTCAAGTTCCCTTCCTCATCCAAGAAAGTAAAATCCTTATTATAACAATATAGGAAAACATGATGCATGTCCAACCAATCCATACCAATGAGGAAATCATATGAGCCCAAAGGTATGATGTTCAAATATTCCATTTTTCTCAGTCCATTCATGTCCATTGGGCATGCCTTAACCATCTTATTAATTTTCCCTTTTTCTCCTGTAGATAGGTTCACTAACCAAGGTTTCCCAAGATTGCTTTTTGGTAATTGAAATATTTCCACCATCTTAGGATATAGATAACTATGAATAGATCTTGAATCAATTAAAATATCAATGTGTTGTTAGTTGATGTTACCTTCCAGCTCAATCATATGTGACTGAAACTCAACTTTCTTTATATCCAGGGCTTCATAGATCCTAGGTAAATTTCTTCCAATCTCCTCCACTATATCATATTTTCGTACATTGTAAACAATCCTCACTTTTGTACCTCTATGAGGGAAATCTATGTACATATGATCTCCCTCACAACTCCAACATTTCATAGATTGTTTCCTTGGTATTTTCCCCACTATTTTTGTCATTCTGGGCTCTTTGGAAGTTGGTTTTCCATGAGTATTTTTTTTCAATAATGGTGACTTGGTCCCCTTTTTCCTTTGTTACATCTTGCTTCTCTTCTTGTCTTCCCAATCCTTTTGGAAAGTTGGTATTCCCTTATGATTATCATAAAGGAATTTATCCCTCCTTATGGTTTCTTCTGATGTCTTGAAATCATCATGCTGTATCTTATCGTTGATAAATGATGGTAGCCCACTCAGGTACCTATGAATCTTAAGTTGTTCATCCTTGATAAAAGAAACATATTTTAGAATATCTAATAATCTCCTTTTGTACCCATCTATGGTCATACTCCCAAGATTGAGTTGAAATAAATCCTTCATTTTTTTATGATAGTATGTTTGGTTAAGTATTTTTTTTTAAAACACCTTTTAAATTCCCTCCGAGTAACCTTCTTCTCATCAATGTGTTGCACTTGCAAAAATTGGTCCCACCACTTTGACGATTTTCCTTTGAGATGGTAGATGGAAATTATTACCTCTACATGTGAGGAGTAGTTAGGTAA
This sequence comes from Picea engelmannii, assembly GCA_009831015.1. Taxonomy (NCBI): domain Eukaryota; kingdom Viridiplantae; phylum Streptophyta; class Pinopsida; order Pinales; family Pinaceae; genus Picea; species Picea engelmannii. The sequence goes on along the minus strand of ML786069.1, from coordinate 207,438 downwards.
CTGAAAGTACTTCCTCATGCATAGAAGCCAGGTCTCTGCATCATCATCCTTATTTTTATCACCCTCAAGTGTAGGAGGCTTGATTTTATTCATTTCTCTCTGTAGCTCATCCACCCCATACCTCTTCTTATGCTTCTTGATAGGGGATGGGATCGAACTAATGTGTTCTCTCCTAAATAAATTAATTGGGGAGTGATGGTTATGCCTATCAACACTTTTTTTTTCTTCTCTCATCATGAGAACTGTGACTCCTTGATTTGCTTGATTCGATCTCCTTATCCATTTTCTTCTCTATTATATCCATGATATGCATCAACTTGATGATGAAGTTTTCTTACTGATCCTTTTATTTCATAAGGCTCTCATTATCATCTTTGTATCTTTGGAGAAAAAAATTGTATAATTTTTATGGTCTCTACAAAATCCATACTCTCATACTTTCCTTCTATGCCCAATCCTTCTATGCCCATGGGATTATTTCCCCTCATTACCCATGTTGACATACATCCCTCTGACCTCATCTTCATGGTGGTAGGTTATTTGTGCATTATCCATTCCTATGAGCTCTGTGTTAATCATGTTTTGATCAAATTTCTATTAACTCTGCAAAATGTGCAGGAAACAAGATTTGTTAGACTATCTAATTAGGAAATATATAAAGACTAGGCACAGTTGTGCTGCATGAGAGTATCAAAATACTTTCTTTTGATTACTTGTGAATTCAAAATTCCAATATAATTTTATGGGTGAATATATGCCCTCTTCTATCAAATACCTTTCCAATGGATGCTTCCTTGCTCAATTTTAAGTCTTGATAGAAAGTTATAGTCATTTGAATATTATTCATTAATTCATTTTGTTCATCCCTCAACCAGGTGCAATTTTGAACTGTGTTTATGCATATTTGTACCTGCTCTTTTGTAATTTTGGTTGCATCCAAATTGGGTTCCTTCGTCATCATATTTTGGACAATCTATCCAATTTTCACCTCTATCTAAGTTCAGGGATTCTAGATACATCCTACTAAATTTTTAGGCCAATTAATATTTTTGGCCCTGAATGATAAAGGAACCTTCTATGCCCTCCTATACATTTTTGTGTGCCCAAATTTCTATTTTGACTCCATGGCTGTCTTCTATGGCTCAATATATTTTCGTAGACTACTCTTGTGCCTAAATCTGATTCTGAAGCAGGAAGTTATGACTCTCGGAAGTTAACTGGGTCTTAAAATTTACCTTCCACTATTTGGACTGTAACTCCCTCATACGAACTCCATTTGACGAATGGTTTACACTACTAGATAGATTCTCTGAGATTTATCATTCAAGATGCAAATATTAATTGTGGTGCCTACGACACTTATAGTCTCGAACATTATAATTCCTAAAAACATTGTTTAGGGCCTCAAATATGCCTTGCAAAAACATGACTTGGAAAACACTGAAAGTTTCTGGTAATTTTAATTAGTTTTTAATAAATTTATCCTCCTTATTTTGACTGGGATGATGAAGTGTCACCCAAGTCCACCTGGCACCCTTGGAAGGATTCAATGTCAGCTTCCGACCACTCTGTCCTTGCCCTGTCGACCTCTTAACTCCTTCTTCCTTCTCCTTATCTCTTTCCCTTTACTAGCGCACACCTAATAGTTTTCGAGCCCCATATGTCCTTGGATTCCATGTGGAACCTTTGTATTGGGTCCCAGGGAAGGTCGGGTCCCATCCCACTCCCAAATACCTTGGCATGCAAATTTTCACACTGTTACAATCCAATGGTCGATGATCGGAGGACATCGATGGTGATCGATGATCCACATCTCATTGTGCCCCCCTTCCCCACCAAACGTTAACACAATAGGGAGGGGGAAAAAAACTCAACCAAGGTCAAGACCATGGTGACATGTTTCACATCCATGCATTGCATCCCCCTCACCTTGATTTATCCTAACCACACATGAACCCCCTTGCAAAAAGGTTTTGCGGGTCCAACTCATGGTTATGCCAGGAGGGAAGGCTCTAACACTATAGCTCTACATCGACCACCACCTATGCCATTTCTACCACCTTATACCTCCCACAGTGGTAGTACATGTCACCTATATACCACATAATCTAGCATGTGTCTCTCACATCATGCTCACATTAGTGTACAAAAAAAATTCCAATTTTGCCAATTTTCGAAAATCTCTCAAAATGCCCAATATTACATAATTTCCTTTGGGCTGCCATTAAACTCTGCGATTAGCTCAAAATATCCAAATCCAACTGGATAAGAATCAAATTAATATATACACATGGAATTCTATCCTTCCATGTCTAATTTCCCCATGAATTTAACCGTAAAATTGGGGCTTTTTTTCCAGAAATGTCTAATTTAGTTAAGGGGAATCTACAACACAAACTTGTGTCAATCACATGTCCAAGTTTTCCAATTTTGAGATTGAAATTGGGGATTTTATTTCCTGTGTAACATTCCCAAACCCTTAATTACCTTGTAAGGTATGGGGTGTAACATACCTGACCTCCCAAGTACCTTCTAAGGGATGGGGTGTCAATTGTTTTTCAACTTTTCCATAGATTCATCTCCTCTATTAGACTTCCTAAATTAGTTCTTCTCATCTAGATCATTCTAATGACTGTCACCACACTCAAAAATGAGCTCTGGATAAAACCTTATCACCCTTGTAAGTTTTTGGGTTTTTCAATGGCCAAAAGCCTTTGTACTACCATGTGGCTCTGCGTCATCATGCCCATACAAAGTGGCACTGACGTTCCAGAACACGTCACCTCATAGCATAGTCGTGGATGTAGGTGTGGTGATTTCCACCTCATCCACTGGTCCCTTGTCTTATTGGGTCCTAGAACCTCGGTTAAATTCATTTTCCATATCCCTCAAAGGGTCAATATGATATGAGATTGTTGCCTATGTATGAGGCCTCATCATATAGCGCCACATGTCTATCGAGAACTAGCTAGATGCCATCGTTAAACTTCATGTCAAGTTGTCATACTATCAGGAATCGACTCCTAGTATTCACTTACATGGGCTCGATCTCGATCTGGTATAAGGTGGGACCTTGGCATGAGTCCCTATCATATTGTGACATTTATCTTTATCCATGGTGCGACACATAGCCATTGGGATATTGAACACCGGACTTTCCATCACATCCAGGTAACAAAGCTCCTTGGTCGTATGGGGACCAATTGGCTCCCATTGACTCAGATCAACGGTGGAGGTTTATCCTCCTTATATCCAATGGTCAAGATCCAACGACGTTACCCAAAGGGTATCCATCCTCCTTCGGACCCACATTTGACTCATCAACAAATCCTCTACTGCCACATGGTATGACAAGGGGTGTGACACATGTCACATGTACCTCTTGACATGTGACACTTATTTCCTTGCAGACCCTAGTCTAATTTTGTCAAATTTGCATGAAATGTAACACCTCTTAGGATGACATTTGGACCACTTGTCACATTATGTGTCACCACTAGGCACCAAATATTAGGTCTTTCATCGTGCATTATGAAACTCAAGACTCTGGTCCTAGTTATTACTAGAATAATATCTAAGCTAATATCATGATTGTGGGATCACTAATTAAGTTACCATAGGGTTACAAATCGATTCTCTTAGAATGATAAATATGGTTGATAATCCTCATGAGAGGATATGAAGGCTACCATAGTTTTTTCCACACCGTCCGATGTTACTCAGATTTAGATATTGGATGGTTGATATTAGATTTTTAATCAATGGATTGACGATCTGGATCTCCTTTTGGAGTACCTCCATCAAATATATTCCTCTCCCCATAATTACAATACTCAAAATATGCTAGATCCGATGGATGGAAAAGATCTCCCTACACCCCTCTTGATTGAAAGATTCATATCACAACACTTGTCCTTATCCTGATGGAAGTTCAGGATTTCTCCTCAGATTCTTTCCATTGGAATGAATCTACTCCTAGATACCTGGAACATTCTAAACGTGTACTCCAATGACTCCTTCTATGATCAACGGTGAAGATTACATCCTAGCTATTGTTTGATCGATTGTTGTCTCTCAGAGTCTTCCCATCGGAGTATCATTACTATGGATACTCCTAGAATTGGACTATGTTGCCACTTTTTGATATGGATCCAATGATACACATATTCTATAATATGCACTCTAATTGATCCTATGAATCACAATAGTTGAGCTCCCTGATAGTTCCTCATACATGAGGACCTCGATCAATGGCTAGGATCTCTCGATCCGACTTTGATGAATCTAACGATCCACATTAACCCAGATTCTTATCAATCCCTAGAGTGAATAGGACTCTGATAAATGGCCAGGATTGATTCGTTGGGCTGAGATCAATGGTCACCATTCATCTGAGAAAACATTCAGGTTTTTCCCAGGTTAAACAGTCTGATCTTTCACTTAGTGGGTCAAGGATTTCTCTAATTATTTCTTATCCTTTACCAAACCTTCCTGAGTTTGTAAAAACTTTTCTAACTAGCTAAGGATAATATTCATCACTATCCATAGGTGATATATTTTTCCTTGTGCACTATCCATTCTAAACAGGGCATTTTCAACCTTATATGGTAATAATCATGTTGGTTACAACTATGATATCAATCCATAGAGCTACACTTTATTTAGATATTTAGTCAAACAGAATGAAGGCATGCTAATAGTTTCATCTCTACACTTTATATTCAACCCATTCAGGTCCAATATATGAATCTGTGGCTTTAACACATGTAGATCACTGCCAATATATACATATATAAATATTTTATATACACAGGTGATATAACAATAGAAGCACACATTAATTACACAAATGATTATCATGATTACATAGTCCTAAGAATTTATGAAAACAAAATACAGGAATATAATCTCAAAATCCATTACTCATGACTGAGGATAATTACCAATTCTTGTACAAATTTAGCAGCAATTCCTCAATGATAATTCCAACAAATACTTCTGACAGGAAATATATAAACATAGTCCCTATACAAGTTTAACATCAACATACTGAACATAATAATACAATAGTATTCATTAACAAAAATACAGAATCAATCATACAAGAATTTAGACAAGTTGTTGGCACAAGGGAAGACCTAGGGTTCAACGCTTCAACAACGCACCAACAAAACCCTAACTACCGGCCCTTTCGGCAACACCTGCGAAGCAGATGAAGTCTCACCCGAGGTACAGGCAGGGGTGGTTGTAGGACTCAAGTTTCTAGAACCTAGCTGGGACACATATCTGTGATCACAATAGTTAACAGAGCACTTAGTAGTTAACATTCATTAGTATTTAACCCTTATTCACATCACATGTTAGAACCCTAATTACATAACAAAGCAGTATTCAATAAGATATAAAACATCCATGAAATTAGCACATAGAAAAATATCAGATCTAGCATTCATTCACATCACTGAGCACTAATCTATTATATCATATGCATCTAATATAAATATTACAACACTAATCATAAATCACATCAATAACATGTCAACTATACAGCACAACGCAATCAAAACATAGGATATACGTGGTTCACCCCCAACATGGGGCTACGTCCACCAACTCTTCTTCTTCTTTATTATCTTCCATCAATCGCTTTACATGCACAGATCCTCAAACCCTACTTCACATAGGACAGGAGATCTGCGCGCACCTCGCCAGATCCTCCTTCCTCGAGTTAGGTCATAGCACAAAGCCTCCTTACATAGTTTACACACAAGCTTTTTACAATCACTTGCACTTAGCTCTACAAGTCTTAACACACCGTATGCACAGATCTAACTCAATCACATAGATCCAACCACTTACATCACTTGCACTTAGCATAACATCACACAACCTCCTCTACTTACATTGCCTAGCTTTCTATTTATACATTACAAATGAGGCCTAAGCATGGGTAAAACCCATGGGCCGACATCCCATACTCGTTACATAAATCCTAAACCAAAAATACCGCAAAAGGGGGTAAGAACCCACAATCTCCACTTCGCCTTGCGTTTCGTTTTCAACGAGCCTGTCAAAGTCCCAAAAATGGTCAAACATGAACAAGGTTCTCCAAAACTTGGTCAAGGCCTAACAAGCCCCAACACTCACCTGTGACTTGTCCCGAGTCAATCTGATCTGGTTAACTCTACCTCAAAGGCCTTCATCTTCTCTCAAGCTGCCTCGAATTGCTGCTTCGCCAAAGCCTCCTACTCGGTGAACTCCTAAATAAATTTCTCGGTCACAAGCCCTTCCATCCATTGTTCCACCATGGTGACCACTTGTTCTATCTATGCACCTTGTACTTCAATCTCGTCAAAAAGTGTGCAAGTTTGATCCTATACTGGATAGAGCCTCTGGGTCACTTCCATGAATTTACTCTGGATAACATGGACTTTTTGTTGAGCCATGCGTTGTTCCTGGTACCTTTTCATCCTCTCGACCATTGATAGTGGCTTCAACTGTTCTTGTACTGTTGTTTCTTATTGCTTTGCCTCTTGGAGCTGTGACTCTAGTATCCTTAGTTATGGTTCCTATGCAAGGCGTTCATATGTTTGCGCACTTCGACTGATGATCTACTTGCATTCTAAGGCCAGTGCCTTGATTCTTTGGACTGCGCTCCAGGCCATTTCTTCCCTCTCATCCCGCACTTCCTGCAGAGTGCTTGGCACTGCTTGTAATTCCAGTTCTGCTACTCTTTGTTGGAGCTACTGAATGGATTCAACAAGCTTCCCCACTTGACTCTCCCCTGTGTCTTCTTCCATATGTTCTAAGCCCTTCATAGAGAAAAGTGCTCTGGTGACTACTTCTTTAACTCCCATCTTCTCTACGAGAAGTTGTTCTTTCTCCTTCTATATCTGCGCTCTATCCTCTGCAAACTTCATCCAGAGGTCATCTTTTTCTTATTGTGTAACCCAATGTTTCTCTATGACTTCCTCCTTTGCTTGCTTCAATGCCTCTATGGCTTATTCATTTTCTTCCTGGACATGATGAAGGAGAGCTTATGTCACATCTGCTATTCTGTGTAGCTGGGCAGGCTCATCTCCCAACTCTGTTCCTTTTGATGAGAGTTGTGTAGTAGACATTGTGCGGTTGGAGTAGAGGGCTTGTTGTACCCCTTTCAACTCTGCTTCAATCCTATCATACAAGGTCTCCTATTTTTCTTTGTTGTGATGTAAATTATCCTCTGAGGTATTTGATACAACAACGATGATGAGGCCAATGTCATCCACTGTGAGCACAATCTGCATCTTGGGCTTACTAGATTTTGACTTATTCCATGATGAAGGTCTCGTCAGGGAAAAATTTCTTTTATTGGATGTTTTTGTCTCTGTTAGGGGATCTATAGGCAGTGTTACTTTGCCCTATTTTTTCTTTTCTTATTCCCCTTCATCCTCTTATTTTTCTACTTCATCACCTCCTCCCCCATCAGGTGAATCTGAAGTAGTCTCCTCTGATGCATTGTTTAGTTCCTGTACCTTTTCCTTATTTTTCTTCTTGCTGTTGTTGGGTGCATCATATTCTTCTCGAGTGACCATAGGGCTTCCGATGAGGTCAGGGTCAGAGAGTTATGCCTAGTTGATCGGTACAAGGAACTTTGCAGACCATTCCTTGGTTATTTATTCCATGTCCTCCTCTGTGAGCTTATAGTAGGACTAGAGCTCCTCTTTGTGTTCGTCTCCGCGCACAGTGATATAGATGAAATGCCTATTTACGCGAAACTTCACTATTGGAATGAAACTATGAAGGGTGTTCGGTGTCATGCGAGGGAAGGATCTGTTGGCCCTCTTCATCTATAAATAGTATGTGTGGGACACCACATTCAACTTCCATTTTTTTTCCATGTCGCTTGAATACCACAGTGTAGTGAACATCACAGCTGGTGGTTGGAATGGCTCAATTTCAGGGAAGGTCGCTCCTTCTGGCATCTCCCAAGAAATGAAGACAAAGAGAATAAACAACCAATTGAAATGGAACTCATAGCTTTGCGGTAGTCTTTCTCTAACTGGTTGACGAGGTAGCTCGCCCAGTTCATTTGCATCCCTTCAATGCATTTTCCTGTGAGGTCGATGACAAACCCTATGACCTGCATTGGTCTATTCTTCCTTACGAGCTTTCTAGTGATCAACTGGAAGGCTAGGCGCACTGTGCCATTCTCGATGGAGGCTACCTTGTAGCCCTGCTTCCCCTTCTCCACATCGCCATAGGTGTCTTTGATTCTCGGTGCCAGGGTGCGATCTCCAGCCTTCCCTGGGTAAAAGTCTCGTGGGTCTAGTCCTTGCATGCTTAACCTGGTGCTTCGATGGATCAATGATGGATCTATGGTGATGCGTCTATCTAGCCATAGATAACCTCCATGGTATAAGTACAGGAGGATTTTAACGCATGCGTTAACCTCTTGATATATTTCGAAGTGTGGCATCTTCATCACATTAAGGATGGTGGACCTCGCAATGCCCATGGTCCATGGCCGGGGGATTATATTTGACTTCTTCCCTGTTGTCTTGGTTAAATACTTGTGTGGTGCTAGCATGCCATAGTTCTTGTGATATCCCAAGTTGAATTCACTAACCTTCAACATTAGAATATGACCCAACTGTGGTCCAACTATGTGTATCCCCTTCGGGAGGTAGACAGTGATCAATGTGTAGTCGAAGTCCCTTGGGACGTTTTCATGACTAACCATGCCAGCCAGAGGCGGGATGTAGTCGGGAAGGATAGATGGGATGATCTTCACGTTCACCAAGTCATCACTATGCTTTCTTCACTTCTCTATCGAAGTTCTAGAGGGTGCAGATCGATGTGTAGTCGATGGGAAGGCTTGCAATCCTCTAGTCAATGAGTCCTGTGCTCCTGAGGACATGATCTTCTCAGCCATGAGGTATATGAGGATCTCTTTGATGGATTTCTCTACTACCCTAAAGTCACCCAACATACATGCTCGAGATCAGATATCTTAGGTCGGTGAACAAACACTCAATGTAACAGAATGGGCGGTGAGGTCTCAATAAGCACAACATCGTAATAGCCAGCTCTCTGTGGGCTCAAGTAATCACAATTCACAAAAGTGTTTTCGATGCAACATTCGATGGGATAAATAGATAATGTTGTAACAGATTCCTCCAATGGGTCAAAAAGCCTCAATCAATATGATTCCATCTGTTATGGAGCAGTCCCAATGGTCCAATGGCGATGACTCCAGAAATAATTGTGTTTCTAGACATTCTGGAGCTTCATGATAACGGTCAAGAGGCCTCCAACGGTCATATTGCTTCACCGTGGAAAAGTGACAATCTACACTGCTTTTCTATTCCGACGAAGTTCAAGTTTTGCAAACCTTCTCTCTATAAAGTCCTCTCTGGAACTTCTTGCAATTTTTCTAACTTTTCTTTCTTCTTTCTAAGATTTCTATCTTTCTTTCCTGTGATTTGCATCTTTGGATTCTTATTTCCATTCTTGTTCTTATCTCCTCTTAGTATAGTAACTTCACATTGCTGAGGATTTTTCATAGGGTTTGAGGGTAATACTTCTTCTCTTTTGGGAGTCGGTGCTCTACTCTCCTCCATGGACAGGCTTTTCAAGTCTATTTGTGTTCTTTCAACTTCGACAGCCAGATATCTGGCCCTTAGTAGCTTTGACTTGTCCTCTTGTTTTTCCAGTAAGTGCGCTATTCTCCTAGACATGAAATCCCTTAGTTATTGCTTTTTCTGTTCCAGAGCTTCCTCTTCTTCTTTCCTACAGACCTGATCTTTCTCAATCCAGGTTTTTTCTAGCAAAAGTAAAAAGGGGGCATTGTTCTCAACAAACTTAATGACCTCGAATTCTTCTTTTGTCCAAGTTCCATGAGCACTCATAGGTACCTAGGTAAGTATTCCACATAGAGTTATCATCTTTCCTTTAAATAATCCTATTTCTCCCAATGAAGGAACCATAGGAAGATTTCCCATAATTTCCCAAGTACATTCTGTCATGATATTCACCTGTGTTTATTCATCCAGAACACAGTCGATGTCAAAGTCTCTTATTATTGTTTCTATGCACTCCTTTTCTTTTAAGGTCTCTAATAAACTAACGTCTCTATGATCATTTAGGGTTTCTTTCATCTGCAATAATATAATCTCTGATTCTTTCTGGGATTCTATCATATCCTTAGTCTCTTGACCTTTCTCATGGTTTTCTTGTCTCATATTCATCTTTTGAACTTTAGCAATCATTCTAGGGAAGTCAAAAACTTCATGGCCCATATATTTACAACAAACACAACTAGGGACCTCTACCAGGGCATTCCTTCGCAACATGTCCCGGTCTTCTGCAACTATAACAAAGAGTCAATCCTCTCTTTCTCTTAAATGATCCACAACCTTTCTTGTACTGCGCACTGGGATCATAGTTTTGAACCTGAAAAAAATTCTTTCTAGGATCCTACATCCACTTGTTAGTCTAAAAATCCTTTCTATGCATAGGAATAACATATCTTTCATTACTTCTATAAGATATACTCATATAAAATATTCTTTCTTCTAGATGTGCCCTAGTTTTTAGGCTAGGACAAAATCTATCAGTCATACCGAGATTCATTCTTTCGAAACAAAAATTTCCACTTATATTACATTTCTCAGAGAACAAAGCTTTAAGATCTTACCTCTTTTTTTTAGATCAGAGTTCCCTTCTTACCACAAATCTTCGCAATAGAGTATTATGCACTGCAGTAGCAGATCTACCCACAGATATTTCTCTTTTCCTCAGTTCCCAACAATCACAGTTTTAGGTCCCAGCAACAGAACCATTTGTTGGCACAAGGGCAGACCTGGACTTCAACACTTCAATAATGCACCAACAAAACCCTAACTACTGACCCTTTAGGCAACACATGCGAAGCAAATGAAGTCTCACCCGAGGTAGAGGCAAGGGTAGTTGTAGGACTCAAGTGTCTACAACCTAGCTGGGACACAGATTTGTGATCACAATACTTAACAAAGCACTTAATAGTTAACATTCATTAGTATTTAACCCTTATTCACATCGCAGGTTAGAACCCTAATTCCAGAACAACGTAGTATTTGACAAGATATAACACATCCATGCACTTAGCACATAGAAATAGATCAGATCTAACATTCATTCACATCACTAAGAACTAATTTATTATATCATATGCATCTAATATAAAGATTACAACACTAAGCATAAATCACATCAATAACATGTCAACTATATAGCACAAAGAAATCACAACACATGATATACGTGGTTCACCCGCAGTGTGGGGCTACGTCCACCAAATCTTCTTCTTGTTTATTATCTTATGTCAATATATTTACATGCATAGAGTCTCAAACCCTACTCTACATAGGACATGAGATCTGCATGCACCTCGCCAGATCCTCCTTCCCTGAGTTAGGTCACAGCACAAAGCCTACTTACACAGTCTGCACACAAGATTCTTACAATCACTTTCACTTAGCTCTACAAATTTTAATACATCGTATACATGGAGATAAATCAATCACATATATCCAACCACTTACATCACTTGCATTTAGCATAACATCACACAAACTCCCCTACTTACATCGCCTAGCTTTCTATTTATACATTACAAATGGGGCATAAGCATGGGTAAAACCCATGGGCTGACATCCCATACCCATTACATAAACCCTAAACCCAAAAATTCATCAAAAGAGGGAGAGATCCCACGATCTTTGCTTCGCCTTGCGCTCCATCTTTGACCAGTCTGTCGAAGTCCCAAAAATAGTCAAACATGACCAAGGTTCTCCAAAACTTGGTCAAGGGACAACACAAGGACATGGTGAACCACTTATCTAGTATAAATAGCCACCAAATCCATGAAAACCTATGACTTTCCTCCTAGCCATAGAATATTTTTCCCACAAACTAACAGCAGGTCGCCCCTGAGTTGGGCTTAAAATCCACTTGGGAAAAAAGGTACTCCTAGCCTAGACTACGTCTACTAACAACAATAATACTCAGATTTAAGTGCCAACTTCAACCAGCTACAGTCTCTAATTACCCACATGTTTGTCCCACCTAGGAAGTGTGCCCCATTGAATGACCCACATCCTTTCTAGGCTTCAACAACAAGTCGGACATGAAGTCTCTAAGCCTATAGCTGAAATTGACACTTTGGGAATTCAATTCCCAAAAATCATCTTACCTTGAGAGAATCCTTACGGGCCTGACAACCTGCCACTTCAACAACACTTCTCCCACCTTGAGAGAAGGATTACAGGCCTAACAACCCCCCTCTTCAGTTCCAATTCACCATAAAATTATCCCAATTTGTTTTCATGCAGGTATGGTGATGGTAGTCGAGGAGATAATCCTTTTCCCCCCCGATGGTGAGACTGATAGTTGAGATGAGAAACTATACTATATTTTCCCAATATATTTGCATGTCCATAAAATTACACTTGTCACCTTATGATCCCCCCCTTTTCAACCACTGGGTGATTCGTTCCTCTTCCATAGGAACATAGGATAACATAATGCATATGCATCCATAAATTATTTTTTCAAAAATATTATTAAAATATTCACTTGGAATAACTCTTGTAACCTAAGACTCTTAACCTCTTTTCCCACTCTAGTGGATTTTACCCCCCTTAGTCTTTTGTCATGATTGTCTGTAGCGTTGGTGTAATTTTATTAGTATTTGAGTGATTACATAATACACAGGGTAGACCCACGAGCCTTTTTGCATCTGACTCACCAACCTAATAACCACGCAGACACTCTGGCCTCAAAGTACATATAAAGAGGCACTCTGGCCCAAAAATATCATGGATCACCAGTCTATATGCACAACTACAACTGGTATCATCCTGGGGATGTTACATCCTGGATCGATTCCTTCAATTTACCCATGAAATTTCCCCCAATTCCACTATAATAATTTTTTCGAACAAATTGCAGACATAATCTTTTTGAGATTTTATCAAACAATTTTCTTCCATACTTTGCAATTTCATTTTATTCACTCTCTTAAACGGTCCATCCAGGATCAGGGTCGAAATTGGAGCTCCTATACCCCATTGTAGCATCCCTAGCCCCAAGATGGGCAATGCCACATAAACATTTCGAACTCTAATACTAATTTAATTAATGAAAATGCTCTGCAAATGCACAGATTAAAGAAGAATAACAACAAATATGTGTGTATATATATATATATATATATATATATATATATATATATATATAGGGAAAACCTATGAAATATAATGCATAAATAATGACACAACAGATAAACCAACACGTAATTGACACTTATCTTTGGTAAAATTTCACCAACTTTGTGGAGACCTTCCACCTTCCTCCCAACCTTAGACCACACTACTCATAAATCTCAACAGTGGGTCACCCTTGAGCTAGGGTTAAAACTCCATCTAGGTAAAGTAATCCTAACTAGGATAAGGTCGCTCAGACAACAGAAACAATCAGACTCAAGTGCCAACTCTATCAAATAATCTACAGTCCCTCATTCCCCACATTCCTGTCCCACCCAAGGAAGTGTGCCCATTCTGTACGCAACAATCCTTCGGTTGCTCCACTTCCCTTTTGGAGCTTCAGAAACAAGCCAGACAGGAAGTTTCAGAGCCCTGTAGCTACATCTTGGCACCTTGGGGATCAATTCCTAGTAGTTCTCTCAGCTAGAGAGAATGTTCATGTGATTGACAAACTTATTTTTCAATATTCCATGGGCCTGACAACCTGCCTCTTTAGTTGAGTTCCAAAGTTTTCCATGGTACAGGTACATGTACAGATGATGGTAGCATGAAGGTACTAATGAAAATAGTATGGTGAGGTGAGAATGATAATGGAATGATAGAAAATGAACTAAGTCTCTGAAAATTATGTGCATATTCCTAACTTGACACTTGTCATGTTGGGAACTACATGGGTCCCCCACTTGGACCCACCACATGGTGATACATTCCCCCGTAGATACTTAGGCTAAAATGAATTATCCCATACTTTTGACTTTAAACTTTAAGAATATTAATCAAATATTCATTTTTGGCTTAAGCCCCTTTTCCTACACTCTTAGCCCCCTTTTCCCATTCTAGTGGAATTTATCCCACCATACTCTTTTATCTGGTCAGTCTACTGCAATGATGTATTTTCATTAAAAAATGAGTGTGATTACATTTTACAAATATGGGCTCACTAGCCTTTTAGCTTCTGACTCTATAGCTTAATAACCACATAGGAACTCTAAACTCAAAATACATATATACAAAGGAACTCTAGGACAAATATATTGGCTCACTAGCCTATATATATATATATTTACATTTACATTTACAATTGAGGTTTGGCCTAGGGGTATTACAATTATCTAATTAAATCATTCATCTACAATTCATCTTTTTCAACTTCTATCTTAATAAATTATTTAATGAAATTATCAACTATACTTGTTGTGGGTGGGCTCAACTTACTATGAAGGTCGTACTTTCTGATATCAACCAGATCGTCTAGATCTGACTCATATTCTTATGTAAAATTACCTTCTTTGATGAATTTGTATAATTGGCTCCATTCCATATTGTTTCTTTCTCCTATTTTGAAAGTCATGTTAGAGAAAAATGCAGAATTGGGGTTCCTGTCAATTTCTTCTTCCTCATCCTTTTGTTGCTTTGCCTTACTTTTTTGCATCATCCTTTAATGATAATCCCTGCAATCAGAAAACACAATTTAAGTTTTCCTTAAAAATAAATTTATAATTCAATTAAAACCAATTTCATCATTAATATGAACAACATAACAAACATGGCAAAAATAAATAGGTGCAATTCCATGTTTTCTAGTTTTGACTCAATGAAGAGAAGGTTAATCCTCATAAATATCAGGGTAAATGAAATTAAGACTCTAACAAGGATGGAAATGGATTTATCAAGTGATTTGGATCTTAAGACAAAGGAGTACACTAAACCCAATGTTCAATAAATTTGTTTTATTTCTGTAACCACCAATGTGATCATTAAACTATGGAAAAGGAAGTTTAGGTTTTATTCAAGCATGAGGGATAATGTTTCTTACTGGGCATTAGTCCATTGATATTTTTGAGACCTAACCTTAAAAACCAATCAAGAAAAACCTGGGCCGATAGAAATTTTAGTAAGAAAATTTGTATTTCTATGCCTTAATTAGTACTTAACCACTTAATCGAGGTTTTATGAATTGGGTACTTTATTGAAAAGAATAAATATGTATGTAGAAATGTTTTTTATCTAATACGATTCAAGAAATAGAAATACCGACAGATCAAAGTATCGGGAGACTGTTATTCATTGCAGAAGTGAACGGATGTGATAAAATTCCCGATGCGATGCCACCGGGACCCAGTACCGTTGATATGAATTGCTTGAGTAATATTTATTTATATTAATACAAAATTAAATCCGATCTGATATCATCGGCCAATTGGGAGATCAGTGCATTGGTAGATTCAAAAATTTATTCAAACTTAAAACTACAATTAAGCTTGATCCGATATAATCAGGTAACTGGCCATCAAGATACCAGGATATCGAGAAACTAGGGGATCAACATTATGAGAAATTTGTTAAAAATTGAAATTGTGATAAAAACTGATCTGGTGTAAATGAAAATTATCTTATCGGGTAAATCGTGCTATTGGGAGATCGGGGCACCGACCTACCGGAGAATCAGAAGCCTGGGGTATCAGGGTAGTGGGTTTGATTTCTTAGTTATCATATTCTAAAAGATTATTTTGAAAAATTTTAATTATATAAAAAAACTATCAAATGTAAAAAAAATAAAAAATCAAACAAGCTAAAATTAAGTAAAAAGGGACCCATTATTATTTATCTAAAAAAATTAAAAATAATGGAGGGTTGTTAGAGGCTCAACAAATGGCAGCATACTGGGTGAAATAATTATCTATGTCCAGTTTTACATGAAGGGATTATACACACCAAATTTTAGAAGTACGCCAAATGATTCCTTAATTGATGGGTACCACCAAATGTCCAAGTATTAAAGATATTATCACTAGTATGAAATATTGGATAACTTACAAATTACATCTTTGAATAACCTTATGAAGTTAGTTTTCTTTAGCTTCTTTAGTCCAAAATATTGGTACTCAACATGATCTAAGTATTTTTACCTTGGGTGAGTAAACACTTTCCTTCATGTATTCCTCGTTTCTCTTTGACCTGGGATTGTTTCACTTCTCGCGATTGTCCATAGCCCCAATGAAGATGCCTTAGTATCATATAAGCATGACCCCGTTGCCAGCAAGAGTCCATAGCCTGATGGGTTTACTGGGTTTACTTGTACTTTCCACACTGATTATTTCTTTTAACTTCCCATATTTATTATGTTGCATCCTTAATTATTTAAATATATGTATTGCATAATCAATTAGGTGCTTAGGGAAGTGAGGTGATACAATGATTATTTAGATTTGCTTGGCAGTATACTCACTTGAAAGATTTAGTTCAAGATCTTCCTTCCACCAATAATTTTTACATAATATTTTAAATGTAAAATGGGGAGCTCAAAAGACACAATCTGTAAGAATCCTGAGATGCAACAATGATTTTGACATGAAATGTTGGTAACATAGGAGTTCCACCATTAATATAGAAATTTTACTTCCAAGTCATGAAACTTTATATAGATAATTTAAGTGTGATGATTTTGGTTATAGAAAAGAATATAATCCAACCCACAATGTTTCAAATATTATTGACGATAAAAAATCAGTTTATTGTTTCAAATAACTCATAAGATCAACAGAAACCAAAACTATTTACATAATTAACATTTGATGATTTTTTCATGAGAGGTATTTTTCGAGAATCTGGTCGTTCACAGGAAGAATTTCCTTTTCTCCCTGTAATGTTTGAAGAATAAATGTAGAAGGGACAATTTTTTTTAGTAATTTGAAATGGACCAAGCCACAATTTTTGAAATTTTGAATGTTTTCCCATTTCAACACTAAATCACCTACTTCAAAGTTTTTATTGTTAACTGAATGTTTATTGAACCATATCTTTTCTGGCGGATTGGGATAACTAAAGAGAAGATAAAACTACATTTATAGGTAGAATCGATTCCTTTCCATAAACAAGGAAATAAGGAGAGTTACCTAATGCAGCTTTAGGTGTAACCCTGTCAACCCATAATGTAGAGGAAAGAGATTTGTGCCAATTTCTTTTATTTTCGTTAGTGTTTTTCTTAATGATTTGAAGAAGGTTTTTGTTAATAGATTCTTCCAAACCATTACCCTGCACATAATAATTGGTAGAATATTTGATTTTAAAACCTTTCTCTAATGAAAACCCAGTTATGTTTATTAAGGATAAATATGAATCATTATCAAATACCAAGGTGTTAGCGACACCAAACCTCGTAATAATGAACTATTCAAGAAAATATATCACCTAATTCTGATTGAAAGTTTTTAAAGGTATGGTGTTAAGCTCTAATATTGGCTCATTACCCCTTAATAGG
>ML786069.1:169216-184332 GCA_009831015.1 Picea engelmannii | reverse complement strand
AAAAATAATTAGAAGTAAGACAAATTTCATTAATTTGTGCTTCTGACTCATTTTTCTTTGCAATTTTGTTTTCAAGCTCAAAATACATTGACCCTGTGGCTAGTCTGTAGAGGCATAAACCTCGAATGACTTTTGAAGTTTTAATTTCCAAATCATATTCTTGCAAGGTAGTCATCCAATTTTCCCTTTTGTCTCCAAGGTATTTTTGGACAAGTAAATTTTGGACTGAAGGATAAGGGGTAGTCACTTTGGTGTGTAATTTTAAGAGAAAATAAAGTGTTTGGCCACCTTGAATATTGCATATGCATGTTTCTCCACTTCTGAATTCTTCAATTATGCACCCTAAAAAACTGTACGCATAAAATAAATGGGTATTTTAGTATCTTGATCACTTTTCTGAGTAAGAACAAGAATGCAAGAAAAATCATAAGAAAAAGTACATAGAGTAAAATCCTTCTTGAAATTAGGCAATGCTAGAGCTGGGGATTTTACAATTGATTCCTTTATTTATTTAAATGACTATATTTCATTGTTATTCCATTTCAAAATAACATCATCTTTAATCATATTCTTTAATGGTGTTACTATCTCTGCAAAACTTGGGACAAATTGTCTGACGAAATTAATCCATCCTAAGAAGTATTGCATGGTTTTCTTATTGCGAGGAAAAGAAATTTATGATATTTCTTTGATTGTTTCGGGTTCAATCAAAATTTCTAGAGAAAGTTCTAGATGAAAACTGTGTGTGGAGTTCTAAACCGTCCAAACCTATACGTTTCAAAACTCCACACATGGTTTTTGTCCATAAGTTTCTCTAGCATTATGATTAACTGTGAAAAGTTGCATACTCAAATTCAATCGAAATTCCTAATTTAGAAATGATGAATCCTAAAATCTTCCCCTTTTTTTGAGAAAATACAATTTTCTTTGGATTATGTGATATGACATATTTTCTGTAGTGGTCAATTTTTTTTTTGAGATGATGCATGTGATTAGATATGTTTTTAGAGAATACAGTGACATCATCTAGATATATTACCACTAACTTATTAACAAACCCTCTAAAGGATATATCCATGGTGCGTTGAAATGTGGCACCAACATTTATTAATCCAAATGGCATATTTCTATATGCATAAGTGCCCCATTTTGTTCTGAAGTTTTTTTTCAATTGATCATCCTTGGAAACCAATACCTCATTATAACCTGAGAATCCATCTAGAAAATACATAATTTCATATCCTGCCACAGATTGCAAAATTTGTTTCTTTGGAGGGAGGGGAAAATTATCTTTTTCAGATGGCTTATTCAAATTTCTAAAGTCAATACAAATTATAATGTCCCAATTTTCCTTCCTAACTAGGACCATATTATAAACCCATTAAGAGTGTCTAACAGGAAAAATGACCCTTTCTTATAACAATTTATTTAATTCTTATTTTATTTGTTGTTCTAAGTTAGGATGATTTTTTTCTTAATTTTTGTTGAACTGATTTGACATCAAATATCAATGAAATCACATGTTGAATGAATGAGGTATCGTACTTTTTTAGATCATCATATGTCTAAGAAAAAATATCTTTATATTTTTTAAGGAGGTTAATGAAATAATCTATTTCTGAAGGAGTACATCCTAATCCAAGATTAACATTTTATGGATTTTTTGTAGTTCCCAAATTTATGATTTCAAATTTCATTGAAGAACCATGTGTCTTGCAATTAATTTGTGTTTTTAACCTATCTTGAAGATCATAAAAATATTCAAGTTTGACTATGGATTTTGGAATGATCTTTTTTGTAGCCTTGCAATCTAGTAAAGGGGAATTGATCTCTGAATCATGTTGATTCTCATCGATGACTAGATATTTGTATGTGCCTTCTTGTGTAAGAAAACTTGTTATGTGATAATCATCATTAAAAAATATCCAATTGGTTATGTTTTCGGGAATAGATTTCCTAAACAACAGCTCGATTGAAAATATTTCATGGGAAAATTATTCAGATGGAATCATCTTTGAGGCCACATTAGCAACAAGGTTTGCACCTGAATTAAGGGCTCTAGGAATAGATTTAATTTCAAAGGCCGTAAAATTTGGCAAAAAATCTAAAAAAAGTTGTTGGTAATTTTTTAAATGATTTGAAACACAATGGATAGTATTTCGTACCTATTTGACGATAACTTCTGAATCACCATATTTTTTTATGAATTTAACATTCAAATCTATATACTTTTTCAAACCTTGGATGAATGTTGTTGGAATATTAACAGGGGGGGTGAATTAGTATGAGAACTTTTATTACTTTTAACCACAATATGTATTGTTTAACTTTATGAGCAGTTCTTCAATAGCATTCAAAACATCATGAGCAGTATAAATAAACAATGAACAATGAGCAACCACACAAGAACATAGTACACCATAGTTTTACATGGAAACCCAATGCGAGAGAAAAAAAAATGATTTTCTTATATGTCATAATAAATACATTCAAAGAAAGAACCAAATTCCTTTTTTTTTCAACTACAACTAGAAGGAGGCTACAACCCCCTAGTTTCTCAGGCTCCAACATGAAGGAAGCTACAACTCCCTTAGTTTTCTGACACAAACTAGGAGGCTACAACCCCCTTTCCTTGCCCCGTCCTGCCACCCTGAAATATAAATGGAGTCCAACTGTCACTACCACAAACTATGCCAATCCTATCATTGTAAAACATGTGACTGAAAAACATGTCACTATAGAACCTGTCACTATAATCTCATCAACAAATCAGATTTGGTCACATATATCATATGAAAAGATCACCACAAACAACTCAACCATATCAACAAATTCCTTAAAATAAGACCATACGATATGCCTCAACCATTTTCCACAAGATATGCCATAAACCATGTACTAAAGAAGTACCAAAACTCTCAAGATGTGCATCAATCATAAACCATAATCTCCAAAATATCACCAGTCCATGCCACCAATATGAGCCATAAAATTACAAATATATAACCCTCAAAACCTACACAATGACATACCTCATAACATTTGACAACCCTGTTGCATAATCACACTTTGTTGCAACCTGGAACAAGCATCCCCTTTACTTTACCTCATCCTTGCTATCTCATATTCACCAATAGATCAAGTGTTCACTAGATAGATATTCAATGAACTTGTGTGTAAGAATAAGATACTCTTGATGTGTATTTATACTCTTACATTTAACTACTTTTCAACCACTTTACCCTTAATTAATTTCTTGTTACAATTGTTTTACCCTTTTTCCTAATTTTAGGGTAATAACTATTTTACCATTTTTCCTAATTTTAGGGTCATAATTGTTTTACCTTTTTTCTAATTTTAGGGTCATAATTTTTTTACCCCTTTTCCTCATTTTAGGGTCATAACTATTTTACCCTTTTTCTTAATTTTAGGGTCAACGCATACTTTCTTATTGCAACTACTTTACCCATAATTAGTAAACTCATAATATCTTTGTTACAACTACTTTACCAACAATTAACTTCTTGTTGCAACCACTTTGACTAGAAAACTTATTCAAGATTTTTAGAGGATTCTAGAATAATTGACTTCTTATTGACCTTCTAGGAGATTCTAGATTATTCTTGAGGGTCCTCCAATCTTTACAAAGCCATATCTCCTCAACCATAAGGAGCCACGGGGGAAACATAATGGCATTTACTATCCATCTATGATAGTATTACACGAAAATAAATTGACCTTAATTTATTTATTCCTCAATCAACTATGGGCTCCATGACCATACCTTCACAGCTACTGGAATTTGATGTCGGACTTTATTCAAGGGCTGACAACAATGAAAACTAACTTAATCTTTTAATAATTCCCCCCCCTTTGGCATTGATAGCAACACTATGATGCAATGTTGATGGAATGGAAACACTTATGCTCATACTCCCCCTGTGAGCAATGCTCCCCCTATAATCAAGCCTCTATTATTTCTCTCCATTTCCATGCCTCTGATTACTCTCTCTCTCTCTCACCCTTTGAAATTAATGGAAAAGGGTAACTTTCCTTTAGGGATGCTCCCCATGTCTAAACTATCCTTTCGGTTTCTCTCCCCCATCTGCATTGTCCTTTGGGATATTCTCCCTGTCTGAAAGCTTCAAATATTTCTATTTCCCCTTTTCTCTTCATGGTTCTTCCTCATGTAAATCCATGACATATATGAAAATCATTCAAAAATTCAATGTGGGGTAGAAACTATTCCAAGCTTTTGTCGAATATACTCAAAGTTCTCCCTTGGGATAGGTTTGGTGAAGATATCTGCAATCGACTCTTTTGTCCCAATATACACTACCATGATGTTCTTCTCTATAACCTATTCCCATAGAAAGTGAAAATTAATCAGAATATATTTTTTCTTGGAGTGCATCACTTGATTCTTTGAGATACTTATGGAATTGGTGTTATAAAAAAATATTGGAATGGGATCATCATATTCAACCTGTATATCCTTCAAATTTTGTTTCATCCATAGAAACTAAGTACAACATCTTTTTTCTACAATATAGTCTGCTTCTGTTGTAGATAAAGATACTAATGAATGTTTCTTACTCAACCATGATACTAGGCACTCACCCAACTAGAAATTTTATCCACTTGTACTTCTTCTATCATCATTTTAACTTGTCCAATCTAAATATCTATAGGAAACAAGAGATAGATATTTTCCTTTTGGATACCATAATCCAAACTCTTATGTACCTTTGAGATATATGAATATCATCTTCACTTCCATAACATTTGATTCCTTTGGTGTTGCTTTAAACCTTTCAACCTATCCAACTACTTACATCACATCAAGTCTAAAAGTTGTCATATAGAGTAATATGCCAATCATTAATATGTACTATCTCTAGTCCACATCCTTAGAATCATCATCCTTACTTAGCTTATAGCTAGTCTTCATAGGAGTAATGATTGATTTTCAATCTTCCATTCCAATCCTTTTTAGCATTTCTATGATATACTTGTTCTAAGAGATGAATATATCTTTGTTTCTTTGACATATCTTTATTCCCAAAAAGAAAGACAAATCTCAAAGTAATGACATCTCGAACTCATTATGCATGTCTTTGGAAAATTTCTGACTCATCCTATCATCATCATTTCCAAAAATAATATCATCAACATAAAGTTCAATTATCATGATACTATATTGATTTACCTTTATGTAGAGATTGTTGTCTACATTTCCTTTCTTAAACCCTTGTTGTTGTAAGTATCTGTCCAGTGTTGAATATGATGCTATGGGGGCTTGTTTCAGACCATATAGTGCCTTCTTCAACCTACAAATGTAATTTTCCTTTTATGAAAACTGAAATCCTTTTGGTTTCTCGATGTATACTTATTCTTCTAACTCTCCATTTAGAAAGGTTGACTTTACATCCATCTGATACACCTTGATATTTATGGAACATACATAAGCTAGAATCAACCTACTTTCTTTCATTCTAGCAATTGGGGAAAAGGTTTCCTCAAAATATATACCTTCAATCTGAGCATATCCTTTACATACCAATCTTTCTTTGTTCCTGGTAACCTATCAATTCTCATTCAATTTGTTTCTGAAGACCCATTTTGTACCAATCACATTTTTGTTCTTCGGCCTTGGAACAAGTTCCCGTGTATCATTCTTCTCTATCTCATCCAATTCTTCATTCATAGAGTTTATCCAGTACTCATCCTTGTTAGATTTTTCAAAAATATTTGGCTCAATTATGGATAATAGTGCTAGATGATGTTGTTCTGGTGAACGTATTCTTCTTTAGGTTTCAACTCCTGCATATTTATTTCCAAGGATCTGTTCTAGTTGATAATTTTTATACACTCGTCTACTAGGTGTCTTTGGAGGTTCCTAAATATCCTGTTTATGTTTTTCTTCTTTTAGCTTCTCTTCTTCTTCATTTGCTTCTTCATCTACTTCTTATTCTTTCAATTATTCTTCGTGATCTCGTTCCACTGAATATTTTCTTCCTTCTTTTGTCCTCCATCCATTTGTTTCATCAGTCGTCACATTGATGATTTCCACTATTTTGTTGAGTCTTAGATTGAAGCATTTGTATGCTTTTATTTTTCTTGGGTACCCAACCAATATGCCTTTATCAACACGAGAGTCAAATTTCCCAATCCTACCATCTTCTCTTTTGATATAAAATTTGCTTCCAAACACTCTGAAATGCTTCACATTTGATGGTCTTCCTTTCCATAGCCAGTAGGGAGTTTTATCACTATTATTTCTGAGAATTCCTCTATTTTGGATATGAAATTTTGTATGTATTGATTGTACCCCTTCAACTTGGAATTTTTCAACATGGTTCTCATCATTTCCTATATTGTTTTGTTCTTCCTTTCGACAACTACATTTTGTTGAGGTGTCATGGCTACTGAGAATTGTCTCTTTATCCCATGTTCACTATAGAAATTTATGAATTACTTTTATGCAATTTCACCTCCATTGTCTGATATCAAACAATTATTTTTTATTCTATCTTAGTTTCAACCATTTCCTTGTATATCTTGAAGTGTTCAAATGCCTCTGACTTCTTCCTCAAAAAGAAAAATGCAACAATCCTTGTGTAGTCATCAACTAGTAGCATAAATTATTATTCTCCATTCAATATCTTTATTCTTGTCGGTCCACATAGATATGTGTTGGTCCTAAAGTCTGCACCTGACTGCTAAAGGGAAAATCTAGGCCACCTGAAGTTTAGAATGGTTGGTTTTTTAATTTTTTTGGTTAGATAGAGGGTTGGTTTTACCAAGCCAAGAGCATCGTTGGGTTGGAAAAATGATATGGATGAGGGTCCTTCATGGTTGGTGGCACAAAAATGATAGACAAGTGAAATAATAGAGATAAAAACAAATGGAAACAACAAACCACTCAATGAATAATCTGCAGCAAGAAGTTTAATACTTAAAATATCATTTCAAGACATTAAACATGTATCAAAACACAATTTCTCCTATAGGTTGCAATAAAAACAAATATTCACCAACGCATTAGCTATTTTACAGGTTGCATATTAGTAAAGATAAGTTATACAATAGCTGAAGGAAATGAAATGTACTTCACACAAATCAAAAACTGCATTCAAGATAAGAATAAAAACATATGAATATTTGGACAAAAACATTGTCATCAAAAGTATGTTCACTAGGTAGAGAACTTTAATCCATGTATAGAACAGGTTCAACCAATTGATGTATTGATCTCCTTTCTCAAAAATCGAACCCTCAAAAACATACAAAAACTGCATATTTATTAGAGTTGCAAAGGCTCTCATCCATATGGGACTGAGGCTTCACTCTTCGCTAACAGTTGTAAACAACCTATTAACTTAAAAATGACGTTGTTGGAGTGTAGTGATGCATAATTAAAACTTAACTTAATTAAAAGGGACGTGATACAAATGACCACTTATTATGCATTAAGTTGAAATGTCTCAACTTAAATAACTGAAAACGATTGTTGATGGTAGACCAGACTGATGCATAAGTTGAATCGCACTAGGCCTTCGGCAGAAACTGAATTAGAGTGACAAAGGTCAGTGATGTGTTGAGAATTGGAATTCCTTCACATTGTTTGGGGCCACTGGAAATGACTAGATGTGTTGACAACTCCTTTGACAATTTTGTACTATGCTGAGTTGAAAAACTCTCAGAGTGGTAGGGCCTAGAGTGACCTAGTAGCCTGATGTCATTTCGGGACATTGGTGGTTTGACACTTCATCATTCGAGAGTTTCTTGATGTAAAGCATGGAAATATTCTAAAGTAGTATGGGCCCAGAGTGACATGGCATCCTGATGTCACTTCAGGACTTTGATGGTTCGACACTTTGACGTTCAGGAGTTTATGGATTTAAAGCATGGAAATATCCCAAAGTAGTATAGGCTTGAAGTGACATGTCTCAGAAGGAGAGTGACATGTGTCACTCGAAATTGAGAAGATGACACAACCAAATGACCTAAAATGAGTTCCATGTGTCATGACTGATGAGTTACACATGTCTTCAAAACTTTGACACTTCGACACTTCAGGGCTCTGTGCTTGCTCTGGACCAAAACCTCCCAGATGAATGAACTTGCAAAGTGACGTGGAAGTGAGGGCCCACTCCATCACTTCGGATATTCAGAACTTTGACACTTCGACATTCAAGAGCTTTTGGATTTAAAGCATGGAAATCTCTCGAAGTAGTACGAGCCCGAATTGATGTGTCTCAGAAGGAGAGTGACACGTGCCACTCGAAATTGAGTAGATGACGTGCTCCAAGGTGTTTGAAACGAATGTCATATGTCAATGCTAGATGGATGGAATGTGTCAACACGAAATGGATGCCACATGTCAATGCCATATGGCTGCCGGATGTCTTGATGGATGAGTATCACGTGATTCGACACTTTGTGCTTGGGGAGTTTTGGATTGTGAAGCATCAAAATCTCTCGAAGTAGTACGGGCCCGAAGTGATGTGTCTCAAAAGGAGAGTGACACGTGTCACTCAAAATTGTGAAGATCGATAAACAAAATGAGCTAAAATGAGTGCAACGAATCATGACTGATGTGTTCCACGTGTATTCAGAACTTAGAAACTTCGACACTTCAGGGTTCTATGCTTGTTGTGGACCAAAACCTCCATGATGAATGAACTTGCGAAGTGACATGGCAGTGAGGGCCCACTCCAGCATTTCAGAGCTTCAAAACTTCGACACTTCCGATCTTAGTCTCTTCAGATATCTATGCTTGTCTTTAGACCTCATGCAATGTTGAAAAAACTGAATGCATGGAAACCGTCGTTATGAGTGGCATGCCAGATATTCACCATTGAAAGTTAACCTGTTGTTTGCTTACAATCTAAGCCCGAAATCCGTTTCTATGGATTGTTTCATTTTTTATGTGGATGTTTCCTGTGCATACAAAGGACTTGGTCGACCTGTTGCACGCTCAATCAATGGAAAACATGATAACAAGTATTTTGAACCCAAACCATGACATGCAATTATCCTTCAAGAAAACATAAATTATTTTTGCAAAGAATCAATAAAGAAAGACAATGATAAAAACTAAGTCATTTAGTAATGGGAAATTGACTTAACCAAGCATAAGAGGAATTATTTTGATGAAGGTATAGGGGAATGAGAGAGGAGGGGCAGGGGTGCATACTTAGGTCTTAACATTGGCTCCTACTTGGGATAGAACTTCCCTGTGAGGTGCTAAGAATAGTAGATCAGGAGCCTTAGAATTAATAATTTCTCTGACCTCCCTTCTCTCACCTTTGTTTCTGTCTTCCATCCATGTATCTCTGCCACTGTTGTTAGACCTCAAAATTACTCACTTCGATAGTGTCGCAAGTGTCATCATTATGAGTTTTCTAAGTGTCACATCTTGTCCACAAGTGTCGCATCTTGCATATAAGTGTTGAGAGTGTCAAAAATAGCATGCTGCCATCTTGCCTATGTCGTGCCCCTAACGACATCACAAAGACACTTAAGACACCTCCAAGGATAGTTTGGAAGAAGTAAAATCACTTAGCAAGAAGTAAAATCCCTTTGCCATTGGAAAAATCACTTTAAAATTTATTTTTGGAGAGGAGCGATCCCTACCCACTGTTAGGGAGTGCTGGTGCACCCTGAGCCTCTTTTGGGAGTGTTTGAGCACCCTGTACACCCATTTAGGGGAGGGCTAACCTCTTTTGAGAAAAATCTGGGTTTGTTGAGGCAAATTAGGGAAGGATCCCTCAAATCTTGAAGGTAGTTGGATTCGAGTAGATGGTCAAGGCATGATCTTAGGGGAGATCCTCAAATGAAGGAGAGGAATCCTCAACTCATCCCAAAGATCTCTCAAATGGTTGGACTCCTCCAAGGTTATATAAGGAGGCCTTCTCATGGTGAAAGTCACAATGGATATTGAGAGTTATACCTAACTTATGATCTCATAAGAAGGTGTGAACAAAAGAGAATGAAGTTGGAGAATTACATCAAACTTATGATCTCATGAGTGAGATTCCATCAGATCAATCAGTGGAGATTGATTGAGCAAAGGGACTGGACAAGGAGAACTGGAAGAGGTTGTTGCACCTTCATTCAAAGGATTGTAAGTACTTTTACTTGTTCTCATTAATATAATCAATGCTTGGCCTGTTTCTTTAAAACTTGTACTTATTCCATATAAGTTTGTCTACAGTAGATGGATCCATGATTGAGATAATCTCAGTAGAGTAGGAAGTCCATTGTATCTTTGTTTGTTTTACAGGACCTATCAAGGAGCTCAAGATTGAAGCTCAGCCTGGACTTTGAAAGGACAAACGTCGGTCATAAGGTACATATATTTCTCCTTCTCTTTCTTTAATTAGATTGATTATATATAAAAGGAAGTCAGTGTGCATGTTAAGAACCTTATGTCTTGGCCTTAGGAGTTTAGAGACCAAGAGGGAATTCACTTGTTCGCAGGGGGATTCACCTTCAACAGAAATTGGCAACTCCACTAGGGAGGAGCTTTGATTTTTGCTTCCATTCCCAGATATTGTTTTGGCTCTTTGCCCACTAATTTGATCTACTCCATATTGTCTTGTTGATTCTTAGATTGATTTGATTCCCTCATTATGTCATCAAGATCACCCTGACTGACTGGATTTCCTTCATTTTTCTAAGTTTTTGGACATTTTTCTGAGTTTTTGGAGCAGAGCGCTCCCCCCATGTTGCTGACAGAGTGCTAGCACTCCCCTATAGCCTTAAAAAGAGTGCTCAAACACCCTGGTTCCCCTTATACTAGAGAAATACCCCATTTTTTGTGAGAAATTCTCCAAAATTTGCATTTTCTGAAGCTATTTCTGGGTTTTGGCATTTGCTCAGGGTCCTATACTCTTAGTCCATATTGATATTGGCTTTAAAACACCATTCTTTTTGAGATTTCATCCTCTTTTGTTTTGGATTTTGACATCTTCTTTCCTTGCCTTGAAACCACTCTTTGTCTTTGCTGACCTAGAGTTAACTTGTTGTTTTCTTCTCCTTTATCTGATTGAGTGAAAACTTTTGTGAGGAAATCCAAAGGTCTGTGAAATTTTCATTTGATATTTGAGGTCAACTTTCCATCATTTCTCTTTTTGTTTGAGGGTTTTGGTTCTTGTTTGCAATTTGATTATCTTTTTCCTTCTTGTCTATTTCACGACGAGAGCATGTCTTTGTTTTGTGTGAGGTTTTCTTCTGACTGTTTAATCCTGAAATCTGATTGACATTTAGAAGTCTTGCATCTAATTATCATTCACATATAAGTAAAAGGACATATTTTAGTGATTGGTTTGGATGTTAGAAGGCATTTATGAAATTTTTAGCAATGCATTGGATTTCATTGAGAAACACTTGTATAAGGACATTCCATCTTAGTGTTTGATAGTGAAAACATCTTTCTCTCTTTCCCTTAAACAACCATTCATCGAAAGACAATATTGATTATCATCTTCTTGTGCATTTTTTGGGATTTGAGTCATCATACCATCAGTTTCATTGTCATACACCCTTTGAGTAAAGAACAACCATAAAATCAACGATAATTAAAAATTATCTAGAACATTTTTGTTTTTAGGATCTTCTACCAACATTAGACTAGGATTAGCACTTTGGATTAGGCTGTGAGTAAAAATCTCTAAAGTTTTCAAAACTAACATTAGCATACTGAGATAGGGAGAGTCAAATCCAATTATCGTATAGGATTTTTGGTATCCCCCTCTCACACAAGGGTTACACACAAGGTCCCATTCGAGTGAGTTACAGAGATTATCCCTTCGTGTTTCAACTATTTGTAGTGGTTGGATCGTATATTGGGGATCACTTGAGGGTATACCCACGATTATGTTTGGGAGCCTCTCGAGTTTATTTTGGACTTGTTATCTTTCCCATACGTTCGGGTCGGACTGTTGACTGTACCCACCCAGGGGATGACTATGAGTTGGTGTCCATAGTTTCCATAATCCTTAGGTACTTACATGAGGTGACTATGAAGGGAAGTCTCATTGTACCTAGGACAAACATTGGTCAAACTCACTCGGGCTCCTTGGAGGGTAAATCCACAATTACTGCGTGGAATCTTGCACCAAGGTGAAAGTCCGTTAAGCAGGTCACCATTGTAACTATTCCACCATATCCTATACCCTCCTTGACTTGGTCACATGACATTGGATTTCATCACTAACTAGTATGATCATCAAGAGAAGTCTTGTTTGGTTGGTTTTGATTCCTAGATTTTATTAGCGTATGTTGTTTCTTTTTGTTAGTTGGCCCTAGATTTTCATCATGTACTATTATTCTCCAAAATTGATCTTGTAGATGATAAAGGTCTTCGCCTATCACGTAGGATGCAAGGGCCGCCTCCAGAAGGCTACCAACCCTTACCTCCTAACCCTCTAGAAGACAACTACCATGGAGAGGTAGAAAATCAATCTGACGCTGGAAGTGTTGTTGCTCCTCTGTTAGATAACTTAGAAGGCACTTTGATTATGGTTGAGAATCCCTCTCCTCACACTACATCTATGTCGGTAACCCCTCTCAAACCACTTTTTCTTCATTTAGACTCCCTTGGAAACGTCATAGAAGAAGAGGTCCCATGATTACCAAAGAGAGATTTTACCGAAACATATATGGGATCCACATAACCAACCTTTGGTGATGAGTATAGGACTCTTATTCATCCTAGCACTGCAATAGATACAAATCCCACACCTGCTCATTCTGTATGGAGGAATTCATTGGGACGCAATATCTAAGAGCATTTTGAATCGTTTCGACAACCCTTTCATCCTCATGACCTTCCTGGTGAAACAAGACCATCTGGTCAAACTATGAATCACCCCATCGATCATGTCATTAACCCTATTGTTGTGTCAGCACAAGTCCATCCTAATGTTGGAATCATCACCTCTACTCATTCCCAAGGAACTTCAATTACTACCCCCTCTTTTACGAACTTTCACTCTACAACTCCACATGTTTCGCACGATCCTGCTGGGACATCTTTTCACCCGAGAATGAAGACCCTTTCGAACCAAATACAACCGATTGGATGGAAACCACCATCTAGAGGACCTATCCATCCTAGAGGACCACCATTCTATGGCGGGCCTACCCCTCCTGGGAGACATCCCCCTTTTCATGCTCCTCCTGGAGGGAAACCTCTCTTTGCTAGTCATACCCCGGTTGTTAATCCACCATTGGTAGGGGGGCAACCTTCCTTTGCTAGAAACCCTTCACAACCCTGGGGAGTATCTTTAGGAGGCACTTTTATCCAACCCCATGTTGGGGGGAATTCATATCATAACCCATAAGGAGGAGTATCAAATCCTGTTCCTTCCGGAACATATTATGGACAACCTTATCCGGGCGACATCCCAAACACCACCTGGAGTCCTCAGGGACAACAACCTTATCCTCCTCATGGGAATATTGTGTACCTGCCTCTGGGATCTACTCCTTACCATTCTCAAGGGAAAAATGTTTATCCTCCTTATGGGCAAGAAAATCACTCGGATTATAATACTCAAAACCCACAGGGTTATCCAAATGTTTCTCATCCTTCATCAAATCCTGCTTATCCTAGCCAGTAACAACTATATGTAGGAGGACCTACAGGTTACAACTATCCACCTAACCCAGTTTATGGTCCTACTGGTGTTCCTATGCCACACTAATATCATCCGCAAATTAATCGACAACTACCTTTCCTTGCAACACTGTATCTCCCAGACTTATCTCAGTTAACTAATGATCCTATTTTTCATTCACCGGTTTGGCTAGTCATTCCAGCTAAACTTCCTTCTGATATTCTGAAATTTGACGAAAAATATGGAGAAGACCTGTTATCGCACAGTTTGTAGGAAGGGTTTAGGTAGCTTGAGTCAAGGCTTAAAACCGGCGTAACAGGAGCTTCCCCACCCACTGTCACCTCGATGGGGGGCTCTTTCTATTTAGGAGGGCTAGTCCAAGGGAGACGTCCCTATGTAATATGGGTTTCCAAAGGGCTAAAGGTATAATGGATCAAAATGATAGATTCCCTTTACAGATTACTGCTAACTGAGATAGTCAAAGAAGATATTGTTCCACTGGATGGCACCTGTTTGCGAGACAAGACAGATAAAACTAGAATATGTGTTGCAGTGGGTTAGTACTTCAAAAGCATTAATGACTATCTTCAAATATACATATGAGCAATGATCAAATGCTATTATTGATGAAGTCAATGAT
Organism: Picea engelmannii; assembly: GCA_009831015.1. Lineage (NCBI taxonomy): Eukaryota > Viridiplantae > Streptophyta > Pinopsida > Pinales > Pinaceae > Picea > Picea engelmannii. The sequence continues at coordinate 170,061 of ML786069.1, read as the reverse complement.
TGCTAAACAGAGACCAATGACTAATATCACTCCTTCAATAAATGCATAAGAGATAATGAGCATTCAATGTTCACAATTAAATCCTTGTATTATATCACAATGCTATAAATATCTCAAATCATCTCATATAGATAATGTTGTTGCGTCACCTATATTGTTGTTGCTTATGGATGTGACGTCAAACATTAATTAATAGGTCAAATTGAAGACAATGAGTGGAACGTTTTCTTTAATAAGCTTGCAGATGTAATTAATGACTCAAAGTCTATCAAATGAGGTGAGAGAAGCCACAACGTTGCATGCCAATCAAGATATCAAAAAGGTGTGACATCACCTATAATGTTGCTACATGCAGTTTAGGGTTAGCTAGCCAAGAAGTGGACGTTTTGACAATTTCAACCAATGAAAAGTAATGAAACCTCTATGGCTATGATAAGATGACTAAGCCACAATTTTCTATCCAATCACAAGTCCAAAATCAGAAAGACGTCATCTTATTAGGGTTAGTTCAAGTTGCTAGGGTTAGATGCTAGGTTAGTTAGGGTTTCAATTTAAAAAGGTGTTTGAAAGAGAGTTTAAGGATAAACAAGCTTACAATTATTTCTAGACTAGTGCCTTGGGTTAATGGAGTAAATTGAAGTGAGACTAATGGCTTGGAAGACTTAAACTTTAAGACAAGAGGGTTAGGGTTTGATGGTGTTTCTATGGCAAGGCCACCAAATCCTAAAACCCTAAGAAGAAAAAGACTTACCTAGGTGTAGCTAAGGCTAGGCCTAAAGCTTCTTCTTCCTTCCTTAAGACTTCTTTGGCAAAACGGCTAGCTTATGGACACAAATCTATGGCTG
>ML786069.1:157336-168381 GCA_009831015.1 Picea engelmannii | reverse complement strand
TCATTCAAGCCATGTGTAATGAGATGATATGGTTTTAGGGATGTCCAGTCATAGTCAGACCAAGGGCTGGTGTTGTCTGTGGGTGCCTTTGTAGGAGGCGAGTTGTACCCGTCATGGATGCATTTTTTCCAAGCCCTTATTGCGTTATCTTTCTTTTATTGCTTTTTTACTACAAGTCTTGATGAAGAGGACACTGCCTTGGCTTGGTGGCCAGAGCTGACAGTGTTACCCACTAGTATCTTCGCAGAAATGAGAGGGTTGGCTCGTGATGAGACCCCCCTTCCTTTGTCCATGCAACCAAAGGTCACTTCCCTGGTTTGGTGACCAGATAGTGGCAATCTCATACCGCTAAATACTTATGAACATAATGGGTCGGCTCGTGATGAGACCTCCCATCCTCTTGGTTAGGTCTTGCATTTATTTATTTCATTTTTCTTAGGGTCCCTTAGTTTCTTATCGAGAGGCTTTTTATTGCCCTCTCGGGGATCCCCTGGGCAAAGCATCTCTAGATTTTATTTTCCTATGGATTTTATCTTTTACCAGCTGCTTTTACCTCCTGGGCCTTTAGCCCCTTCTTCCCACAAGACAAGATGTACCCTGGAAGTTCATCCTAATGGCCAGACTAGGGGAATGGGATGGATGAGCGGGGTATAAGGTGAAAAAGTGATAATATGGTGGGAGCAGACGATGGCTCTGCAAACCCCCCTTGGTGGCTAACCAAAACCCATGAATAATGGCTTGCTAAGTTGCCCCATCAATCACCCCAACAATGGTCAAGAGGATTAGGGTAAGATCCAAGCAGTCATCCGAAATGAAAGGAAACTAATGCATATATAAGAAGGTTATAATGATCAAATACAACACATACCATGATACCTCGTACCAATTACTTCATGGAGCAAGAGTCCTCTCCGATGCAAGTCCAGGTCGGTAGTGATGGAAGCTGGTACTGCTGACAGGACAAAGCTGGATGAAAAGAAGAAATATGGGCCCTCCAGGGCCATGCTCAAGTCGCTCCTGCTCTCGGTACTCCATGTCTAGGACCATGTGGGCCTCGAGACATGATCTCCTAGCTATCCCTAGATATCGGGGATAACAAGACCCAAATAACCATGTGATGAATTTCCATTTGTGGTATTCATCAAACTCCCTCATGGATGATTCTGTACGTTTTCGTCTTTTCCAGTGAACACTTATGGGATCAGCAACAAAGTGGTATATTGAATTACCATGTGCTTCTTTTCATGATTTTAATTCCCTTGCCATGTCTTTCCTCAAGCACTTTCAACTACCTATTTGCTACGAGACGGGTACTGAACTCTTGACCTCCCTTTTTCAAATTGACTCTGTGCATATCTCTGACCATATTCATGAGTGGAGACGATGAGGAAGGAGGATCAAGGTAATCATTCCTGACATATTATTGGCGGAATGGTTTACTAAATCACTTTTACCCCCGATCGCTCGCAATGTCACTATGGGTGGCGCAGTCACCGAGGAAGAAACCATTGCTCGGGTTCAGTACTTAGATTTTGTTTATTCATAATATAGTACTTTGTATGATTTTCTTTCGAATGTTGCTTGAGTTATTACCGATCCATCCAAGCCGTCATCCTCATCTCATGTAGACAGTGTTATCGGTTCCATCAAAACTCAATCTACTTCCCGATCGACCACACTCTCCTCTACCTCCCCCCAAACTCAAATCTCTGAGGTGAATGTAGTTCAATATGCCCCTTCACAACAATCTAGAGGTAATAAGAAGACAAATAATAAATAAACAAATACTAATAACAATGAACAACCAAAAAATCAATCTCAAACATCTGCTACCGAAAAGCAACCACAATGAAAACTGAAATTCCCGTGTATCATTTGTGGTGAAGATCACTACACTTGATAATATCCACATCACAATGAAGTGGCCAAAATTTTCCAAGGAAATTCACAACCCGCTATTCTTACTCAGCCTTTTCCACAACAACAATCCATGGTTTCTCAAACCCCCTCTTCTAGGGGCAGTTCTAGCCATCCTCATGATGAGGCCTCAACGAGTGCACATATTTATATGTTTAATGGGATTAATTTGAACACTCTCTCTAAGACATACAACACACCAGTTAATCCTAACAAAGTAAATGATACTAGCAGTACCCGTACTTTACCAGATCCATCACAGTCTTCCATCGGTTAATCCTCGGTCTGGACCACTTTAGATTGAGAAACCTATGTTTGACTCTATCTTATGCCCTCCTAAGAGCACTATCCGCAAAGCTACCTTTAATCCTAATTCACGTGCCTCCCAGAACTACAACATTGTTGAATATTTGGCTCAAGCACCGTGTGCTATGTCTGTGTTAGAAGTTCTACAACACTGCCCCAGTCAACATATAACGCTCTTGGATGCTATTGGCATTGTTGACCTTGATTCATCCAACCATATCATGTTTAACCTAGACAAGTATGCGTCTTGACTCTCCCACCAACTTGCTTTTGAAGTTGATGTTGTTGTTCATAATCAACAAATCCACCAAACTATTCTGGATGAGGGAGCCTCAACTTGTGTCATGTCTTTAGCATGTTGGAAAGGTTTAAAATAACCCCCACTTAACAAATCCCCAATGATGTTACGTGCCTTCGATGGGTGAGGTTTTCATCCCCACGGGATTTTACAGTCCCTGTCCATCCAATTGGGTGGCAAAACTGTCACTGTTGATGTCAAGGTGGTCAATGATCCCCTCGATTACAACTTGTTACTTGGAAGAAGTTGGTTTTATGTTATGACTGTCGTTGCCTCATCGGTCTTTCGGTGTGTACAATTTCCTCATCAGGGAAAAATTGTCACTGTTGATCAGTTGGATTTCTGCACAAATGATGTTCTTGCTCCCGCTACCAACAATATTCCTTTCTTGGGAGACCACAAGATCACATATGAAAGCGTTGGTGTTGGATTACTGAAATATTCTATCCTCGTGGCTACCTTCCCTACACCACTTCCATCGACTACACATCATATTGCCATCGTCAATATGATTTTGACCGCAACTTATCAATCTTTGAAATCATTTGACCCTTGGATTGTACCTATTCCATTGGAATTTGATGCACTCAGTAACACCATTCCAATTAGTCCAGAAAAAGATCATATGTTTCTATCCAATCCTCTTCTCCCTCATCAGATGGCCAACATCTATTGGCACCTGACAGTTCCTCGATGCAATCACGATTAAGTTCCTTATCATCTGCAATCGATCACATTTCCCCATTTTTTCCCTCGGATGAATCTATCATGGAAATGTTGAGCACTGACAAGCTACCTCATGATGATAACCATCATCAATCCTCTTTTCTTCCTCCTCGTGAAGAAATTTGGGCAGATATACTGTCTATCTCCCCTCCTGATGTCGGTTTTCCATCGTCTCCCATGCTTTCAACTTCTGATGATTTGGATCTGGTAGTTGACATGGTGATATCTTCGGTAGGGCTATTAGAGCCCGATATCCTTATTCTTGTTGTGGCCCTCAACATGTGTTCCTTCCAGAGTGATTTTCTTCCATCCAGTGAAGATCTCTTGGAAGCCATGACCGAGTTTTGTCCCTTGATGTGGTGTCCTTCGAGAGCGTTATTCTCTTGGAAGCCATGATCAAGAAGAATTAATGAGCATAGTTTCTCTTCTCTATGGAAAGCTCGTTAAAAAATAAAACAGAGGTCACGAGCACAGTTTCTCTTCTCTGTAGAAAGCTTGTTAAAAAATGAAACAAAAGCTTTGAGCATATTTTTCCTCTCTGTGGCAATCTTGTTAAAAAATGAAACATAAATCTGGGGATTGAACTCGGAGCCCTGAGCATAGTTATTTTCCTGTGTCAAGATCATTAAAAAATTAAAGTCACCTCTCTTGAACCTTCTTTTCATCCACTCTTATCCTTTTTCTCCATCTAGTAGAGAAATTGGTGACAACCTCAAAGTCGGTAAATGAATTGAAGGTTGGAGGGAATGTCTCTAGCCTTTGATGATCATTCTAGAGTTAAGCCACTAGATTTCAAGCTAGGGTCATACCGAGCTTAGTCTTTGTTATTTCTCATGCTCATAAATACATGAGAATTCATTCGAGTAAACTTTTATCTATTTTTCGGACCTGCACGGGTATACGAAAAAGGAACCCCTTGGAGTCGTCTTTGAGCTCTTTTCAGAATCTCTAAACATGAAAAGATTGCCGAGCGATCTTGCTTCCTTTCCCACTTGTTAAAAGGTTTGAAAGGGTGTAATTCGAGTGATAATTTATCTCTTTTTCGGCCTCGTAAGACTAATATTACAAAAAAGAACAACATTGGAGTCATCTTTAAGTTTTTTTCAGACTCTCTAAATATGAAAAACCATTGAGTTTACCTTCTCTGGACTCGTTAAACAATCATACGTTGAAGGGGCCATATAGGACCAAACCCTTACTTATTCTAGTTTGTTAAATAAAGGAAGAGGGACTTACTGAAGGTGATTCATATCGAGCATGTGTTACCCTCCTCATGCTCATTAAATTAAAAAGAGGTACTCGTCTATCTAGATGGGGGAAAAATTGAAAGAAACAAGTCAAGCAGTTTTTGAGAACACTACCAGTAACTCTTACGGTCGCCCTTGAACATGGCACTTTGTCTTTGCATGCATTTTAATTTGCTGAACCTCTGCACTAAGCCAATCCTCTGAGTTTCTTTTTACTCCTTTGGGTCACCTGAAGAAAGTCACAACATCCACTGCATTATCAAGTTTTGGTCCATGTCATGTTTTTGTTGATCTGCCTTAGTGTTCAAGGGAAGTATCTACCTCAAGAGTCATCCACCACAAATATCTTGTTTCAATACCTGTGTCATTCCATGTTCATTTGATCCACCAATTACATCTTTGTGTCAGTTTCATGTTGTTGATGGGGGATACATCAAGGCCCTCCTTTAACGAGTTTATTCATGTCAATTTCAACACATTATCCAAGAACTAGACTTAGAAACCAGTTAGTACCTGTTGACGGGTGAAATAACCCAAGCCATTTGGGATGATCCACTCCGACGGGTTTAGTGGCTCTGTTGGCCGATCTAAGTCCTAGGAAAACGAAAGAAAAAAAACTAAGCTAAAGAAACTAATCTAAGTGAAAAAAGTAACTACAACAAACTATATACAAATTGACAATTATATATACAGTTTACTAACTAATATCATAAAACAATAACTCTACTTATTTAAAAGTTCAGCTATCAACAGGATTAAACCTCAATTATATATGTACAGTATTCACAAATTACAGATTTTAAATTGAAAACCTGCAAAAATCATTTGTGAACTGTCCTATGACAGAAAAGCTATTATTTTTGGATTTTTTTATAATTTTTATGAGATAGAAATAAAATGACAGCTATCTAAGCATAACAATAACATAACAATCCTAACTGTAAATCTGAACTACAGAGATGAACAGTGAGAGGCGTTCAGATTACAAGAAATTTATATATTAATTAAACTAATTAAATAACACTAATAGACTAACCTGTAGTAATGCTTTCCAATTTGTCCCGTGCACAGTATCCAATTTAGTTGTTCGATGGGGGAAACCTGCACTCGATTTTCCACAAGCTTCTCGTAAACAAGAAGTAGCAAAACTCTTTGAATATGAATGACAGAACAAACAAGACATAAAACAACAACAATTTTATGATTTACAGATCATCACATTTAGATAAATCCCAGTGCAAAGATTTGTACATAACTGTTCATTTAATGAAGAAGATAAACCTTCTATTTATTAAATTCAAACAGAGTAATTGCTATGCGTAAAATGAGATACATCAGATATGGACAAAATTTAAATCATAATGCATCAATCTGTGACAAATCTCGATATCTAAAGTAGTCAATAATTTGATTACAAATTAAAATGCACAAAACTTGAACGAAAGTATGATAAATTGAAAGCTAAAGTTGTTACAAAGCATCCACTTCCATTTGAGTCTGTATAATCGTAAGTCCATAGTCCTTGTTCTCCCAACAGTGATGGGTTGTTTACATAAAATAATGGGTATATAAAGGCCACAGGGTGAAACATCCCCTGTGGAAAGTATCAAGACTATTCACAAAAATATGGGAACAATTTCCCAGATTCCTATTTCTGGCTAAGACTAACAACTTGAATCAAAACTATGTAACAAAAAGTATGTTCTAAACTACCACAACAGATCCAATTCCCATTGAAATTCGTATGTACCTATAGATAGGCAAAAGTAAACAATTTTAGATAATGTTTTAATTGTAAAATCAACAAAATCCAAATTTTATGACTAGCTACAGAATCTCACGATTCTATAGCTGGTCATATTTACAAAAAAAACCATTTTAAATGATTCCAAATAATAACAAGAATGTATACAGTGAATCGAACAACTCTTAATTTCTAATTCAAAACAAGCAGATCATTCTTGGTAAAACAAACCAAATCTTTTATGCCAATTCAAAACTAACAAAATCGTTGTTGAATCAATACAAAACTAACAGGATCATTTTTTAATTCAAAACTAACAGAACTATTATCAAACTAACTCAGATCCAATTCAATCGTTTATACTAATTCAAGAACAACAAAATCGTATTAAATCGGTTCAATCAAAATAGAGCTATATTCGATTTTAGCAACCAAATATTTTGTACTGATTCAATGCAAACAAAATTCAAAACGAAATCATTCTTGGTAATTCGAAAATAATAGAATCGTTTTTGAATATATTCAAACAAAACAAAACTAATTCGGAGCAAACCGAATCGGCTATGCTAATTCAAACCAAATCATTCCAAAATCGATGTTGAAATAACATACCTGGGCTGTAGGAAAATGATTCGGTCAGGATAACTTTGAGTTAACAAAGGAAGTAGCTGCCTCAACATTTCTGAAGAGGATAGAACCCGTGGTATTTTGTCTCTTATCGTTGGCTTGCAGCCTATCATTTTCCTTTGAAAACACAGTAACCCGTTACTCCAAGGATTTAATTCTAGATTGCAACAGAGGAACATCTGTGTAGTAACGTTGGATCCAAGAATTGCATTGAGTACACTGTGGTTGATCGGGCCAAGCCACTACAGGTGGGGGTTCTTTTAAATTACCAGCGGTTCCAATGTCAAACTTAATTTCTGGGAAGTTAGGGTCATCCTTGAGGCACAGTGGGAGGTTGGATACATAGTCATAGGGTTCAACAACACAGAGGCGATGTGAATATGGGTATTCCTTTTCCAAAAAATGTTCAATCTCAGAGTCTGAATCTTCACTCAAAACAATAGGCTTCTGGTCTGTGTTTTGTTTGGGCTTGTTCCGAGCACACCTAGATATCCAATGTGCAACTTTCTTTCCCTTGCTATTGGTATCAGTATTTCCCTTTCCCTTCTTCCTTACAAGCCTCTTAACAATCTTAGTATTGTCTTTCAAACATGGGTCAGGTAGGTCAATGTTGGGGCAAGTCGAGGGTTTGATAGTGGGTAGGAGGGTAGGAGGTGGCATGGGAGGCCCAACAAGGGTCTTAGTGACCACAGTCTTGTCCACTTGACTACATTCAGGAGTGGCAAAGCCACTCCTCAATAGGAAGGCTTTCCAACAATCACCACTCATCCTCAAATGATGAACAATAACGATTTTGATCAAGCAGTGATGGAAGAAGCTAGAATCAACCTTCTCCCTCTTAAATCGTTTAGACATTTTATACAGACTGCGTAGGAGGTAGTGAGGCATATTCAAAGCGAAGTCTATGAAATTCATAAGCAACTAGAGATGGTAAAGAAACACTAAACCATAACGACCTTCTCAAGTCACGAATTTCTTAACAATGGCTAATAAATCATGCCACCTAGACTTAAGGGTAGTGACTAGCATACCTCTGTCACAACCGACAATTTTCCTTGATGTGAACAGGAGCGGCCATGGCACTTCATCCACCTTTGAATTCTTAAACCACCTCTGCCCTTTAACTGGTAAACCCATGGTTGAACTGAGGAATTCTTCATTCAGTTCAAGCTAGATGTCTCCAACCTTGGCCCTACATCCATCGAATGTGAGGGCAAACTGTTGGGGGACCGTGAGGTTGAAACCCTCAAATTTTTGGATGAAAACTAACCAGCCATTATTCTCCAGGTCCTCATGAGCATTGTCAAACAAAAGAAGCATTTGGACGCCATTAGGTTCTATGCGCACTACAGGTGCCATAGGAGAGAACACACAGTCGGCAGGGTAAACGGTGAGGGGGGCTAGATAGGGTAGATGTAGGAACAAATGCTCAGAGGTTTCCCCAAAACAAATAGAGGTAGCCCGAGATACAAGGCAGACATTAATTCCTATACGTGTGCGGGTGGTGGAATGAAATAAAACCATGCAAAACTCTCATATCGATATGTACAATCGATGGTGCTTTGGTGATTCAAATTACTATTGGTGTGTGTTAAAAAAAATGTAAATGACATGCCAAACAAATAACCATTAGTAACCATGACAAGTCGATCCGAATAACATTTGTATGATTTAAAACGAAACAATATTTCGAATATAGCACCAAGGATTTGATCATAAAATTTATGTGTTGTATGAAACCATTGCACCATGGGTCTAATCAAAGACAATAGAACATCAAACCACCATTGTATCAAGGATTCAATCACAATCACTAGAATACCATTGCATCACAAACTTATAAAATGAAGTCATATTAACAAAAATGCAAAGTGAGTAAAGGTTTGGTGTCTTGCCAACTGTATGACCATTATTGAGTCAGAGGTGAAATGACCATAGAACAAGATTATTCGTAATAATTCGGTGACGATTTTAATTCCATCGACATGAATTTGAACTCAAGGTTTTCATGCTTGCAGTCGTGAAAATAAAACAAAAGAAGGTGTGCAAATGCGCTATATAATCATGTCATTTTATTCAAAAGATCGCAATGAGTATTAAGAGTTCAAAAACACTTATGTAGGCAACTTTTAGGGAAAAGATAAAAAATGCGAAATGGCTGCCAACAATGGTGACACACTAGTAGAAGCAATTATTTCTGCCATAAGAACAAATCCAGATTATGATAATGAGAATAATTCTAACTCAAAAACAACCAGAAAATTGTTTAAACATCATCATTAATCAAATATTCCAGCAGTGCTTAAAAGATGAAAACTGATAACAGTCTTAAGACAAGTGAGCCACGATATTAAAGATAAATCTCCAATACTGTTGACAGAGCCACTGCCTCTAGCAGGCATCCATATTCTCGACAGGGTTGCCATTTAACCCACTCTGACATCCGTATCCTGCCAAGAAGTTCCAGATCAGAATAAAGGATAGTTTAAGGTCAAGAGATTTCATATTTGTAAATTTTCATATACCTGACATTGCTTTGCTGCCAGCAGGCCTGTTCAGTACCCCGGTGAAGTTTTCTTGGCGTCATGCATGCATTTACCTGCTGCCAGCAGACCTGTTCAGTATCCCGACGGGTTTACAAGCACTTCCCACAACTCTTTTTTGATTTGTTTATTTTTTTAAAGATATATAATTGAGCGGGGTGACGCTGAAAATTGTGATATTTTGGACATATTTTAATAATTTACAGACCTTGAGAAAGATTTTTAAACTATCCTTCTTTAAGATATAGAGATAGTTTGTTAATAAACCGACCTTCGGAGGCAGGGAGACATCTTCTGAGTTATTCCCTTAAGGAATAGGGATAGCGTAAGAAGATAATGGATGATCGTGACAGGCTTCAATTACATATTGGAATCAATAAACTTCTTTCAAACAATAGTCTTTCCTTGACATGGATGTAAATTTCAGAAGCATATCACAGTTGATGTTTAGACAACTTTTAGCAGTCATTTTAGAGGAACTTTTTTTCTATTTTCTTTGTCTGAACAGTTCATAATGCAGGTATGTGTATTTCAAAAGTAAAAACTGATAAGCATAAATGGAAACAAAACACACCAGTGAAGAAAAATTTGAAAGTAAAGAAATCCAAAAAACAAAAGAAAATATGTACAGAACGTGCATTTGAAAACCTCATGCAACAAATCCCTTGGGAGATTGAAAGAAAGTAGGAAAATCTTGTTTGATGGGAAATCAATCTTAATCGTGGTACCTTGGGTGAGGGTTGGTTCAAATTTATTTATCTCTTTACTTTTCATTTAAGATTTTCATGACAATACTGCGTTTTTTGAAAATAAATATTCAACAAGAAGTAAAGAGAAAAGGATCAAGGGGACTTCCATGACAATAGTCGTATTATGGTTCTCGTGGTGCGCCCACTTGCGTTCATGACTGCATTATTGCAAAGAAAAATAGTGAGAAATACAACTGAAAGGAAAACCTATTCCTAAACCTACCCTAACTATTAAACAGATCAGGATACTACGTGAAGTCATGCTTCCAATGTAGCCATCGGAGTAACTCTAATCCTGCAATGGAAACACAATCAAACATTATTAATAAGAATGGTGATATATCAACAAATCACAGAAACATATCACACTTACCTTCATAATCAGCATCTAAAAACAAAGTAAGCATGATCTTACCATTCCCTTCAGTATTCTTGATGTATGAATCCTCCAACCATTGTGAAATCTTGTCGTGATAAGGGTCATAATGGCATGAGCGAGTGTAAGTAAGTTTGAAAAACTTATCAATATTACGAGGAAATGAAATAACCATCAGCCAAGGCTGAAATGCCCCATTTTCCTTACAATTCTCTAAGTGTTCATTAATTTCTTCACATGGAGGATCTACAATAAATATGTCACGCCTACTTCCAAGATACTTAGGTAAAAAGAAAGCAAGCACAACTTTGTCTTTATTATGATTTTTTTTTATATATGAATATTCAAGCCATCCTAAGATCTTGTAACAAAGATGGGGATGCAAACCATGACTTTGATGAAACGAATATACCAATGGGAAGCTCATCATAGGAGGATTCGTGCAATCAATTGGATCATTGGTTTGAATGTTTCTTTCGATGAGATTGATCATTTCAAAATGTGATGTATAA
>ML786069.1:137539-156933 GCA_009831015.1 Picea engelmannii | reverse complement strand
GACGAATTCCTCAACATAATATGATCATCTGGATTTTCCTTTTGTGTGATAGATAATTCAAAATTTATGTGACAAGCATCTAGTCTTTCCTGTGAACAAAGTGCATTTTGAGGATGAAGGTTTAAAGTTTCTTCTTCTAGTTGAGTAACTTCTTCTCTAATTAGTTTCATAGGAGTATTAGAACATTCAAGACGATTTCTGTCACTTAAGTGTTCTTCAATGAATGATTTTAAATGTTGATTAGAGCATGAGTTACAAGAATGAGGGTATTCACCTTGAACCAGAAATGAATCATCTTCCACACTAGTCTTAGACTGAAAATACAATGATTCAAAGGAAAAACCAATTTGGTTGTCAATAAGAGCCTGATCAATAGATTCTACCTCCCTGTCTTGTTCAACATTATCGGAAGAATTTTTCTCTTCTTGCGAAGAAGATTGTTCTAGAAGTTGAGTGATAGGATTTGCAATTGGTTCTTCATTCGTAATTGAACATGACTGGATGGAAGGGATGGAAGCATCATAGAAGATATTTAATGCCAATGACATGTCATCGAGATTAAATTTACAGAGGATATGATAGACTCTTGTCAAAAAGTCTTCTAAAGATGAATCGTCGTTGATTAGCGAAGTATGAAATTCTTCACATAATTGATCAAAATCATAAATTTCAAAAGCGTCTAGAAACTCATCTACAAATTGAAACCAATAAAAAATGTGACATGCTAAAAAGGATTCAAACCAATGTTTGATCTGACCTCTAAAAGCAAAAGTGAACAGTCTGCATAAAACTCCTAAATCTGAGATGTCATGTTTGATGCATTTGCACCAAAACTTGTTAAGGTGGTCTTTAGTAGATATATTGCCTCCACCATCAAAGGTGAGTTTGGACAAGCGAGAGACTGTCTCGTTGGGAACATCAGGTAACGAGAAGTTGAAAGCATGTTCCAACACAGTGATTTGGGGAGCCATGGGGGAAATTGAATACATTTAAAATAAAGGCTCCTGCAAGGCCAACTTGTCAGTTGGCCCTCCTTCTAGCACCATTTGTTGACGAGTGAAATTGAACACTTGTCAACTGGAGGGGTGGATCTGGTCCGAGGTTGTCTAAATAACCCAAGCCGTTCGGGATGATCCACTCCGACAGGTTTAGCGGCTCCATTGGCCGATCTAAGTCCTAGGAAAACGAAAGAAAAAAAACTAAGCTAAAGAAACTAATCTAAGTGAAAAAAGTAACTACAACAAACTATATACAAATCGAAAACTATATATACAGTTTACTAACTAATATCATAAAACAATAACTCTACTTATTTAAAATTTCAGCTATCAACAAGATTAAACCTCAATTATATATGTACAGTATTCAAAAATTACAGATTTTAAATTGAAAACCTGCAAAAATCATTTGTGAACTGTCCTATGACAACAAAGCTATTATTTTTGGATTTTTTTATAATTTTTATGAGACACAAATAAAATGACAGCTATCTAAGAATAACAATAACATAACAATCCTAACTGTAAATCTGAACTATAGAGATGAACAGTCAGAGGCGTTCAGATTACAAGAAATTTATATATTAACTAAACTAATTAAATAACACTAACAGACTAACCTGTAGTAACTCTTTCCAATTTGTCCCGTGCACAGTATCTAATTTAGTTGTTCGATGAGGGAAACCCACACTCGATTTTCCACAAGCTTCTCATAAACAAGAAGTAGCAACTCTCTTTGAATATGAATGACAGAACAAACAAGACATAAAACAACAACAATTTTATGATTTACAGATCATCACATTTAAATAAATCCCAGTGCGAAGATTTGTACATAACCGTTCATTTAATGAAGAAGATAAACCTTCTATTTATTAAATTCAAATAGAGTAATTGCTATGTGTAAAATGAGATACATCAGATATGGACAAAATTTAAATCATAACGCATCAATCTGTGACAAATCTTGATATCTAAAGTAGTCAATAATTTGATTACAAATTAAAATGCACAAAACTTGAACGAAAGTATGATAAATTGAAAGCTAAAGTTGTTACAAAGCATCCACTTCCATTCGAGTCTGTATAATCATAAGTCCATAGTCTTTGTTCTCCCAACAGTGATGGTTTGTTTACAAAAAATAATGAGTATATAAAGGCCACGGGGTGAAACATCCCCTATGGAAAGTATCAAGATTGTTCACAAAAATATGGGAACAATCTCCTAGATTCCTATTTCTGCCTAAGACTAACAACTTGAAACAAAACTATGTAACAAAAAGTATGTTCTAAACTACCACAGCAAATCCAATTCCCATTGAAATGCGTATGTACTTGTAGATAGGCAAAAGTAAACAATTTTAGATAATGTTTTAATTGTAAAATAAACAAAATCCAAATTTTATGACTAGCTACAGAATCTCACGATTCTGTAGCTGGTCATATTTACAAACAAAATTGTTTTAAATGATTCCAAATAATAACAAGAATGTATACAGTGAATCAAACAACTCTTAATTTCTAATTCAAAACAAGCAGATCATTCTTGGTAAAACAAACCAAATCTTTTATGCCAATTCAAAACTAAAAAAATCGTTGTTGAATCAATACAAAACTAACATGATCGTTTTTTAATTCAAAACTAAAAGAACTATTATCAAACTAACTCAGAGCCAATTTAATCGTTTATACTAATTCAAGAACAACAAAATCGTATTAAATCGGTTCAATAAAAACAAAGCTATATTCGATTTTAGCAAACAAATATTTTGAACTGATTCAATGCAAACACACTTCAAAATGAAATTATTCTTGGTAATTCGAAAATAACATAATCGTTTTTGAATCTATTCAAACAAAACATAACTAATTCGGAGCAAACCGAATTGGCTATGCTAATTCAAACCAAATCATTCAAAAATTGATGTTGAAATAACATACCTGGGCTGTAGGAAAACGATTCGGTCAGGATAACTTTGAGTTAACAAAGCCAGTAGCTGCCTCAACATTTCTGAAGACGATAGAACCCATGGTTTTTTGTCTCTTATTGTTGGCTTGCAGCCTATCATTTTCCTTTGACAACACAGTAACCCGTTCCTCCAAGTATTTAATTATGGATTGCAACAGAGGAACGCCTGTGTAGTAACGTTCGAGCCAAGAATTGCATTGAGTACACTGTGGTTGATTGGGCCGAGCCACTACAGGTGGGGGTTATTTTAAATTACCAGGGGTTCCACTGTCAAACTTAATTCCCGAGAAGTTAGGGTCATCCTTAAGGCATGGTGGGAGGTTGGATACGTAGTCATAGGGTTCAATAGAACAGAGGCCATGTGAATATGGGTATTCCTCGGCCAAAAAGAATTCAATATCAGAGTCTGAATCCTCTCTCAAAACAATAGGATTTTGGTCTGTGTTTTGTTTGGGCTTATTTCGAGAACACCTAGATATCCAACGTGCAGCTTTCTTTCCCTTACTGTTGGTATTGGTATTTCCCTTTCCCTTCTTCCTTACAGGCCTCTTAACAATATTAGTATTGTCTTTCAAACATGGGTCGGGTAGGTCAATGTTGGGGTAGGTCGAGGGTTTGATAGTGGGTAGGAGGGTAGGAGGTGGCATGGGAGGCCCAACAAGGGTCTCGGTGACCATAGTCTTGTCCACTTGACTACATTCAGGAGTTGCAAAGCCATTCCTCAACAGGAAGTCTTGCCAACAACCACCACTCATCCTCAAATGATGAACAATAACGATTTTGATCAAGCAGTGATGGAAGAGGCTAGAATCAACCTTATCCCTCTTAAATCATTTAGACATTTTATACAGACTGCGTAGGAGGTAGTGAGGCATATTCAAAGGGAAGTCTATGAAATTTATAAGAAACCAGAGATGGTAAAGAAACACTAAACCATAACGACCTTCACAAGTCACGAATTGCTTAACAATGGATAATAAATCATTTCACCTGGACTTAAGGGAAGTGACTGGCATACCTCTGTCACAACTGACAATTTTCCTTGATGTGAACAGGAGCGGCCATGGCACTTCGTCCACCTTTGAATTCTTAAACCACATCTTCCCTTTAACCGGTAAACTCGTGGCTTAACTGAGGAATTATTCGTTCAGTTCAAGATGGATGTCTCCAACCTTGGCCCTACATCCATCGATTGTGAGGGATAACTGTTGGGCGACCGCGAGGTTGAAACCCTCAAATTTTTGGATGAAAACTAACCAACCATTATTCTCCAGGTCCTCACGAGCATTGTCAAACAAAAGCAGCGTTTGGATGCCATTAGGTTCTATGTGCACTACAAGTGCCATAGGAGAGAACACACAGTCGACAGGGTAAACGGTGAGGGGGGCTGGACGGGGTAGATGCAAGACCAAATTCTCACAGGTTTCCCCAAAACAAATAGAGGTAGCCCGAGATACAATCCAGACATTAATGCCTAAACGTGCACAGGTGGTGGAATGAAATAAAACCATGCAAAACTCTCATATCGATATGTACAATCGACGGTGCTTTGGTGATTCAAATTACTATTGGTGTGTGTTAAAAACAATGTAAACAACATGCCAAACAAATAACCATTAGTAACCATGACAAGTCTATCCAAATAGCATTTGTATAATTTAAAACGAAACAATATTTCGAATATAGCACCAAGGATTTGATCATAAAATTTATGTGTTGTATGAAACCATTGCACCATGGGTCTAATCAAAGACAATATAACATCAAACCACCATTGTATCAAGGATTCAATCACAATCACTAGAATACCATTGCATCACAAACTTATAAAATGAAGTCATATTAACAAAAATGAAAAGTGAGTAAAGGATTGGTGTCTTGCCAACTATATGACCATTGTTGAGTCAGAGGTGAAATGACCATAGAACAAGATTATTCGTAATAATCCGGTGATGATTTTAATGCCATCGACATGACTTTGAACTCAAGGTTTTCACGCTTGTAGTCATGAAAATAAAAAGAAAATCAGGTGTGCAAATGTGCAAGATAATCATGTCGTTTTATTCAAAAGATTGCGATGAGTATTAAGAGTTCAAAAACACTTGTGTAGGCAGCATGTAAGGAAAAGATAAAAAATGTGAAATGGCTGCCAACAATACCATGGGACCTGCATGCCTCAATGGTAGTCCTCCTCATATCCGACAATGGGTTTACATCATTGACCTTTAATCGGATTCCACGGATGTTCGACTTCAGCTCATCTATTCACATTTGTTGGAATGTACTAGAGTACCTTGGGAATTATTGACATCAATGGTGATTTCTCTCATGCTTGTTAATAGTTTACATCATTGACCGATAATCTGTTAGAAAAATAGGAATATGGAGCAATAAAATAAAATAAATTCAGAAACAAAACACAAAAGATACACAATACAATAGAGAAACAGATTTATGTGGTTCACCCAGTGTGGGCTACGTCCACTAAAGAAATTGCCACGTCCTTCCTTTATTATTATCCATCATATGAAGGGATACAACCTACAACAAACTCGTTGTAACTTCCTCTTCTTTCTCTCATAGTCTCCTATCTCAGAATATAATATTTTCCATCAATCATAGCCGCAATACATTTCCCTCATTAAAGAGGGTTGCCTTCTAGGGAAAAACACCCTAACATAATCTCTATCGTTAGATATGTGACATTATAATGGACAGTCCAGATTTACAATGAAATTACAATATACATTTACAAGGCAATTTTTCCTTTGGGGGCTTCGCCCCTAAATCCCTATTGGGGGCCTGCTTGCCCCAATACCCCCCAGCCAGGGGGATATCCTCCATAGACCCCGTAGAGGGGGTACCCCCCCTATGCACTCCCCCGCGTGGAAGAGTGTACATACTTCTGGGGTGTAAATACTTCATGGGGTATAAACACGGCTGAAAGTAAAAGACCTCTGAATCAGGAAAATAATCAGGCTCCACAACCAACAATCTCCCAGTTGGAGACTGATCTCAACAACTCCACCGCTTATGTATTTGCTAGAATCTGAACCTTCTTGGACCTGGAAAATTTCTCATCTTCATCTTCATTCTTGAAGACCAACTGAAACTGAGCAAAAACTCAGTTTCTCCCTAGTTACTCCCTTTGTTAACATGTCTGCAAGATTCTAGATAGTGTGTATCTTTTCCAACTTCAAATGTCCATCTTCCAAGGGAGATCGTATGAAGTGGTACCTCAACTATATATTCTTATTCTTCAAATGGAAGGTTGAGTTGTTTTCAAGATGAATGGAACTCTCACTATCATAGTACAACCTGCTATTCTCTTGCTTCTTTCTCAATTCCTCCATAAACCTCTATAACCAAATCATCTCTTTACTAGCTTCTATAGCAGAAACATACTCTGCCTCTGTTGTTGAAAGTGAAACAACCTTTTGCATTTTTGAAATCCAACTTACTTTTGTTCCACCTATAGTAAACACATACCTTGTGGTACTCCTCCTACTATCTTTATCACCTGCCATATCTGAGTCAACATATCCTTGTAGAACAGTTTATGAACCTCCAAAACATAATGCATGATTAGCAGTACCTCTCAAGTATCTGAGAATCCACTTTACTTCCTCTCAATGTTCTTTACCTAGATTTTTCATATATCTGCTCACAACTCCCACTGCATGTGCAATATCTGGTCTTGTGCAAACCATTGCATACATGCCAACTGCTGATGAATATGGGACCCTAGACATGTATTCTATCTCCTCCTCTGTCATGGTACACATTTCCTTAGTTAATTTTAAATGGTTGGCCAAAGGTTTACTAAGTAGTTTTACATTCTGCATTCTAAACCTCTCCAACACCTTCTCTGTGTACTCACCCTGAGACAATGTAAGTTTGCAATTTTTCTTGTCTCTTGTTATTCTCATACCAAGGATTTTCTTTGCAGCACCTAAATCCTTCATTGCAAATGAATTGGATAATTTCTTCTTGAGCACATTTATATACTTCATATTAGACCCTGCAACAAGCATGTCATCTACATACAATAGCAAGATAATAAAGCTTCCATTTTCTAGCTTTTTAAAATAAACACATTGATCAGAATGACATCTACTATAACCCTATTCTGTCATAAACCTGTCAAAATTCAGATACCATTTCCTTGGAGCTTTCTTTAGGCCATATAAGCTCTTCTTCAACCCGCATACCAAATTTTCCTTCCCTTTGACCTCATACCCCTGTGGCTACTGCATATAAATCTCTTCCTCCAAATCCCCATGGAGAAAAGTTGTTTTTACATCTAATTGTTCAAGATGCAAATATTCTACTGCAAAAAGACTTAAAATAGTTCTAATTGAATCCATTTTAACAACAGGAGAAAATATTTCATCAAAATCTATACCTTTCTTTTGTGCAAACCCCTTTACAACAAGTCTAGTCTTGTACCACTTTTCTCCTCCATCTTCTTCCTTCAACTTGTAAACCCATTTATTCTGCAATTCTCTTTTTCCTGTAGGCAACTAAACCAAGTCCCAAGTATGGTTATTTACCAAGGAATCCATTTCCTCTTTCATGCCTTTCTCCCACTTCCTTTTGGTGTCTACCTGCATTGCCTCTTCATAACATTCTGGTTCACTAGAATCAATCAACAATAAATAATACAATGAAGGAGAGTATCGTTCAGGGGGTATACTTAACCTGGTAGTTTTTCTAACAACACTTGTAGGTGTTTGAGGTACCTTCTTCTCCTATTGTTGTACATTTTGATTTTTTGGTTCCTTTGGAATTTCGTTTTTAGTGATCTCATCAAGCACTGTGTATTCTTGTTTTTCTTTTTCCTATTTCTTTCCCTGCAACTAATCTTTGTACATGACCTTCTCATTGAATATGACATCTCTACTCCTAATGATTTTTTTATTTTCATAATCCCATAAGAGATAACCAAAATCATTAACACCATATCCAATAAAGGTACACTTCTTGGATTTTGCGTCAAGCTTTGTTCTATTTTCTTTATCAATATGGACAAATGCTTCACAACTGAAAGTTTTCAAAAAAGAATAGTTTACCTTTTCTCCTGTCCATTCCTCCTCTGGAATTCTACCATCCAAAGATCTTGAAGTTCCTTTGTTTATTAAGTAAACAACAGTATCTACAACATCTACCCAAAATTGTAAGGGCAAACCAGGATGCAATCTCATACTCCTTGCACGCTCCATGATTGTCCTGTTCATCCTTTCTGACACACCATTTTCTTGTGGTGTTCTTGGAATTGTCTTCTCTCTATGAATCCCATGGTATGAATAGTAATCATCAAACTCCTTGTTGCAATATTCACCTCCATTATCTGATCTGAGACACTTCAACATTTTTCCTGTCTCATTCTCAACCAAAGCTTTCCATTTCTTAAAAGTATCAAAAACATCAGATTTTTGTCGAATGCAATAAACCCAAGTTTTTCTAGTTACATCATCAATAAAAGTAATATAATAATGAGAGCCACCAAGAGATGATACCTGATATGGTCCTCATACATTTGTATGCACAAGCTCTAACCTTTCACTCTTCTTTTCTTTTTCGACTCTGAGAAATCTAACTCTCTTATGTTTTCCATAAACACAATGCTCACAGAAGTCCAAATCAATTTGTTTAAGATCTAGCAACAAATTGCTTTTGTGAAGTATCTGCATCCCCTTCTCACTCATGTGTCCAAGCCTATGATTCCATAGTGTTGTATCCACTCCTGTAGAAGCTAAAGAGATAGAAGAGTCAATATTACCAGTACATAAATACAATATACCTACCTTCTCTCCTTTCGCTATTACCAATGATCCTTTGATGACCTTCCATGCCTTATCTGTAAATATGGATATACAAACTTCACTTTCCAACTGCCCTGTTGAAATTATATTTTTCCTTAAATTTGGAACATGTCTTACCTCTTTCAACAACCATTGGTTTACATTGCGTTGCTTTATTTTTACCTTTCCCATTCCAACAATTTTACATGGCGCATCGTCACCCAAATGAACCTGTCCAAAATCACCTTGAACATAATCTAGAAAATGTTTCCTATTTGGTGTGGCATGAAATGAATCCCCTAAATCTACTACCCAAGACTCAAAAATATTATCTACAGAAAGAATCAAAGGAACTTGTAACACATCACCTGTTACATTTTCTTCTTGATTTCTCTCTTGTTGTCCGTATTTTTGTTTCTTTGGAGCTCTATAGTCTTTCTTCAGATGTCCTTTCTTCCCACAATTCCAACACTCTATCTTTCAAAGTCTGGATTTGGATCTGCCCTTCCTAGAATTCCCATGGTTCCTGAAACCCTTTCCTCTATCCTTTTGTATTCCCCTGTTCTCCATGTTCAACGCATTTCCTGATGTCTCACCTGTGCTTTTCCGTCGCATTTCATCGCTAAGGATAACACCAACAACATCATCAAATTTTAAAGTATTTGAACTAGAGACAGAGTTACTTACAGCCATGACCAAGCCATTCTAGCTTTCTGGCAATGAGCACAAGATTAGAAGAGCTCTGAACTCATCATCAAAGTCCACTTTTACAGAACTTAGTTTATTAGTAACCGTATTAAAGTCATTTAAATGATCTACAAGAGACCCACCTTCCAACATCTTCATATTAAATAATCTCTTCATTAGAAATACCTTATTGGATGTCGAGGGTTTTTCATACTATTTGGCCAATGCATCCATCAAGCCCTTCATTGTATTTTATTTGGAAATATTGAAAGCCATCGACGTTGCCAGGCTCAGTCGTATCGTTCCTAGAGCCTTTCTGTCAATAATATCCCATTCTTCATCCTTCGTAGCCCCCGACTTCTTTGCTATTCTGCCCAATGGTAGGAATACATCCTTCTAATATAAATAGTCTTCCATCTACATCTTCCATAACTAGTAGTTTTGTTCGTTAAATTTCTCGACCCTAAACTTTCCATCTTCCGACATTTCTCCCACTCGAACCAGGAACCCTCTTTTCCTGCGAGTTACCTTTCACTCTGATACCGGTTGTTAGAAAAATAGGACTGTGGAGCAATAAAATAAAACAAATTCGGAAACAAAACACAGAAGATACACAATACAATAGAGACACAGATTTACGTGGTTCACCTAGTGTGGGATACTTCGACCAGAGAAATTGCCAGGTCCTTCCTTTATTATTGTCCAGCATATGAAGGGATACAACCTACAACAAACTCGTTGTAACTTCCTCTTCTTTCTCTCACAGTATCCTATCTCAGAATACAATATTTTCCATCAATCATAGCCACAATAAATTTCCCTCATTAAATAGGGTTTCCTTCTAGGGAAAAAAACCCTAACATAATATCTATCATTAGATCTTTGACCTTATAATGAACGGTCCAGATTTACAATGAAATTACAATATACATTTACAAGGTAATTTTTCCTTTGGTTGGTCTACTTGCCCCTAGAACCCCCCAGCCGGGGGGATATCCCCCTTGGACCCCGCAAAGGGGGTACCCCCTCTCTACACTCCCCCACGTGGAAGACTGTACATACTTCTGGGGTGTAAATACTTCATGGGTTATAAACATGGTTGAAAGTAAAAGACCTCTGAATCAGGAAAATAATCAGGCTCCACAACCAACATAATCAAGTGGTTTCTGCCATGTTCGACATTAGGAAATATTTTCACATGGTTCGATTCATACTACACTGGGATCGGTAAGAAGACCCTAGGTTGATTTTTCACTCTTATATGTACTTTTCCTAGGTTGTGAAGGAGTTCTCTTGAACTATGACACATATATTGTTACATATATCTACTTTGTATTGGTCGTGGCTATGTCTTGTCATCTCGTAGATCCATTGTGTATTCTTCGTGGCTACGACTGGTTCATGTCATAGGATTATAGATCCAGATTGTATCTACAGTGGCTATACCATTTTGTCAATATAATTATGGATCTGCAGTGTATTTTATGGAGGCCATACCTAAAAAGTCTTTATCACTCAAGCATAGGTATGTCTGCCTTGGGTTTTGAAACATATCATAATATTTGTTTGATGGTTGTGTGCAACTTTTTCCAGTTTCTCTGCGTCCATACCCTTGCTCAAAAAAGTCTACAACGTACTTCATTCATCATTATCTTCTAACTTCATACTTTCGGGGGAAATCTGTTACACCTCAAAATTACTCACTTCGATAGTGTCGCAAGTGTCATCATTATGAGTGTTGTAAGTGTCGCATCTTGTTCGCAAGTGTCACATCTTGACTATAAGTGTTGCAAGTGTCAAAAACAGTATGCTTCCATATTTCCTATTTCATTCCCCTAACGACATCACAAAGACAAATAATACACCTCAAAGGATATTTTGGAAGAAGGAAAATCACTTAGAAAGAAGTACAAGCCCTTTTCCATTGGAAAAATCACTTAAAAGTTTATTTTTGGAGAGGACCGCTGGCACACCCTGAGCCTCTTTGGGGAGTGTTTGAGTGACTTGTGCACCCCTTTAGGGGAGCGCAACCCTCTTTTGAGAAAAATTTGGGTTTGTTGAGGCAAATTAGGGAAGAATCCCTCAAATCTTGAAGGTAGTTGGATTTAAATAGATGGTCAAGGAATGATCTTAGGGGAGATCCTCAACTGAAGGAGAGGAATCCTCAAATCATCCCAAAGATATCTCAAGTGGTTGGACTCCTCCAAGGTTATATAAGGAGGCCTTTTCATGGTGAAAGGCACAATGGAGATTGAGAATAATACCTAACTTATGATCTCATAAGAAGGTATTAACAGAAGAGAATGAAGTTGGAGAATTACATCAGACTTATGATCTCATGAGTGAGATGCCATCAGATAAATCAGTGGAGATTGATTGAGCAAAGGGATTGGACAAGGAGAACTAGAAGAGGCTATTGCACCTTCATTCAAAGGATTGTAAGTACTTTTACTTGTTCTCATTCATATAATCAATGCTTGGCTTGTTTCTTTAAAACTTGTACTTATTCCATATAAGCTTGTTTGTAGTATATGGATCCATAATTGAGCTAATCTTAGTAGAGTAGGAATTCCATTGTATCTTTGTTTGTTTTGCAGGACCTATCAAGGAGCTCAAGATTGAAGCTCAGCCTGGACTTTGCAAGGACAAACGTCGGTCATAAGGTACATATCTTTCTCCTTCTCTTTCTTTCATTATCTTCATTAGATCTAAAAAGAAGTCAGTGTCCATGTTAAGCACCTTCTATCTTGTCTTTAGGAGTTTAGAGACCAAGAGGGAATTCGCTTGTCCGCAGGGGGATTCACCTTCAACAACTATCTCTCAGCTATGCATCTCTAAAAATTAACACTGAAGATAACCCCAGTTCCTTTGTTGGGCTATAGAGTCTTTATTCATACTGAAACTTAAAACTGTAGATAAACCCCAATGCCTTTGTTGGGATATGGAGTCTTTATTCAGACTAAAAATTGAAACGACAACTACACCCCTAGTGCTTTTGTTGGGAAATGGAGTCTCTTATTCAAACAAGATACTGAAAAATCAACACACTAAAAAAAATCTGCGAACTAAAAATTAAATGCTCGAACTACGAGCTTAATCTCCAACTCCTAACCAACATAAGTCCAGTTTCTCACGTAACATGAAATTGCCAATACAACCAAGCAAGAAGGTATCTGAAAACATAACCTTTCTCTTTCCAGCTGAATAAAAGAATGCAGAAATACAAATATTTTTTCAGTGGAAATTGAATGGTAAACTTATACTTATCGCTGCAACTCGATTGCATGAACATTTTTGTAACATTTAAGACCTCTAGGAAAACTAATTCTATGCAAGTCACCACTGGGTCTTGAAAATCATGATGCATGTTTAGTTCATACAAAAAACCTAGATTCCTCTTGGTGATTTCAATCTCATATCCTCCACTGCTCTTTAAAACATATTATTCGCAATTGTCATAGACTGGGTCATTGCTAAGAAGTTCCATCTGTATTATTGTAGAACTTTGCTCCTCATCATTAGGAGATTTATCAGTGATGGGTTGGTCATTAAAAATTCCTAAAACTTGAACTTCAAAATACTCTATTTCATGAGATCCTTCTACATAATAGTAGATTGATCTATGTGAACTGTAGGAGCATCAATCTCATCATAAAAAACATTGTTAGATATATTTGATATAATGTCAAACGTTTCTACAGAATCCTAATCAACTTTTTGGTCAACAAAACAATCAATAAAAATTTCTTCCAGAACAGAAAAACTAGAGAATATTTCACAAGGGGATGACTCTTCTCCCACTTGTTTAAAATCAGCATCCTTCTCATTCATACTACTATAGGAACCAACTATAGATTTATGCATATATAAATCAAACTCCTCACAACAATTTTCAAAAAGAAAATCAGTTGGAAAAAACCTTTTACAATGATCGATAAATGTTGCATGGAACTCTTTCAGTGAAGAAATGCTAGCAAGAGGAAAGGATTGCTACCATTCACGATCATCTCTCTCTAATGAGCACATGAAAATATTCATTAATACATATTCATGATGTATACCCAACTAATGCATGCTCACATGGAATTCAAGGAAATGATCTGCAGGGTTCTCATCTTTATCTTCTCTAAATCTGGGAAAGTACTCACCCCACTCATCTATAGTAGGAACAATGTTTGGAAATATAGGAATAACAGATAAATTAAAAAGAGAAAAACTTTGAGCCAATATGCCTTCCATCTGAAAATATGACTTCTTAAAACCATGGATATGCCATTGGATACTTTAACCATGGAGTCCCCAGGTGAATGATTTGTAGTCTAAATGTGTCTGGTCTTTGTTCTCCATCAAAGATTAGGTCTGGTCGTTGTCATTATCCCAATGAAGGATATTTCGTTACTTAGTTCCCTGGAAATGGTGCCAGAAGATGTTGGTCCTAAATTCTGCACCTGACTGTTAAAGGGCAACACTAGGCCACCTCAAGTTTAGAATGGTTGGTTTTTTAATTTTGTTGGTCAGTTAGAGGGTTAGTTTTACCAAGACAAGAGCATAGTTGGGTTGGAAAAATGATATGGATGATGGTCCTCCTTGGCTGGTGGCACACAAATGATAGACAAGTGAAATAATAGAGATAAAAACAAAGGGAAACAACAAACCACTCAATAAATAATCTGTTGCAAGAAGTTTAATACATAAAATATCATTTCAAGACATTAACATATATCAAAACACAATTGCTCCCACACGTTGCAATAAAAACAAATCTTCACCAACCCATTATTTGTCTTATAGGTTTCATATTAGTAAATATATGTTATACAATAGCTCAAGGAAATTAAATGCACTTGGCACAGATCAAAAACTACATTCAAGATAAGATAAAAAACACATGAAGATTTGGACAAACACACTGTCATCAAAAGTATGTTCACCGGGTAGAGAACTTTAATCCATGTATAGAACAGGTTCATCCAACCGATGTATTGATCTCCTTTCTAAAAAATTGAACCCTCGAAAACATACAAAAAATGCATATTTATTAGAGTTGCAAAGGCTCTCGTCCATCTGGGACTGAGGCTTCACTCTGCACTAACAGTTGTAAACAACTTATTAACATAAAACTGAAAATGTTGGAGTACAGTGATGCATACTTCAAACTTAAATTAATTAAAAGGAATGTGATACAAACGACCACTTATTATGCATTAAATTGAAATGTCTCAACTTAAATAACTGAAAATGGCTACTGATGGTAAACCAAACTGATCCATAAGCTGAATCTCATTGGGCCTTTGACAAAAATTGACAAGAAGTGACAAAGGTGAGTGATGTGTTGAGCATTGGCATGCCTGCATGTTGTTTGACGTCACTGGAAATGACTAGATGTGTCGGCATCTCTTTCAGCGATTTCAGACTATGCTGAGTTGAAAAACTCCAAGAGTGGTAGGGCTCGAAGCGACATGGTATACTGACATCATTTCAGGACTTGAGTGGTTTGGCACTTCGGTGTTTGGGATTTTATGGATGTAAATCATGGAAATCTCCCAAAGTAGTGTGGGTGTGTAGTGACATGGAAACCTGACGTCACTTCAGGACTTTGGCGGTTAGGCACTTCGTCGTTTGGGAGTTTTTGGATGTAAAGCATGGAAATCTCCCGAAGTAGTACATGCTTGAAGTGACGTGTTTGAGAAGGAGAGTAACACATGTCACTCGAAATTGAGAAAATGAAGCAAACAAATGACCTAAAATGATTCCACGTGTCATGACTAATGAGTGCCACGTGTCTTCGGAACTTCGACACTTCGACACTTCAGGGCTTTGTGCTTTATTTGGACCAAAACCTCATAGATGAATGAACTTGTGAAGTGACGTGGTAGTGAGGACCCACTCCGGCACTTTGTAGCTTCGAGACTTCAGCACTTCGACATTCAGGAGTTTCTATATGTAAAGCATGGAAATATCCCAAAGTAGTATGAGCCTGAAGTGACGTGTCTCAGAAATCGAGAATATGACACAACCAAATGACCTAAAATGAGTTCCATGTGTCATGACTGATGATTTACACATGTCTTCAGAACTTTGACACTTCGACACTTCAAGGCTCTGTGCTTACTCTGGACCAAAACCTCCCATATGAATGAACTTGCAAAGTGATGTGGAAGTGAGGGCCCACTCCATCACTTCAGAGATTCAGAACTTTGACACTTCGAAGTTAGGGATTTTTTGGATGTAAAGCATGGAAATATATTGAAGTAGTATGGCCCCGAAGTGACATGTCTCAGAAGGAGAGAAACACGTGCCACTCGAAATTGAGCAGATGACATGCTCCAAGGTGTTTGAAATGAATGCCATATGTCAACGCCATATGGATGGCACGTGTCAGAACAAGATGGATTCCATGTGTCAATTTCATATGGCTACTGCATGTCTTGATAGATGAGTGTCATGTGCTTCGACACTTCACGCTTGGGGAGTTTTGGATTGTGAAGCATGAAAATATCCCGAAGTAGTACGGGCCCAAAGTGACGTGTCTCAAAAGGAGAGTGACACGTGTCACTGAAAATTGAGAATATCAATAAACCAAATGACCTAAAATGAGTGCCACGAGTCATGACTTATGATTTCCACGTGTCTTCGAAACTTTGACACTTCGAAACTTTGGGGTTCTATGTTTTCTCTGGACCAAAACCTCCCTGATGAACAAACTTGCGAAGTGACGTGGCAGTGAGGGCCCACTCCATCATTTCAGAGATTCAGAACTTCCACACTTCCAATCTTCGTCTCTTTAGATATCTATGCTTTTCTTTAAACCTCATGCAATGTTGAAAACCTTGAATGCACAGAAACTGTCAATCTGAGTGGCATGTTGGATCTTCACCGTTGAAAGTTAACCTGTTGTTTGCTTACAATCTAAGCCCAAAATCTATTGCTCTGGATTGTTTCATTTTTTAAGTGGATGTTTCATGTGCATACAAAGCACTTGGTTGACCTGTTTCAGGATCAATCAATGGAAAACATGATAACAAGTATTTTGAACCCAAACCACGACATACAATTATCCTTCAAGAAAACATAAATAATTTGCGCAAAGAATCAACCAAGAAAGACAATGGTAAAAACTGAGTCATTTAGTAATGGGAAATTGACTTAACCAAGCATAAGAGGAATGATTTTGATGAAGGTATAGGGGAATGAGAGAGGAGGGGAAGAGGTGCATACTTAGGTCTTAACATTGGCTCCTACTGGGGATAGAACATCCCTGTGAGGTGATAAGAATAGTAGATCAGGAGCCTTAGAATTAATAATTTCTCTTACCTCCCTTCTCTCACCTTTGTTTCCATCTGCCATCCATGTATCTCTACCACTGTCTCTCATCCATGCATCTCTGCAAATTAACACTGAAGATAAACCCAGTTCCTTTGTCGGGCTATGGAGTCTTTATTCATACTGAAACTTAAAACTACAACTACACCCCAATGCCTTTGTTGGGCTATGGAGTATTTATTCAGACTAAAACTTGAAACTGCAACTACACCCCAGTGATTTTCTTGGGCAATGAAGTCTCTTATTCAAACAAGATATTGAAAAAAATCTGTGAACTAAAAATTAAATTCTTGAACTACGAGCTTAGTCTCCTACTCCTAACCAGCATAAGTCCAACTGCTCACGTAACATGAAATTGCCAATACAACCAAGAAAGCAGGTATATGACAACATAACCTTGTTCTTTCCAGTTGAATAAAATAACGCATAAATACAAATATTTTTTCAGTGGAAATTGAATGGTAAGCTTATACTTACCACTGCAACTTGATTGCATGAAACAAATTGTAACATTTAATACCTCTAGGATAACTAACTCCATGCAAGTTACCACCGGGTCTTGAAAATCATGATGCATGTTTAGGTCATACCAAAAACCTAGATTCTTCTTGGTGATTTCAATCTCATATCCTCTACTACTCTTTAAAACATATTCTTCGCAATTGTCATAGAATAGGTCATTGCTAAGAAGTTACATCTATATTATTGTAGAACTCTGCTCCTCACCATCAGGACATTTATCAGAGATGGGTTAGTCTTTAAAAATTCCTAAAACTTGAACTTCAAAATACTCCATTTCATGAGATCCTTCTGCATAATAGTAGCTTGATCTATGTCAACTGTAGGAGAATCAATATCATCATAACAAACTGTTGGCAAATGTTTACCAAGTAGCGTATGCTTGTCATTGATGGCAAGCTCAGGAGGAACAACGTTGAAGAAAACACGCGTAGCAAAGGAAAAGCTCAAGATACAGGAATTTGCAGAAGAGAAGGAAGACAGAGATCCACAACCACAGGATCTCATTCAAATTTCCCGAAAGAACGAGGGTCGTCAGATTAGACAGAATTTGCGAGGGAGATAAGCCATCGGAGATTCGGGGATCAGGATTTCTATATGCAAAGTTCACTCGACAACGAAAACCCCGAAATCGCGATATGCGATTTCGCGATTTGATCGTAGCCGTTAAATCAAGCAGGGATCTGGACCGTTCATTCATATGGACATGTGGCAGCCAGGAGGCCTCATCGGAGTTTCGGGGATCAGGATTTCATAATTCAAAGAACACAATGCAACGAAAACCCCGATTTCGCGATATGCGAAATCCCGACTGAATCGGCACCGTCAGATCAATAAGTGATCTAGACCGTTGATCCAACACATGTCAACAAACCACATCACCTAGGGACACGTGGCACAACCAAAGAATGACAGGTGGCAGGCATATCTAACACTTCAGGCTCATGCAATTCACGAATTAGAGTGACACGTGGCAGGATATAACACGTGTCAAACCATGAGTGACGTCAGTAGAGGCATCGGTGATCGGGACTCTGATATGTCAAGAACACACTGCAAGAGAAACTCTGAAATCACGATATACGATTTTGCAATGAAATCACAGCCGTTGGATAAGAATGAGATCTGGACCGTTTATCTCCATCATCGGGAAATCGGGGATCGGGAATCCCGGAGGCATGTGCATAGTGACATCGAAAACGCCGAAACCCCGATGAGAGGTTTGACCAAGGTCATGTGTTGACGGTCTTATGGAGCCAAGGCCTATAGCCAGCAGGGCTAGCGCATGGAAAGGGGCACATCGGTAATCGAGGATTGGAGAGGTGAGAAACTCTCGACATCAGGAAGTGCGAAACCCCGAAACCCCAATGAGAGGTATGGTGACAGTCACGGGTAACGGTCACATGGACCAGGGCTCAGCCAGGAGGGCTGAAGCACATCGCGAATCGGGAAATCGCGACTCCCGTGGACATAAAAATTATGTCATCGAAAGTGCCGAAATCGCGATATAGGAAATCTCGATTTGATCATGAACCGTTGGATCAAGAGATGATCGGAGGGTTACTGAGGCACGACACTGTGAGACTACCAAAAACCATTGATGACATCTGCTAGAGAAGTCGAAGAAGACCGATGTGTAATCACCAGAGAAGCTAAAGAGTCATGAGGATGATCAGATAGAGCACTCCAGAGGTGGAGTATAATGACGCAGAGTTTGCATGCAGAGGATGGAAAACATTGCATGCAAAAGGTGCATAAGCGCTATAAATACACGGAACAGAGAGGAGATCAGGTTGCTAGTTACAGTGGGAATTTGCAGTGGCTATTGGAGTTTTGCTGTGGTGATTCATGGGTGAACAAGAATCAGAGTGGCACAGCGAAAGCATGAGGGGTCCATAACCTGGACATTGCAAATGATATGAGCAGAAAGGCAATAAGGCAGATAGAGCAACGAAGTGGAGCAGAACAATGATAAGTCAGGTAGGCCATCATCGAACATCATATCACTGTAATAAATTCAGTAGCAAAGATTTATATTTCAGGGTGGTTGGGAGGTGCTAGGGAGGACTGTTGTCCTTAGAGGTTCAAGTGGGTG
>ML786069.1:67275-133393 GCA_009831015.1 Picea engelmannii | reverse complement strand
CGCAGAACAAATTGCAGACATCTTTACCAAGCCCCTAGCCAAGACACCGTTTGAATATCTTAGATAGAAGTTGGGTGTCATTTCGTTTCACACCTAAAAGAGTCCATCTTGTTAGGGGGAGATTTGTATTACTTAATTATCTACCGCCTCCTACATTTACTGCAATAGCTCAGGGGGAGCATGTCTCTTATTTGACATTGATGTCAAAGGGGGAGAAAAGAATTCAGGTGCGGTAGTTGCCATCAATGCCAAAGGGGGAGATTGTTGGCAAATGTTTACCAAGTAGTGTATGCTTGTCATTGATGGCAAGCTCAGGAGGAACAACGTTGAAGAAAACACGCGCAGCAAAGGCAAAGCTCAAGATATAGGAATTTGCAGAAGAGAAGGAAGACAAAGATCCACAACCACAGGATCTCATTCAAATTTCCCGAAACAACGAGGGCCGTCAGATCAGACAGAAGTTGCGAGGGAGATAAGCCATTGGAGATTCGGGGATCGGGATTTCTATATGCAAAGTTCAATCGACAACGAAAACCCCGAAATCGCGATATGCGATTTCACGATTTGATCGCAGCCGTTAAATCAAGCAGGGATCTAGACCATTCATTTGTATGGATGCGTGGCAGCTAGGAGGCCTCATCGGAGTTTCGGGGATCGGGATTTCATAATGCAAAGAACACAATGCAACGAAAACCCCGATTTCGCGATATGCGAAATCCCGACTGAATCGACACCGTCAGATCAATAAGTGATCTAGACCATCGATCCAACACACGTCAACAGACCACGTCACCCAGGGACACGTGGCACAACTAGAGAATGACAGGTGGCAGACAGATCTAACACTTCAGGCTCATGCAATTCACGAATCAGAGTGACACGTGGCAGGATCTAACACGTGTCAAACCACGAGTGACGTCAGCAGAGGCATCGGTGATCGGGACTCTGATATGTCAAGAACACACTGCAACAGAAACTTCGAAATCATGATATGCGATTTTGCGATGAAATCACAGTCGTTGGATAAGAATGAGATCTGGACTGTTGTTCTCCGTCATCGGGAAATCGGGGATCGGGAATCCCGGAGGCATGTGCATAGTGACATTGAAAACGCCGAAACCCCGATGAGAGGTTTGACCGAGGTCATGTGTTGACGGTCTTATGGAGCCAAGGCCTATAGCTAGTAGGGCTAGCGCGTGGAAAGGGGCGCATTGGTAATCGGGGATTGGAGAGGTGAGAAAATCTCGACATCAGGAAGTGCGAAACCCCGAAACCCCGATGAGAGGTATGGTGACAGTCACGGGTAACGGTCACATGGACCAGGGCTCAACCAGGAGCGCTGAAGCACATCGTGAATCGGGAAATCGTGACTCCCGTGGACATAAACATTATGTCATCGAAAGTGTCGAAATCGTGATATAGGAAATCCCGATTTGATCATGAACCGTTGGATCAAGAAATGATCGGAGGGCTACTGAGGCACGACACTATGAGACTACCAAAAACCATTGATGACATTTGCTAGAGAAGTCGAAGAAGACCGATGTGTAATCAACAAAGAAGCTGAAGAGTCATGAGGATGATCAGATAGAGCACTCAAGAGGTGGAGTATAATGACGTAGAGTGTGCATGCAGAGGATGGAAAACATTGCATGCAAAAGGTGCATAAGTGCTATAAATACACGGAACAGAGAGGAGATCAGGTTGCTGGTTACAGTGGGAATTTGCAGTGGCTATTGGAGTTTTGCTTTGGTGATTCATGGGTGAAGAAGAATCAGAGTGGTGCAATGAAAGCGTGGGGGGCCCATAACCCGGACATTGCAAATGATATGAGCAGAAAGGCAATAAGGCAGACAGAGCAATGAAGTGGAGCAGAACAGTGATAAGTCAGGTAGGCCATCATCGAACATCATATCACTGTAATAAATTCAGTAGCAAAGATTTATATTTCAGGGTGCTTGAGAGGTGCTAGGGAGGACTGTTGTCCTCAGAGGTTCAAGTGGGTGCTTGAACATAGGGAGTTGGTGCTTCCTTCTAGTGGGTGCTAGAGAAAACAAAGAGTTGGTGCTCTCAACAAGTTGTAGCTTGCAAAACAGAGGTTGGAGCCTCATTATGAGTTGATGCTCATATGTATGATAATGTAAAGAACGTAACTATTACTTATCATATAAAGAAAAAGAGGTTTTTACCCTGTATGGGTTTCCTCAAGAAATATCTGTCTCTTTGTTTCTCATATGTGTGACTGATGCTGAATTTGCCATTGTTTATTTCCCTCCATTATTGTGATTATCATTTAGTGTCTCAGCAAAGAGTTTAAAAGAAGCATAATTGTTTAAGCACGGTGACAATTGATTCACCCCCCCCCCTCTCAGTTGACCAACACAAACACTATTAGAGATATCTGATATAATGTCAAACGTTTGTAAAGAATCCTGATCAACTTTTTGGTCAACAGAACAATCAATAAAAATTTCCTCCAGAACAAAAAACAAGAATATTTCACAAGGGGATGACTCGTCTCCCACTTGTTTAACATAAACATCCTTCTCATCCATACTACTATAGGAACCAACTATAGACTTATGCATATATAAATCAAACTCCCTACAACAATTTTCAAAAAGCAATTCAGCTGGAAAAAATCTTTCACAATGATTGCTAAATGTTGCATGGAACTCTTTCAGTGAAGAAATGCTAGAAAGAGGAAAGGATCGGTACCATTCACAATCATTTCTCTCTAATGAGTACATGAAAATATTCATTAATACATATCCATGATGTATACCCAACTAACGCATGCTCTCATGGAATTCAAGGAAATGATCTACAGGGTTCTCATCTTTATCTTCTCTAAATCTGGGCAAGTACTCACCCCACTCATCTATAGTAGGAACAATGTTTGGAAAGCCAGGAATAGTGGAGAAATTAAAATGAGAAAACCTTCGAGCCTATATGCCTTCCATATGAAAATATGAATTCTTAAAATCATGGATTCGCCATTGGATCCTTTAACCATGGAGTCTCTAGGTGAATGATCCGTAGTCTAAATGTGTATGGTCTGTGTTCACCATCAAAGATCAGATTTGATCATTGTCATTCTCCCAATCAAAGATATTTATTACTTCGTTCCCCAGAAACAGTGCCAGAAGATGTTGGTCCTTTTGGCGTTGGAAGTCACTCCTAGATTATAGCAAGACCAGAGCCCGACGCCCATCAATTTATGTCACGATTTGTTTATAAAGAGGGTGATCGAATGGAAGTAAACTCAGAACAATATCGCTCACTCAGAAAACTAGGTTGGAACAACAAGGACATGTGAGGTCTTGATTCAACTTAAGCCAGTAAAGTTTGCATAGTGGTGAGTAAGTAAAAGGAAGGGGAAAAGTCTCAGGTATGAGATCCTCTCAGACTAGAGAAACTTCAAAGTGAACTTGAAACGTTGTAGAACTGATACAATCAAACATACATCGTATAATTGCAGCAACACCAGGTTAGATCATCCATACCAGAGCTCTTAAGATTCAGAGGAAAAAGGAAAGGAAAAGGTTGGCTACCATTAAACAAGAAATCTCAAAATATCATTCTATAACCAAAGAACCAGAGGCTTTGTTAAAATTTACAGTCGGGATCTTATCTCTACCATCAATAAATTACAAAAAATGGCAAAATTGCCCACATATACCCAAAACCAATAACAATAGCAAAAACGAGACTTATCATTAAAAACATTACATATGCATGTTTACTAGCAGACTGCACCTGCAGTCTCTGGACGGTCGTGCACTTGTGTCAGATGCAACCAGGTTCCTAGAAACCCTGCAAAAGAATTGACATGTCTCAGGTACCTTTCTGGAATTTCCATTTATGGTGGAGACGATGTCTAGCCACCGCCAACTGCCTCAATAATTGCTTCCTTGGGATTGGGAACGACCTGGTCAACTTTTCACTCTTGGGATGTGGAAGCCCTCTCACGCTACCACCTGGATTGACTGAAATAGCCTAATGGTAAGGCATGGAGGTCGGTACGAATACTGAGGCACATGGTTGGAAGTGGTGGATAAGCGATGACCAGGAAGGGATGAGGGGGATAGCGAATGAGGAGGTGGCAGGACATGATTGGTTGAGGGAGGACATGCTTATGACAAAGTGATTTGGAAAGGAAAAGGGACAGGTGTCAGAAGGAAAGATGTTGAAACAAGAATAATGTGGGCCAGGATGGCATTGAATGGAGGTGAGACATGGAGTGGAAGACATATGGCGGGAGATGAAAGGTGGAGGTAGTTATGAGGATATGATAGGGGGACCCACACACATCCGCCCATTCCAGACCCCCCCCCCCTTTATTAAAGGTAGAAAAGAAAAGGAGGTCCAGAATCCAACCTTGATCGTAGATCTGGGCTCCTAGATCCAAGCCGTTGAGAGATGCGTGCTCAATTCCAGACCCCCCCCTCTGCGTTAAAGGTAGAATGGTGGGGGGGATCCAGAATCCAAATATGACTGTAGATCTAGGCGTGCAGATTCTGGCCGCCCAGATTTGCTTGCTTCTTATCAAAATGCGCGTTTGCGCCCCAAACTTAGGGTCAATGGGTTTTATCCCACTTCTTGCCATCTTTCACGAAAGGGGGTCGCCTATTAGGAAAAATACCCCCCTACATGTTAAGGTGCTAACATTAGGCTCCATGGAGGATAGAGTCATCCCTGTGATGCTCTAAGGACTCATTTGCAGTTTCAGTGCCTTGTTGTTGGGCTATAGAGTCATCTATTAAGCTGAAAATAAACAGAAAAACAATATTTACAAATATAGAAGAGCCGTCTGAGGCTCAAACAAAAAAATTCTTCAGGAAATGCCCATTTACTGGGCCATTAAAAACTTCTTCACCCTCCAAATCCTGCAACCTGTAAGTGTTGTTAGAGAATACTTTATATATTTTGAAGGGCCCAATATAGAGGGCATCAAACTTGTTGTGTTTGCCCCTATCCTGCCTGGGTGCATCCCACTTAAGCACCAAATCTCCCAGCTCAAATTCCTTCTTCCTGACCTTCCTGTAAAAGGCATGCTTGATCCTCTGTTGATGATCATAAGCTCGTTCCATTACCTGCTCCCTGATCTGCTGCACTTCCATCATTTGATGAATCCTTCTAACCATATGGTCCGACTCTCCTTCATGATCCTAAAAGAATTTCGCTACAGGTAAAGCGAGTTGGGTGGGAAAAATAGGCTATGTCCCATAAACAAGTTGAAAAGGTGAGGTTCCCAGGGACTTCTTTGTTATTACTCAATCGACCCATAGAGCGAATTTGAGATTTGAATCCCAAGCCCTCTTATTGTCTTCCAATAATATTTTAATGAGCTTGATTAGGCTTTTATTGGAGGATTATGCCAGTCCATTTCATTGAGGATAATAGGGAGTGGCGTGAATTAGGGAAATATTGAATGCTCACAGAACTTAACCAAAAGATTAGACTTGAAAGAAGCATCATTATCGGTGACAATTCTGCTGGGACAACCAAATCTGACTATGATGTCCTCCAAGAAGGTGATAATTACCTTGTGTGAAGAACTCCTGGTGGGGGAAGCTTCTATCCACTTGGTGAAATATTCCATTGCAGACAGGATCCATCTGTGCCGGCCAATTGAAGGGGGATGAATTTCTCCAATGAAGTCCAACCCCCATTTTTGAAAGGGTGTTGAGGCTACTACAGGCTTTAGTGGCAGAGATTTGAGCTGCTGCTTTCTTGAGAATATTTGGCATTTGATGCAAGCTCTGATTTCTCTACAGACATCAACGAATAAGGTGGGCCAGTAGTACCTATCCCTGAGAATTTTGTGGGTTGTGGTATTCTAGAAATGATGCCCCCCCACAAAGGCCTCTATGGAAATCAAACATAACTTTCTGGTCTTCCCATGGATTCAGACACCTCAGAAACACTCCTAGAGGATCTCTCCAGTACAAGGCTTGGTCAATAAGGAAATATCTGACCGTCTTGAGCTTTAAATATCTTTCCTTACTTTTTCCCATTCCATCAGGAGGCTTTAACTCTCGTAGAAAGTACAAAATGTATCTATACCAGGAGCATTCTGCTAGGGATAAGCCATCCTGAGAGCTTTTGTTGGGTGACTCAACTTGTTGATTTCCTGAGCAAGAATTGATGAAGCTAACCCTCAGGCCTTGAAATTGGATTTAGCTAGAAGCTTGGCTAAACCCCACTCTTTAACCAACTTGGTGGGCTTAATCTCCAAGTCAAACTCCAGGATCTTGGAAATCCATTTACCTCTTCTCCCATCTATGTCAGGCTGTATAAGGATGTCCTTCACAGATGCTGAAGGAATGTATGCAATCACTCTTGAGTGAAAGACATAGACTCTGAAATCTTTGAGAGCTTTCACCAAGGCATAGGCCTTCTTTTCCATGATCTTGTACCTGATTTCTGCATCTCTTAATGCCTTATTGAATAAGGAAATAGGTTTCACTCTCCCTTCCTCATTTTTCTACAACAAGACCATTGCTACTGTATCAAAGCAAGCAAAATAAAAAATTAGGAAATCCTTGGAAAAATCAGGACTGATCAGCATAGGTGCCTCAATCAAACCCTTATTTATTTGGAAAAAATATTCCCTGGGTTCAGTAGTCCATTTTACTTCATTTCCCTTTCTAAGCATGGTTGTGATGTGTTTCACCAGCTCAACAAAATTTGAGATGAATTGCCTCATAAAGTTAATCTTCCCTAAAAAAGCCTGGACTTCCTTTCTAGACTTGGGAAGTGACAGGGTCTGAAGTGCTTCTATCCTTCTAGGATCAATTCTCATTCCCTCTGTTGATACTATATGGCCTAACAGTTTCCCCTCCTTCATAGCAAACAAATATTTCTTGGGATTTAAGGATAGGCCAAACTTCCGGCATTTCAAGAAAACTGTCCTCAAGTGACAACAGTGTTCTTCATCAGACCTGGAGAAGACTGTGATGTCAACCAGATAGATCACCACAAACTGATCTTTCTCCCTGATGAAGGTTATGTCCATGGCTCACTGAAATGTTGACCCTGCATTCATTAGTCCAAAAGGAATTTTGGCATACATAAATGTGCCCCATGGAGTGGTGAAGGCTATATTTTCTCTGTCCTCGGGCATGACTGATATCTGATTATAGCCAGAAAAACCATCAATCACGGATATCCTAGATGCACGAGTTACCCTTTGCAATATGTGTTCCATATTGGGCAAGGTATAGTTGTCTTTCTTTGAGCACCTGGTCAGGTTCCTGAAATCGACATAGAGCCTAATTTCACCACTTTTCTTCCTCACCATGACCAAATTGTCCACCCACTCAGAATATCTCAAGGGGACAATGATTTGGGCATCTAATAGTTTCTTCACTTCTCTCTCCATGACAGTTAGCAACATGGGATTTATCTGTCTTAGCTTCTGCCTAAATGGCTTAGCCTCTTCCTTCAGTGGGATCTTGTGTTCAATGACATATGTGTCATATGTCTTGAGGTCTTCATAGGTCCATGCAAACACATCAGCAAATTATTTTAATAAGTCAGTATATTTAGAAATTTGTTCTTGGGTCAGGCTGCTTGACAAATTGACAAACTTAGGCTCCTCCTGTGTGCCAATGTTGCACTCAATTGTATTAGCATATCCTCTTGAAATCCTACCCTTCACTTCCACATCATTCCCATCGAACAACCTTTCTAAAGGGACTAGTCCCTTCGGAATGTGATTGCTGGGCAACTGAACAATATGGTGATTAACAATTTTATTTTAAAATACCTCATGGTGAGGGTCGCCTTCGGGATCAAGGTCCTGATCAATGTGAAATGCAGAAAATTCATCGACGGACTGAAGAAATTTTTCGATTTCAAGATTGTCTTTGAATACCTTCCAATGCTTGACATTGTCCAGGATGGATGGCCTGTATCTTATCTTGATCCCACATTTGATCTTAGGTGGCAAAGGGATCCTGAATAGACTAACCAATACCACCAAGGAATCGGCCAAAGTATTCTCCTCTCTTGGAACAAAATAAATGTTGAAAGTCAAGAAGAAATTATCAATCAGGTCCCACACCTAATTTCTGTAACTCCTGAGCCAAGGGTGCTTAGCCTGATAAGAATTCCTAACTTGCTGGATTATCAACTCCGCATCTCTGAACACTGCTACCTCCTCTATTCCCATTTCTTTTGCATTGCTCATACCCAGAACAAGAGCTTCATATTCTGTCACGTTGTTGGTAGTTTCAAATTCCAGCTTGTATGACAGGGAGATGGTTTCCTGACAAGGTGACACAAAAACCACTCCACCGCCAGAGCCTATGCTAGAAGAATCTTCGTCAAATAAAATTTTCCAAACATAGGTGGTTGGAGGAGGTATCTCATGGTTAAAACTAGTTTGTTTTCTGATCTGTAAAGGATCTTCAGGAGTCTGAGTGATCTGCAATAAACTAGACCCCAAATCAGTGTCAAGTGCAAAGATGGGATGATTAGTGGGGTTTTCTTCGTCATTAACAATGTAGGCCAGTTGAGCTTCTCTGTACAACCTCCTCTATTCCCCTCCGAAGAATGGAATGGTGGCATATGTGAGGTCCATCTGTAATGTTCCTCCAAGTCTTTTAATCCAAGATCTTGACAATAGCATGCTAAACTTGGGGGGAACATCAGTTACCACAATGTCCATGACCACGCTCTTCATTGGAAGTTGAAATAAAGAGACCACCAAGTCTTTGATGACTCCAAGACATTGCACCCTCCTTGAATCAAAAGAGTACAAATCATGATAGGCCTTTGTGACTTCCAGTCCTACTAATTCCATGACTATTTTGGGCATAAGGTTGTGGGAAGCTTCTGAATCCATGAGGCAATTATGCAGCACCTTATCATGTATGTTCAAGGATGTGTAGAAGGAAGGGGATGAAACATATCTGTCTTCTACCATGGGGCCTAGGAAAATTGTTGGCTTTTCATATTGAAGGTTTACTGAGTATGTGGTAGGCTAGGGGGACTCAGATTGTAGCAGCTTGGAGAGGGACCTTTTGAAATCTTCATTTTTAACTAGCTCTGAGAGGGGTATGTGAATCCTAATATTTTGAATTTCATGCTCAAAATTAAAGGAGGGAAAAGGATTAGGACTTCCCTTACCTCAAAGATAGGTTCTTTAGCTGTTGGCGAATTATTCTGAGTTTTCTTCTCTTTAGTAGTGATTGTAGTAGGCTTAGCAGGTTTTTATGTTATGAAGGGTTGATCATGGCTATCAAAATTCCCTTCTTTCTTCTTTGACCTGAGATGATATCTGTTAGGAGTGTTGTTGACCCTTTCCTCCTTACTCAACTCATTGACTTGATTTTTCATAAGGGATTCTTTATATATAGATTGAGTCAAATGGGGAAAAGGGAAGGTGTCTTCAATACAGTGAATTTCAGGTTCGAGCTCATCCATCTCCTCTCCTTCTTCATGAGAAACTAAGTTATTTTGGAGAGAGCATTGAATCCTTTGATCTTCTCTCTCTTTTCTCCTTTGTTC
The DNA here is from genome assembly GCA_009831015.1 of Picea engelmannii. Classification (NCBI taxonomy): domain Eukaryota; kingdom Viridiplantae; phylum Streptophyta; class Pinopsida; order Pinales; family Pinaceae; genus Picea; species Picea engelmannii. The sequence continues at coordinate 123,874 of ML786069.1, read as the reverse complement.
CCTTGACAAATCCTATGGCACATTGTTATCGAGCCTCCTGAAGCTTCTGTTATCATCATTTTGGGGATTTCTATACATGGGCTTCCCTTCTAACTCCCACCTTTCCATTCTATATGAAAGTGATTTTAGCATTCTAGTTACCTCGTCCATCTGAAGGGGAAGGGGAGAGGAATTGGATGGGGAGGCTTTAGGTCTTTTCCTGGATATGTCTTTATCGGCCTTATTCCTGAGTCAGTCAACAACCAATATGTTAGATTTTACTTCCACGGCTGTATCCTGCATGTGAGCCAGAGTAGTGGCTCTCCTTTCCCTCAACAGAAGGCATAACTTGGGATCAAAAGCGCTAGCGTAAGTGATCTTAGTGGAGACTTCTGAGGGCTTTATTTCATTGTAGATCTTATTGTACATTTTGTTGAATCTCTTGGAGAAGTCAGAGATAGACTCTCCTTCCTTCCTCTTCAAAGACCCAAACTCTGTCATGTAATACATGAAGTCTTTTTTGTCTCCCCACTGTCTCAAAAAGGAATTATCCAAAGCCTCAATCCCATCGATAGATCCCATAGGCAGGGCCCTAAACCACTTTCTAGCCTCACCTTCAAGGCTATGGACGAAAATTCTCATCCATATGTCTGCATGCATGATGACATGATCATCTGTGAAGCTGTAAAAGGCTTCAAGGTGTTCTTCTACAACTATGTCCCCTTCACCTGTAAACTTGGGCAGCTGCTTTAGGTAGCCATCTGCTGGGAGGGAATTGAGAGGCTTAGGTAACAAAAGGGGAGCATATCTAGCAGATATTATAGCCTCCATTCTGGTCATGGGGTTATTAGCTCCTACCATAGGAATATTAGGTGGAGGAGAACTTGGAGTAGAAGGATCTTGTACAGGCAATATTTGGAATGCGCTACTAGGTGTAAGGGGAAACAAGGGGGGATTCAGAGAGAAGGCTAAGGGGTTTGAGTTAGCAGACGCTTCTTTATATGTAGTAGAAGCAACAATAAAAAGAGGAGGGGTGGTGAAATTTTTTGTAGTCCATGCTCTATGCCAAGGTACATATTCAGGGGAGAGGGGAGTGACAAATATTTCTCCCTCCAATCTCAAACCAGGAGGGGAAATCTTAGCAGGAACACTCCCAAAATTCAGGAAATGGGAAACTTCAGAAACAGGTCTGCTAGGAAGATGAGAAGAAGAAGATGGAGTTTCTACAGAAGGAGGTGGTGAATTACCTGGTTCAGTGGTGGAAGTTTCTCTTTCAGATGCCTTCCCTTTTCTGATAATCAGCTCTGAATCAGCTTCAGGTGTAGCTAGAGGCAATTGTGGATGGGACCGTGTGTGTCTACCTCTGGAAGCCACGATTAACATAGTAGGTCCGCCCCAGTGGAGTCGTCACAATGGAGTCTCCAGGTGAAAAGTATCAATCTTCAAGGGCTTTGATGCCTGATGTACCTTCAAAATCAAAGGCTCAATGTCGTTCAATCACAGGGAAAAATTTAAACTTCGTCCCTGACAATGGCGCCAGAAATGTTGGCGTTGGAAGTCACTCCTGGATTGCAGCAAGAGCATAGCCCGACGCCCATTAGTTTATGTCACAATTTGTTTATAAAGAGGGTGATCGAATGGAAGTAAACTCAGAACAATATCGCTCACTCAGAAAACTGGGTTGGAACAACAAGGACATGCGAGGTCTTGATTCAACTTAGCTAGTAAAGTTTTCATAGTGGTGAGTAAGTAAAAGGAAGGGGAAATGTCTCAGGTATGAGATCCTTTCAGACCAGAGAAACTTCAATGTGAACCTCAAACGTTGCAGAACTAATACAATCAAACATACATCATATAGTTGTAGCAACACCCAGCTGGATTATCCATACTCGAGCTCTTAAGATTTAGAGTAAAAAGGAAAGGAAGAGGTTGTCCACCATTAAACAAGAAATCTCAAAATATCATTCTATAACCAGAGAACCAGAGGCTTTGTTAAAGCTTTACATTCGGGAGCTTAGCTCTACCATCGATAAATTACAAAAAATGGAAAAATTGCCTACATATACCCAAAACTAATAACAACAGAAAAAACGAGACTTATCATTAAAAACATTACATTTCCATGTTTACTAGCAGACTGCACCTGCAGTCTCTGGATGGTCATGCACTTGTGTCAGACGCAACCAGGTTCCTGGAAACCCTGCAAAATAATTGACTTGTCTCAGGTCCCTTTATGGAATTTCCATTTATGGTGGAGACGATGTCTAACCACCGCCAACTGCCTCAATAACTACTTCCTTGGGATTGGGAACGGCCCGGTCAACTTTTCACTCTTGGGATGTGGAAGCCCTCTCGCGCTGCCACCTGGATCGGCTGAAATGGCCTACTGGTAAGGCATGGAGGCTGGTGTGAATATTGAGACACATGGTTGGAAGTGGTGGATAAGAGATGACTAAGTAGGGATGAGGGGGACAACAAATGAGGAGGTGGCGAGACATGATTGGTCAAGGGAGGACGCATCGCTTATGACAGAGCGATGTGGAAAGGAAAAGGGACAGGTGTCGGAAGGCAAGATGTTGAAACAAGAATAAGGTGGGCCAAGATGGGATTGAATGGAGGTGAAATATGGAGTGGAAGATAGATGGAAGGAGATGAAAGGGGGAGGAAATTATGAGGAGATGATAGGGGGACCCACACACAGCCACCCATTCCAAACCCCCCTCCCCCCTTATTAAAGGTAGAAAATCAAAGGGGGTTTGGAATCCAACCTTGATCATAGATCCGGGCTCCTAGATCCAAGCCATTGAGAGAAGCACGCTCAATTCCGGACCCCCACCTCCGCGTTAAAGGTAGAATGGTGGGGGGGCTCTGAAATCCAACTCTGACCGTAGATCTGGGCATGCAAATTCTGGCCGCCCAGATTTGCCTGCTTCTTAGCAAAATGCGTGTTTGCGCCCCAAACTTAGGGTAAGTGGGTTTTATCCCACTTCTTGCCATATTTCACCAAAGGGGGTCGCCTATTAGGAAAAATACCCCCCTACATGTTTAGGTGCTAACAGGTCCTAAATTATGCACCTGACTGCTAAAGGGAAAAGCTAGGCCACCTCAAGTTTAGAATGGTTTGTTTTTTAATTTTGTTGGTCAGTTAGAGGGTTAGTTTTACGAAGACAAGAGCATAGTTGGGTTGGAAAAATGATATGGATGATGGTCCTCCTTGGTTGGTGGCACACAAATGATAGAAAAGTGAAATAATAGATATAAAAACAAAGGGAAACAACAAACCACTCAATGAATAATATGTTGCAAGAAGTTTAATAATTAAAATATCATTTCAAGACATTAAACATGTATCAAAACACAATTGCTCCCACACATTGGAATAAAAACAAATCTTCACCAACGCATTAGTTGTTTTACAAGTTGCATATTAGTAAATATAAGTTATACAATAGCTCAAGGAAATGAAATTCACTTCGCACAGATCAAAAACTGCATTCAAGATAAGATAAAAAAACACATGAATATTTGGACAAACACACTGTCAGCAAAAGTATGTTCACCGGGTAGAGAACTTTAATCCATGTATAGAACTGGTTCATCCAACTGATGTATTTATCTCCTTTCCAAAAAATCAATCCCTCGAAAAAATACAAAAACTACATATTTATCAGAGTTGCAAAGGCTCTCTTCCATCTGGGACTGAGGCTTCACTCTGCGCTAACAATTGTAAACAACTTATTAATGTAAAAACGAAATTGTTGGAGTGCAGTGATGCAAACTTCAAACTTAAATTAATTAAAAGGAATGTGATACAAATGACCACTTATTATTCATTAACTTGAAATGTCTCAACTTAAATAACTGAAAACGGTTGTTGATGGTAGAACAAACTGATGCATAAGATGAATCACATTGGGCCTTTGACAAAAACTGACAAGGAGTGACAAAGGTGAGTGATGTGTCTAACATTGGCATGCATGCATGTTGTTGGACACCACTGGAAATGACTAGATGTGTTGGCATATCCTTCAGTGATTTTAGACTATGCTGAGTTGAAAAACTCCCGAAGTGGTAGGGCCCGGAGCGACATGGTAGACTGACATCATTTCGGGACTTGAGCAATTTGGCACTTTGGCGTTTGGGATTTTATGGATGTAAATCATGGAAATCTCCCAAAGTAGTGTGGGTGCGAAGTGACATGGAAACCTGAGGTCACTTCAGGACTTTGGCGGTTAGGCACTTCGGCGTTTGAGAGTTTTTGGATGTAAAGCATGGAAATCTCCTGATGTAGTACATGCCCAAAGTGATGTGTTTGAGAAGGAGAGTAACACGTGTCACTCAAAATTGAGCAGATGACACAAACAAATGACCTAAAATGATTTCCATGTGTCATGACTAATGAGTGCCACGTGTCTTCGAAACTTCAACACTTTGACACTTCGACACTTCGGAGCTTTGTGCTTGCTTTGGACAAAAACCTCCCAGATGAACGAACTTGTGAAGTGACGTGGCAGTGAGGGCCCACTTCAGCACTTCAAAGCTTCAAAACTTTGGCACTTTGGCATTCCGGAGTTTCTAGATGTAAATCATGGAAATATCCCATAGTAGTACGGGCCTGAAGTGACGTGTCTCAAAAGGAGAGTGACACGTGTCACTCAAAATTGAGCAGATAACGTGCTCCAAGGTGCCCGAAATGAATTCCATATGTCAAAACCAGATGGATGGCATGTGTCAGTTCCAGATTGATGCCACCTGTTAGCTCCAAATGGTTTCCACATGTCTTGACGGATGAGTGTTTTGTGCTTCGGCACTTCAGGCTTTGGGATTTTTTTATTGTGAAGCAAGAAAATCTCCCGAAGTAGTATGAGCCCGAAGTGACATGTCTCTAAAGGAGAGTGACACGTGCCACTCGAAATTGAGCAGATGAAACAACCAAATGACCTAAAATGAGTTCCATGAGTCATGATTGATGAGTTCCACATCTCTTCAGAACTTCATCACTTTGACACTTTGAGGTTTTGTGCTTTCTCTAGACCAAAACTTCCTGAATGAATGAACTCGTGAAGTGATGTCACAATGAGGGCCCACTCTGGCACTTCCGAGCTTTGAAATTTTGACACTTCATCTCTTCAGCTCTTCGGAGACCTTTTCTTTTTGTTAAACCTCGCGCGATGTTGAAAGCCTTGAATGCAGGGAAATCGTCGATCTGAGTGGCCTGTTGGATCTTCACCATTGAAATTTAACCTTTTGTTTTCTTATAATCTAAGATCGAAATTCGTTTCTCTGGATTGATGTGTTTCTTCTACGAATATTTCCTGTGCATACAAAGGACTTAGTATACTTGTTTCACGCTCAATCAATGGAAAACACAATAACAAGTATTTCGAACCCAAACCACTATATGCAATTTTCCTTCAAGAAAACATAAATGATTTGTGCAAAGAATCAATCAAGAAAGACAATGATAAAAACTGAGTCATTTAGTAATGGGAAACCGTCTTAACCAAGCAGAAGAGGAATGATTCTAATGAAGGTATAGGGGAATGAGAGAGGAGGGGCAAGGGTGTAGACTTATGTCTTAACAATATGTATGTACAATATCTAGAGGTTTTGTTGTGGAGTACTCCTTTGATTCAAACTTGGTCCTGGTTTGTTTTCTTTGTAGACAATGCTTGCATAGAGTATTTTTTGGCTTTGAGATATTAGGAATTTCTCTCAGTTCTTCCTTTCTTTTCATTTTGACAATATTTTCAAAGTTTATGTGACCCATTCTTCTATGTCAGTGCCAACTTTCATCATCCTTTCCTAGGAAACATATTTATTTTCCAATTTTATTCAGTACATATATGATGCTTGAAGTTATTACATATATAGCCACCAACTCGCACGATCCTTCTTTCCTTGTCTCTCATTTTTTTGAGTCAAACATAAGTTTGTGTCCTTGATCACACATCTAACTTAAACATAGAATATTGTTCTTAATGTCTTCAACTGGTTGAACATTTTCTTCCCTGGAATACTTGTTTCCAAGATTGATTGTGCCTCTTCCTATTATTCTAGCCGAGTTGTCATTCCTAGATGAGATTGATCCATCTCTTTCCTTCTTCAATGTTAGAAGCTTGTCCTTAACACCTGTCATATGCTTTGAGAAACCATTTTCAACATACCATCCACATTTCTTGTGTTGATCTTGCAAGAAAAATGTGCATTCTTCAATGTTGAATTGATCCTTCTTCTTTATCCATTTCCTTTATGGTTCTTATCTGTGACTGTCAATATTTTGTTGTGATTCTCTAGGAGGAACAATCAATCTACAATATTTGGCCATGTGTCCAATTTTTTTTCACTTGTAGAATTCTACTTCATCACTCAAGGATTCAAGTTTGTTGTAGCTTCTATTTTTTGCTTCATGAGACCTTATTGGATAATCATTTATTGTTTAGCTTTCATATTTACTTCTGTTGTTGGTATTGGCTCTACAATTCACATATTTATACCAAAAATTATTACATGAATAACATAAACCAATAAAAATAGTTTGATACCTGGGAGTGGAAGATATTTTGAATGGCAGTGCTCTTCTGAATCCTTCTTTTTCTCGAGGTCTCTCTATTGTTGGTTGTTGTTGATTATGAGTTCTGAATATTCTGGGTGATGTAGTTTCGTTGTAATCTTCTTCTTAGTTCCTCTTTCCTTTTTCCTTATTAGGAGAGCCTTTGACTATTTTTGCATAGCTTCTTTGTCATGTTGTCTTGGAGCTTGAGCCTTTATCTATCTAGTTATATCATAGTCCTGATATATCATGGTATGGTTTTTGAATGCTAATGATCTCATCCAGTACTTTGGTGTTGTTTTGATGCATGTCCTTCTTCTGAAGATATTTTCTTAGAGTGACTATTTCTACTTCCAAGCCTTCGATTATCTTGTCCTTTTCATTTAACTGTCCTCTGAGTGATTATTTAATTCTTCTGTCTTATTCTACTTGTATTTTTAACTTCGTGGTCATCTTCTGGACTTCTTAGAAGTTGGAATTCTGAGATCCTTCCTTCCTATTTAGTTCTGCCTTGAGTGACTTGATTTTCTTTCTTTCAATCCTTAGCTCTTCTAGTGAACTATTTAATTCTTCTTTGAGATCGACTTCTCCTTCTTCCTCATAATCATCTTTGGAATATTCTATTTCCATGAAGAGTACTCTTTATGTATCACTATCACTGTATTCATGCTAATCTTATGATGAACTATCTTCCTGAGTGTAGAGACGTTTCTTGAAGAATTTTATTTTGTTTATTCTACCCTTTTGATTTTTCTTTTTCTTTTTAGGCTCTTCTTCTTCATCACTTTCCTTATTCTTATGAGGACATTTAGATGAAAAATTACCAATACCACCACAATTAAAAATTTCAATGGAAGCATACCTTTGTATTTGTTGGTTCCTCTTTTTAACTTTTTGATGAAGTTTTTCATTTCTTCATCTTCCTCTGAATCATCACTACAACTACAATCTGACTTTGGATTTTTCTTGTTCTTCTTGTTTATCTTCTTGGATGCCTTGAATGCTTCTTCCTTTGTGACTAGGTTATCGTTCTATATATTCATCTCATAAGTTACGAGTATCCCATGTAAGTCAGCCATGATCAATGTATCTAGGTCCACCATTTCTTCTAGAGATGAAATCTTCAAATCAAATCTCATTGGTAGAGATATTAGTACCTTTTGAGAAACAACCTGTTCTTTCATCTTGTCTCCCAAACCTTTGATACCATTCACTACTTCATTGAATCATAGAAACTAAGTTGCAATGTCTTCATCTTCTTTCATCTTCAATTTCTATAAATTGGATCTAAGGGTTTGAATTTTATCTCCCTTGACTTTGGTGTCTCCTTCATAGATGTTCTAAAGTTTGTCCCAAATTTATTTTGCAGATTCACAATGCATAACCTTTACATGTATTGATTTAGTCAAACCATTCAGAATAGCATTTATATCCCTTGAATAATTTTATTCAAATTTCTTTCCATCCTTATCTGTCAAGGGACTGGATGGTTCTTTTATCCATCTACTATTTCTCTCCATACATCAAATCCCTCTACCTAAAAATAAGTTTTCATACTTATGCTCTAGAAGGAATAGTCATGGTCATCAAACTGTGGTACCCTAATCTTAGCATAATCCATGATGTCCTTCCAGTGGTTAGACTACTTCTTCAAGAACATGGCTCTGATGCCAATTGTTGGAATATTGAAAGGGGGGTGAATCCATATGAGAAAATTTATTACTTTTAACTACAATATGTATTGTTTAACTTTATCAGGATTTATAGCACTCAAAACATCATGAGAAGTATAAAGAAACAATGAACAATGAAAAACACAATGAATTTCTTATATGTCAGAAGAAATACATTCATAGGAAACACGAAATTCCTTTTTTTCCAGCTACAACTGAAAGGAGGCTACAACCCCTTAGTTTATCAGTCTCCGACCTGAAGGAAGATACAAATCCTTTAGTTTTATGGAACCAACTGTAAGGAGGATACAAACCCATTTCCTTTCCCTCTACCGCTACCCTTAAATATAAATGGAGATCCACTGTCACTACCACAAACTCTGTAAATCCTGTCACTATAAAACCTGTCACTGTAAAACCTGTCATTGGAAAAATTGTGACTGTAAAACTTGTCACTGTAATCTCATCAACCAATCAAATATGGTCACATATATCATATTCCAAGATCACCACAAACAACTCTCAACCATATCAACAAATTCATCAAACAAATACCACATGACATGCCTCAACCATGTACCACAAGATATGCCATAAACCATGTACCAAACAAGTACAAAAAATCTCAAGATGTGGATCAAGCATAAACCGTAATATCCAAAATATCACCAATCCATGCCATCAATATGAGCCATAACAGTACCAAGATATAACCCTAAAAACCTACACAATGACATACCTTTTTTCATGCATGCACAAGAAGGTTCAATGCCTTGGGTTCAAGGTAATTATTCCAACAATACCATATATATACCATCCCTTTCGGCGTCACCTGTGAGCAAGAGAAGTCTCACCCGAGGTATCTTTATGGGGACTGTAGGTGTTGGCATGTTTACAATAAGAATGTGCTTGTCATTGATGGCAATAAAAGCAATGGCGATTATATGTTTACAGGCAAGAAAATAAGCAATGAGGAAAGCAACAATGATGGCAAATAGGGAAAGCATAAGTTCAAAAGAAGAAGCAAATAGTATGAAAATCAAAGCACGGGAGGAATAGCATGAGTATGCAGAGACAAGAAATCTCAGAAGAGATAGCAATTTCTAGAAGCGCGGACGAGGTCCAAGTCATCAGGAATCCCATAATGATTAAAGGTCGAGGCCATTAACAATTAGACATTCTTCCAAGTCAGGAGGAAGCATAAGATTAGGAGGAGGAGCGATAGTGGCCATCGGATCAGTGTCCAGATAGGATGAGCGTGTAGAAATATTGAGTCATCGATCTAAGAACGTGATTGACGAAAAACATTTAGTTTGGGTCTAAAGTTGCAAGGAGTTTACACTCAGGAAAGTTTGAGATTTGAAATATTTGGAATTCAAATTTTTGTCAGTCGTTGGATCAATTTTGAGTGGAAGGAAAGGATAAGCTAGCAAATTTGCATCGCAGAAAGATAGAGCTTTCAATCCAAGATCCTGATCGAACGAACAACATTGACTTTAGATATAGAGATGCGAGGAGGTTATGCTCCTGAAATTTTGAGATTTGAAAAACCCGAAGCCCGAAAATATGGAATGAATAAGGACCGTCGAATCTAGATATTAGACAATGAAATCTAGATAAGGAATATCTATGTCACAATATTACGTCATCAAATCTCATCCTCAAGGACATATGGCAGACCACGTTAGCAAGGACACATGGCAGACCATGTCAGCAAGGACACGTGGCATACCATGTCAACAAGGAAATGTGGCGCAATCAGACAATGACAAGTGTCAAGTTGATTTGGCATTTCAGGTACGTGGAAATCACAAATCTGTGTGACACGTGGAAGTTGCTCGGCTCGTGACACATCATCGAGTCACGCAAGAGTTAGGTCACTCCAAGAGTTTTTATTTGAGATTTTTACCAACAGTACTCACCCAAAGACCCAAATTCCTGAATGTTGAATACCTAAACTGAATACAAATCGTCCGATCTGAAAATCACTTCGGGTGTATTCTCGATCATTGATCAAGATACGTGTCAACAGATCGTGAACTCCGGGTGAAACTTCTCCAGGAAAATGTGAAGGAGAAAGGTTTGATATTGCCAAAGTCTGGAGTCCCAGAGTGGATCATAGTCATTGGATTAAATAGGACATGCATCAGTAGATTATCAACTCCGAGAAAAATAAAAGGAAGGATGAAAGAAAGTTGAGAGTTGATATTGTCGAACCCCTAATACCCGAAGGGATTATGGCCATCGATCCAAAAGGGACACACATTGTTGGATCGTGGACTCCAACTGAAATTCTTTGGCAGAAAGCAGAGTTTGAGAATCGAAACTCTTGAAGCCCGAAAGGTGAAATCAATCTCATCCATTGGTTTGGAGGGACCTGTGTCATCTGATCGTTGATACCAAGGATTGTGCATGGAAAAAGGAAAGAAGGCAGAGCCGTCGATTGAAGAGTACATATGTCAGCAGATCCTCTATTATGGAAGATATCCAGTCAGCAAAAATAAGGTTTTATATTTGAAACTCCTAGAGCCTAGATCATGAAGGAAACCTCAACCATTGATGGAGGAAGGATAGATATCGTCCGTAGACTTGAGAGGAAAGATCTGAACCGTCCATTCAGGAGCATCGTCAAGATCATGAGATCGACGGTCGTGCTCCATTACAGGGCCAGAATATGCTCAAGCCTAACTTTTTCATGATTGGGATGCATTTGAAACCACATTTTTGGAGAAAGGACGCATGGAAGCTCATAGTGAATTGTGGGGTGAAATGCAGGTTTCTCTCAAACCGCCTATGGACGCACCCGCAATCGCGTGCTCATGTGAAGCTCATAGCCCAAGTTAATATTGTGAAAAGGAGATAACACTCACTAAAACAAAATCGGTAAGTGCCTTTTGATTAGGTGATTGGTCACAGCCGGTGGTCACATGAAGGAAGGGGCTTAGAAGACAAAGAAGCCATATTTGACTGGTTTTCACTGACAGAGAATACAAATATTTTTGACTGCCAGAGAAGCTAAGGAATCTCAGCATAACTCCCACTAATGATGAATGCACTGGGCATAACTTCCATAGAAGATGAAGAGTTGTGATGATGATCAGGCAGAGGACTTGACATGACAAAGACATGAAGAACAGAGAAGTGAAGGAGATTTTCAAGTTAGCTATGCAGTTGTAAAGAAGAGATGTAGTGAACAACATGAAAGGTAGAACAATGGAATAGTGAAGAGCATGTAGAGGAATAGTGCATAGGATGCATTTGGTGCATAGAGAATATAAAAATGTAGAACAAAGAAGAGATGTTTGTTGTGGTTGAGTTTGATTCATGTGGGTAGAAGCATGCTATGTGTAGGAGATGAAGCACACATAAGAGGTGTGGTGCATAGAATGGAAAGAAGACATAGAGAAAAAAGAACAGAAGAAGAAAGGAACAAAAAGACATATCTGAGAGAAGAACAGAAAGTGTAGCATATGTAAGGAGAGAGACACTGATGCAGGAAGAGCAGAGAAGTGTAGCAGAATAGTGATGAGACTATCAAGACATAGATAAATGTTGTATCACTATGATAAATTCAAGAAAGAAAATATTTATATTTCAGGGTGGTAGGGAGGTGCTAGGGAGGATTGTTTCCCTTAGAGTTTCAAGTGGGTTCTTGAACATAGGGAGTTGTATCTTCCATCTGGTTGCATCCAAAAAAAATAGGTTGGTAGGGTGGTGCAAGGGAGAATGATTGTTGTCTGTTATACAGGTTGGTTCCTATTTGACTAGAAGTTGGTGCTTCCATCCAATTGGTTTTGGAACACTCAGGGATTTGGTTCTTCCTTCTAGTGGGTGATAGAGAATCCAGAGAGTTGGTGCTCTCAGGAAGTTGCAACTTGTACAGGTTGGTGCCTATGTGTTTGGAAGTTGATGCTTCAATATAGTTGGTGTTAGAACACAAAGGGAGTTGGTGCTTCCTTCTAGTGGGTACTAGAGAAACTAGAGATTTGGTTCTCTTAGCAAGTTGTTGTTTGTAAAATAGAGGTGGTAGCCTAAAAAATCAATTGTTTCTCATAAGAATGATAATGTACATAAAATAAAGATTACTTATCATATCAAGAAGAAGAGGTTTTTCCCTTTATGGGTTTCCAAAGGAAATATATATCTCTGTAAATTTCATGTGTGTGATTGATGTTGAATATTCTATTGCTTACTTCCCTTCATTATTGTGATCATCATTGAGTGTTCTGTAAAGAGTTTAAAATGATCATAATTGTTTAAGCACAGTAACAACTGATTCACCCCCCCCCCCTCTCTGTTGTCCAACAATTGGTATCAGAGAAGGTTCCTTTTATCTAAGGGTAGATACTAGAGGTTAAACATGACTAGTCATGAAGGAACTTCAACCAATAAGGCCCCCCTGTTCAATGGAACAATTTTTTCCTTCTGGAAAGTTAGGATGGAAACCTACATAATGGATTTAGGTGCAAATGTCTGGGATCTGGTAGAGAGTGGTTAAGTAAATCCGATTGTAATGGATAATAAGGATGACAAGATAGAATTCATATTCAACGCTAAGGCTATAAATGCTATTTTGAGTGGGCTTGCAGAAGAAGAATTTGTAAAAGTTATGCACTTAGAAACTGCCAAAGAAATGTGAGACAAATACATTAGCAGTTATGAAGGCAATGAGAAAGTAAAGGATGCCAAGCTTCAAACCTATAAAGTACAGTTTGAACAGATAAAGATGAAAGAAGATGAAACTATTGGGAAGTACTTTCTAAGATTTGAAGAACTAGGAAATGCAATGAAAGCACTTGGTGAAAAAATTGAGGAAGCCTCTTTAGTTCAGAAAATTTTGAGATCTCTGCCAGATAGGTTCAACCCAAAGGTTTCTGCTATAGAAGAACTTAATGATATAAAAGCTTTGGATTTTGATCAACTTCTAGGAACATTGACTACATATGAAATGAGGATAGTTAAAGATAAACCCACCTCTAGAGAAGCATCATTTAAAGGAGATAAGAATGAGGATTCTGATAATGATGAAATTGAAGGAAAATTTGTGACAAGACTAAAGAAAGGATCAGGAAAGTTTCCCTTCAAATGTTTTAACTGTGTAAAGATAGGTGACTTTGAATCTAAGTGTCCACACAAGAAGAAGGGCCAGAACTCTGAAGATGAAGAGGAGTACAAATCCAAGATATTTGGTAAAACAAAAAGTTTATGTGTAAACAATGATGACTCTTCAGGAGACACATATAGTGACTCTTCTTGTGAAGGTAAGGTTAATGAGTTTATGCTTATGGCCAAAGAGGATTATGATAAAAAAATCACATGAAGTGATGTTAATGATGAAGAAGTTGAGGTTGACTTGGAAGGAGATTTGATCAGTGCCTTAGAAGAGATTGGCAGATTCAGACTTAAGAAGACAAAACAAAAACAGTTGTTGATGCAGTTTGAAAAGAATGATAAAGAACCAAGTGAATAATTTTCCCTGCTAAGAGTGGAATTATAAGAATCAAATAAAATCGACATTATGAAACAACAAGTATCAGAGAAGAAGACAATATTTGAAGCCTTGGAAGAAGAGGTAGTAAAAACCAAAAAAGAAATGGAGAAGTTTAAAGCATTGTATGTCCAAAATCTTCCAAGAATTAAAGCCTCAGTAGAACTAAATGACATTAAGAGAAAATAGAGATCTCCTTTGTTGAAGACTGGTTTGGGTTATGAAAATGGATCAAGTAATGGTCAGCCAAGAAACAAAGAATCCATCAAGTTTGTCAAATCTAGAACCAATGACAACAACAAACCTGCAGAAACAAAGGAAGATAATCAACCGCCAAGGAGGAGTAAAGAAAAGGGTGCCAGATCTGAATCTGTAGAACAAAGAAATAATACATCCTCTTCTCAAGGAAATCATCAGCATGGAAGAAATTGACCTGCTCAAAAAAGACATCCATTTTTGATGTACAATTTTTTTTTCTATGGATATTGTTTCTACTGTTCTAACTTTGGACACAAAGCTGTAAATTGTTCCTTAAGATTCAGATATGAGAAATAAAGACACCCAAGGAATAAATATCTACCACAAAAAACAATGATATAGTCAAGTAACAAACAACCACATATTGCAAATTTCCAAATTAATCTTAGAGACATGCAACTAAGGAGGTCAAGAAATAATAAACAGACAATGAGTAGACAATGTTGCACCAATCACTTTGACCTATTGAACAATGAGATCAAATGCAATAACTATCATAACTTTGGCCACAAAGATACAAACTTCCATCTGAATAATTACAAAGCATATCCAAGGATAAAACCCCTAGCTAGAAATGCCAGCACATGGAAAAAGAAAGATAGTGAAAAATGTGGTCTAGTATTTTCAGCTCAAAATAAAAAATACCCCTGGTATATAGATAGTGGATGGTCCAAGCACATGACTAGAGACAAAAATAATTTTATGTCTATAAGTAAAAGAAAAACAGGAAATGTGATCTTTGAAAATGATGAACCAGGTAAAATCAAGGGTAATGGGATGGTGAGTTTGAGTAATGGAAAAGGAGATTCCCAGGATGTTCTGCTTGTAGATGGTCTGAAACATAATTTTCTTAGTATAAGTCAAATGTGCGATAGAGGCTATGAAGATGTGTTCACTTCCAAATATTGTAAGGTAAAATTTGTAAACTCAGGACAAGTGGTGGCTAAAGGCATAAGGACATATAATGATGTTGATATTGAACCCTCCCATGCAAGAAAAGAAGAAGTAGAAGAAGAGTCATGTTATAAGTTGGAAGCAGAAGTTGTGAAGGTTGAGAAGCCAAACACCCAAATCAAGTTCTTGAACAGCTCCATGACCCTAGATGAGATCTTGGATAGTCAGAGATCACCAAATGATAAATCCGGTCTTGGATACAACAAGGAAGAAATCAATACTCCTAACAAGTCTAACACGGGTCCTTCCTTTGTTAAAAGGAAAAGAAGTTATGAGAGTGTTTGTAATGTTTTTTTGTTGTGATGAATATGGTCATAAAATGCTTGGATTGTAGGCATCATGGAAGAAAAATGAATTTGTTGTAATAGAAGATCAAAGAAGAGTGACAAGGGGAGTCATTCAATTATGACAATAAAAGGTTGATGAAGGAGTCCCAATAAGAGAGGTGAGCAATATTGAATATACTACAGAGGACACAACTGAAGATGAATATGAACAGGTCCAAGAATCATAAGGAGAAGAATTTGGTTTAGATACAAATACTCTGTAAGACTCAAATAAGAGAGTCCATCCTATCATGGGGAGTGTGTGTTGGTTGAATATCTTATACCTCCAAAAAATACTACAACAACTCAGGGGGAGCATGTTTTCTTTGACATTGATTTCAAAGGGGGAGAAAAGGTCATGCTACAGTTGGAGGTATAAGTAGAACAATGCATTCCTTCAGGGTTTCCATCAATGCCAAAGGGAGAGATTGTTGACATGTTTACAGGTAGAATGTGTTTGTCATTGATGGAAAGAACAATAGTGACGATGGTATGTTTATAGGCAAGAAAATAAGCAATGAGGAAAGCATCAATGATGGAAAACGTGGAAATAATAATTTCAGAAGAAGAAGCAAACAATATGAAAATCAAATCTCAGGAGGAATAGAGTGAATATGCAAAGACGTGGAAGTTTAGAAGAGATAGCAGATTCCAGAAGCACAAACGAGGTCCAAGTCATCAGGCCTAACACAAGGATCAAAGGTTGAGGCCTTTCACACTTAAACATTCTTCCAAGTTGAGAGGAAGCGTAAGCTTAGAAGGAGGAGAGACAATGGTCGTCGGATCAGTGTCCAGATAGGAGGAGTGCACAGAAATATCGAGTCGTCGATATGAGAACATGGTCGATGAACAACGTTTAGTTCGGGTATAAAGATGCGAGGAGTTTGCACTCAGGAAAGTTTGATATTTTAAATCTCCGAAATGTGAAGTTTCATCAGCCGTCAGATCAATTTCGAGTGGAAGGAAAGGATAAGCTAGAAAAGTTGCATTGCAGAAAGATCAAGTCGTCGATCCAATATCTTGATCGAGTGAACAACATTCACTTCGGATATAGAGATGTGAGGAGGTTACGCTCCTGAAAGTTTGAGATTTGAAAAACCCGAAGCTCGAAAATTCAGAATGAATAAGGACCATCGGATCTAGAGATCAGACAATTACCATTAGATCATGGAGATCTACATCAACAGATTATGTCAGCAAATATTGTCCTCAAGGACATATGGCAGACCACGTCAGTAAGGAAATATGGCAGACCACATCAACAAGGACATGTGGCACAACCAGACAATGACAAGTTTCAAGTTAATTTGGCATTTCAGGTACATGGAAATCACAAATCCGAGTGACATGTGGAAGTTGCTCGCCTCGTGACATGTCATTGCGTGATGTAAGAGTTACGTCACTCTGGGAGTTTTTCTTTAATATTTTTACCACCAATACTCACCCAAATACCTGAAGTCTTGAATGCCAAAGACCCGAAGTGGATACAAGTCGTCTAGTCTGAATATCACTTCAGGTGTATTCATGATCATTGATCAAGATATGTGTCAACAGATCGTGAACTCCGGGTGAAAATTCTCTAGGAAAATGTGAAGGAGAAAGGTTTGAGATTATCTAAGGTCAGAGTCCCAGAGTAGATCATAGTCATTTGATTAAAGAGGACACGTATTAGTAGATTGTCAACTTCATGAAAAATAAAAGGAAGGATGAAATAAAGTTGAGAGTTGAGATTGTCGAACCCTGAATACCCAAAGGGATTGTGACCATCGATCCAAAAGGGACACATGTTGTTGGATCGTGGAATTCGAGTGAAATTCTCTGGGAGAAAGTAGATTTTGATAATCAAAACTCCCGAAGCCCGAAAGGCGAAATCGGTCTCGTCCGTTGGTTTAGAGGGACATGTGTCATATGATCGTTGAGACCAAGGATTGTGCGTGGAAAAAGGAAATAAGGCAAAGTCATCGATGGAAGAGGGAAAATGTCAGTAGATCTTCCTTTCCGAAAGATATCGAGTCAGAAGCAACAGGGTTTTAGAGTTGAAACTCTTGGAGCCCGGATCATGAAGGAAACCTTAGCCGTTGATGGAGGAAGGAGAGATCTGGTCCATAGACTTGAGAGGATAGTTCTAAACTATTTGTTTAGGAGCACCATCAATATCGTGAGATCGATGGTCGTGCTCCATTGCGGGGCCAGAACATGCTCGGGCCTTAATTTTTCATGAGCAGGCCACACTCAAAACCACAGTTTTGGATAAAGGACATGTGGCGGCTCATAATGAATTGCGGGGAAAAAAGTGGGTTTCCCTCAAACCACCTATGAACACACCCACAATAGCCTGCTCACGTGAATCTCATATCCCAAGTTCATATCGTGAAAAGGAGCTAGCACTCACTAAAACAATATCAATAAGCACCCTTTGATTAGGCGATTGGTCACAGCCAATGGTCAAATGAAGGAAGGGGCTTAGAATCCAAAGAAGCCATAATTCATTGGTTGTCACTGACAAAGAAGATGAAGTGTTTCGATTTCCAGAGAAGCTAAGTAATATCATAATAATGCCCATTGATGATGAACGCATTGGGAATAACTGCCAGAGAATATGGAGAGTTGTGATAATGATAGGGCAGAGGACTCGATGTGACAAAGACATGCAGAACAGAGAAGTGAAGGAGATCCATGCGTTATCTATGCACTTGTGAGGAAGATATGCAGTGAACAACATGCAATGTAGACCATTGGCATAGTGATGAGCATGCAGAGTCATAGCGCATAGGATGCAGTTGGTGCACAGAGAATATAAAAATGCAAAACAAAGAAGAGATTTGTGTTGTTGTTGAGTGTGATTCATGCGGGTTGAATCATGTTGTGTGCAGGAGATGAAGCGCACAAAAGAGGCATGGTGCATAGAATAGAAATAAGTCACAGAGAAAAAAGCACAGAAGAAGTAAGGAACATAAAGGAATATCTGAGAGAAGAACAGAAAGCACAACAGATGCGAGGACAGAGACACTGATGCAGGCAGAGTAGAGAAGTGTAGAAAAACAATGCTGAGATTGGTAAGCCATAGATAAATGTTGTATCACTGTGATAAATTCAAGAAAGCAAAGATTTATATTTCAGGGTGGTAGGGAGGTGCTAGGGACAATTGTTTTCCTCAAAGTTTCAAGTGGGTTCTTGAACATAAGGATTTTTAGCTTCCATCTGGTTGCGTCTAGAAAAATCAAGGTGTTAGGGTGGTGCAAGGGAGAACGATTGTTCTCTGTTATACAGGTTGGTGCCTGTGTGACTGGAAGTTGGTGATTCCATCCAGTTGGTGCTGGAACACTCAGGGAGTTGGTGCTTCTCTCTAGTGGGTGCTAGAGAATCCATTGAGTTGGTGCTCTCAGCAAGTTGCAACTTGTACAGGTTGGTTCATGTGTGTTTGGAAGTTGGTGCTTCCATCTAGTTGGTTCTAGAACACAAAGGGAGTTGGTTCTTACTTCTAGTGGGTTCTAGAGAAACCAAACAATTGGTTCTCTTAGCAAGTTGTTTCTTGCAAAATAGAGGTGGTATCCTAAAAGATGAGTTGGTGCTGATAAGAATGATAATGTACAGAAAATAAAGATTACTTATCATATCAAGAAGAAGAGGTTTTTCCCTTATGGATTTCCTCGGGAAATATATGTCTCTGTATATTTCATGTGTGTGATTGATGTTCAATATTCTATTTCTTACTTCCCTACATTACTGTGATCATCATTGAGTGTTTTGTAAAGAGTTTAAAATGGGCATGATTGTTTAATCACAGTAACAATTGATTCACCCTCCCCCCTCTGAGTTGTCCAATAGTAGGAACCAATATTTTGCAGCATCGAGGGAAAGAAGGGAGGCACGCTCTGTCATACCTAAGATACCCGATCGTGCACTAAATCCTAGTTAACATAACCTCATTACTTAATTCTTTATGCATATCATTCTATATTCTTATCATTTAGTAGTTAAACATACAATTAACGTTACTGCTAATGAATATATCAACAATATTAGTAAAGATAAGCATTCATCCATAGTAAAGGCAGGAAATAACACCATACATATATGAATTTACACAATACAAGCATCAATAAGAATTCGAAAACATAATTTGACACATAGTTACCATGGTTCACCCCCTCCTAGGCCTTGTTCGCAAAGATTTTCTTCTTTATTATATTTATGGAATTTTGGTTGTGCTCTCTACAACAATAGATGTTCAATATACATTAATCTGCTTACATTCATGGAATATTTAAAAACAGAACATCCTATAACTACAACTACTACTCAAAATTCCTCTTTACTTCCTCTTTTGTCACTTCTCTTTTTCTTTTGTCCCTACTACTCTAGCTATTGTTTCTTCATTTCTTCTGAAATTCACTTATGTTACCTACTTAGGTCCCTTTTCTCTTTAGGTTTTCTTTCCAACTCATAGTGAGTTGGCTCCCACACATGCTCGACTGGTGACAACTCATAATGAGTTGGATACAATTCATGCTCAGTAGGATACATCTCATGCTTAGATGGATACATCTCATGCTCGATTGGTTTTCCCGGATTTTGAGGGATATTGTTCCTTCTCATTCGCTATTTTCCTCTCTTTATTCTCTATTATTTGTTGATCCTCTTGAGTTTCTTGATCCTACACCTTTTCTTTGTGTGTCATCGCTTCACGTTGTTCTCTATCCAACCTTCCTACCCAACAGGCCCCCAACACTCACCTATGGCTCATCCCAAGCCACTTCGGACTATTATGTCATGCTCTTCCATGCCTCAATGAATTTTTGGAGGCTCTCCTTTGCTTCTTGTACTACTATTGTGACTTCAAAATCCTTGTTCAAAATTCCACTCATTATCTGTGCTATCAAGCTATGTAATTTGGCCTTGGTGTCTTGCACTGCTAATGTCTTATTAGTTTGTGTGGTAGCTAGTTCCTATAGTACCCCAAGTGCCTATTCCTATCGTGGTTGCAAATCCTATGTGATATTTTTTTGTTCTTACTTCAGTTGTTCCATCACAAGGTATAGTTTCTTGTTATCTAGGAGTGTTGACATTGTTTCAGTTGGTGGGAGAGTATTTGTGCACTTGGTGCCCTGATTCGCTTGTTCCTATGCAACCCTTATTTTCTCATCTAGTGCTTGAATCTATAGGGTTTTTTTCATCTCTGTCCACATGCACATGAATTCTTCACATATCTTTAAACACTCATGTTCTAAGATTTAAGTCTTTTCCACTACTATCTGCGCAGTCCTTTCCCTTTATTCTCTTTCTTTCGGTGATGTCCTCGGTGTTGCGTGTGAATCTATCTCTGTGATCGTCCTTCGAAGTCCTTTAATGACCTCGCTAATATTTATGACATGTACTTCTATCATGGTTTCTACCACCATTGGTACTTCTATTACTTCCTTATATAACTGTTATACTACTACTTGAACTTTCTACACCAATTTCTTGGCTTCCTCCTTTTTGTTCATTATTTCTTCAACCTTTTGTTCTGCTTTGTTCTTTTCCTTCTCGGATTTCTTGATTTTCCATTCTACTTCAATCCTTCCTTGTGTGGATTTCTTGGCCTTCGCTTATGTTTCAAGCATCTCCCTATTAGATTCCTTTGCCTCATTGTCTACTTCAGTTTTTTCCTTTTCTATGAGTTCTACTCGCTATTATACCATGCACTTTCCTGTAGCGTAGTGTTGTATTTTCTCTATAGTTCATCTTTATCAAGCTCCACCTTTTCTATTTATGTGGCTACAATATGTATGCATATGTGTAATTCTTGTGTAATCCATGTATGTAAGCTTCATAACACTTATGTATTCATCTGGGATATGACTAAGTCCATGTGAATTAGTCCCTATAACTTCTCTTGACTTCCAAGGTTAGGTAGTCAGACTATCCCTACTGGCACTTTGATCACAATGCACGATGCTATCGATTGAACCAACCCTCTAGTCTATGTGACTTCTGTTAGACCTATTTATTCTGTGTCTAGTCCTTGCATAGGTGTTGATTATATTTTCTCAAGGATATTTTGGATTACCCCTAGTTGCTCCTGTATTACTTCTTCTTTCTTCACCAATCCCTTGACTACCTCTTCTTCTAACATGTGTTGCATCCTACTTATTTCTACGTCCATCATATGTTGGAGTGCCACCAGTCGATCATGCATATCCTTATGGTGTGCTTCTTTATTCTTAGTTTATTTCTCCCATATCTCCTCTATGGTTTTGTCCATTTGTTGGAAAATCATTTCCATGTCTCCTTTGATTAAGATGTAGAATGGACGTGGTGGTGTTTATGCCTTAGTTTTCTTGTGTGCTCTCCCTGATTGTGTTTCTTCCATGTCCTTTACTTTTGTTCCTTTCTTACGGGTTGTTGATGTGTCACGTATGACCCCTGGTCCTGTTGATTGATCTTTTCCTTGTGTATCCCCTATCTCTCTGGAATGTTTTCTCTCATTCCCCCCATTCGTGTGATGGCCCTTCCCTATCTGCTAGGTTATTTCTCTCTTCTTCCTTGGTCTAACCCTGGCCATGGGAACCCTTGTTCATATCCTTCTACCAATCATTAAGTTTTAGGCCCACTTCATCTGATGTCACCCTGTAGCTCATTTTCATCCATTGTTGTGTTGGGTCCTTTGTAACTTATGCATACATATGGTGCATGCCGGCTCTAAACCACGCAATTCCTTGAATGTTGTTATTGTTTCTGCTAGAATTTGTGGTGTATGTGTCACTATCCATGTGATATAATCTAATTGGGTAAATAATATAGTGTTTGTCTTAGTTTGTCTCCTCTTTAGTGTTCTATTCCATAAGATGGTATACCTGGGAGCTAAGTTGTGACTTCCTGATATGCACATGGAATGGAAATACACTAGTTCTCGCCATATGACTAGTGCAACTAGTATTAAAAACCCACACATAATGGAACTTGGTGCCATTTTCCTAGGCCTCTATGAAATCTTGTATAAACCGGTTCCTGAGAAAATTGGCCCAGTTCATTTGGATCCCTCCTACACATTTCTCTACAACAGAAATTACTACAACCGATACTTCATATCTACGCATTTGTGTAGTAGTTTGCATGCAAGTACTTGTGTTGCAAACCTTTCCCTTTTATTACTAATGTGTAGGAAATTTAGTCCCCTCTTTCCCCTTACTGTGTCGAATTTGTCTTTCATTCCTTTTGAAAGTGCTCATTCTCCTGTCTTGGTGAATAACGTGGCTGAATCTTCACCTATTTGGGGTAGTCCTATAATTTTTGGAATCAACACGGTGTTAATCTCTACTAATTGGTCGAGCAATATTTTACCATCATGAACACAGATGGGAAACATCATCACGCATGAATTGATTTCTATACTTCACCCGAAATGTGGGTTGTCTAGAACGTTCAATATTCCTTCTCTATCTATCCCCAAAGGCCATTACCGTGGCTTGAGTACAATTCCTCATATTTCTTGGAATGTCATGGTGCATAGGTATTGGTCCCTTTCCAACTCTGGAAACTTATGTGCATCTATAATGTTGTGATCCATATACCTGAGGTTGGAAGTTTTCCCAATAACTCTTTGTCACTACTCACATCAGACTGGACTAGTGCCACCAGCAGTGGATACTTTGCATTGGCTTGAAGTTGGACCTATGGTGCATCACTCTTTAGTAGTGGTAGGTAATATCTATTAAATTTTTCTTGTGGTGTTGGAGTCGGGAATCCAGCCACTTGTTTGACCTCTTGTATTTCTATTGGTTTCTTTGCTTGTTTCCTTACAGTTTTCGATGGCCTGCCCACTTTTGGTGGTTTCATTCCTTATTTGTGATCAGTTCTAGGATTTGTGTGGTCCCTCCTTGTGGTCACCTATTTTTCATCTCTGGTTATCTTAGCTAGTTTTTCTCATTCATTCTATTTTGTTTCTCTATCTTCTCTTTCTTACATGAAAAAATAGTGTCCCTTCCTTGACTTGATGCGGTTCTTATGATTTTCATCCAAATGGGTCTATCTCATCCAACATTAATTGTTGTGCCCAATCCTCCATTGGTATTCCATATGATTGTATTAATGTAGTTTCTCTTACTAAATCCATCCCAAAATCCTCTCCCTCCTTGCCAATCTGTCTTGGTTTTCGATGGTTGTTTCCATTTATGGCCTAACTATGTCTTTATGACTTGTCATTACTACTGACCATTAGTTATGTCCTTTTTGTATTTTTAATGGTCTTGTATGGGATGGATTGTGTCTACTACTATTACATCACTCTTCCTCCTAGATAATGTTAGTACCTAATCCAGTAAGCCCCTCTTCCAATCGGATAGAGATACTCTTTGGCATCCTCCGGGTTCCCTTGCTCTATCTCGCCTCATTAATTTTCACATTCATCCTCCCCTTAGTTGTGCACAACTTCCTGACCTCCTTACCAGCCTTTCAGTTCATTTTATTAAAAGTGAATCCCTGGAGGTTCTTGTGATGATTGATGTTATACACTTCTATGCTTGCTCGCATGTGCTAGGTTTACTTTCTTTCTACCTTACTACTGGGCCTTCCTTTTGTCGTTCTCTCTTCTCCTGTTTGTCTTTGGTTATCTTGTAATATGTGTGAAAAGCTTGGTTTCTTTGTGTCTATTTCATCTAGCATCATCGTCCTATTCATTGAGATTTAGTTCTTGAAATTTGCACCATGTATGAAATTTCACGTGGTAATTTTTCTCGTTTGGTGCATGCTTTCCTCACTGTTTGTGATGCCATATCTCTCTCCAACATTTTTTTGTTACCACCTTCACTCTGAGAGGGTGATTTCTGATTGTTCTCATTTCTAAATGGTTATTGGCCCCTCTAGTGAATTCTCCCCTTTATAATAGTATCTAGTTGTAGTCATGGCCTTCACACGCTAAACCACAGTCTTATTGTGTTTAACTCCTCATACATTTTGTCATGATGGTGAACCATTTGACATGCTATGGTTTGATTCATCTAACTGTGTGTTGGCACAGGGAAAGACCCAGGGTTCAACATTTCAATAACGCACCAACAAAACCCTAACTACTAGCCCTTTCGACAACATCCCTAAGGCATATGAACTCTCACACGAGGTAGAGGCAGGGGTGGCTGCAGGAATCAAGTGTCTACAACCTAGCTGGGACATCGATATGTGATCATAGTACTTAAAAAATCACTTTAGCATTTAACATTCACCAATAATTAACCTTCATTCACATCGCAGTGAAAAACCCTAGTTACATAACAACGCGGTATTCAACTAGAGCTAACACATCCAAGCACTTAACGCATAGAAATAGATCGTATCTAGAATTCATTCACATCACTAAGAACTAAGCTACTATATTAGATGTATTCAACTTACTAATTATAGCACTAAGCATAAATCACAAAAACACATAACAACCATAAATCACAAAGAAACCATAACACATAATATATGTGGTTCACCCTAGTGTGGGGCTACGTCCACCAACTCTTCTTATTCTTTATTGTCTTATGTCAATATTCTTACATGCACAAAGCCACAAAACCCACTTTGCATAGGACATGAAATATGCACGCACCTTGCCAAATCCTCCTTCCCCAAGCTAGGTTCAAGAACAAAGCCTTCTTACAAAGTGTGCACATGATCTTCTTACAATCACTTGCGCTTAGCTCTACAGGTTCTCAACACAATATTTCACTTAGACAACTAGTCATGCATTGAGCCAATCATTAACTAGTTATAGTCCCCTCTTCTTAAATCACCTAGATATCTATTTATACATTACGAAATTGGCCTAAACATGGTTAAACCCATGGGTCGACATATGATACACGTTACATAAACCCTAAACCCAAAAATCCCTCAAAAGGGGGTCAGATACTACGATCTCTACTTCGACTTGTGCTCCGCCTTCAACCAGCCTGTTGAAGTCCCAAAAATGGTCAAACATGACCAAGGTTCTCCAAAACTTGGTCAAGTGCCAATAGGCCCTCAATACTCACCTGTTACTAGTCCTAAGTCACTTTGATCTGGGTAGCTCTGCCTCAAAGGCCTCGAGCTTGGCTCAAGCTGCCTCAACCTATTGCTTTGCCAGATCTTCCTGCTCGGAAAACTTCTGAATAACTAGCTCAGTCATGAGTCCTTCCAAGTGCTCTTCTACCATGTTGAACACTTGTTCTAACTCTACACCTTTTCCTTCAATCTCCTCAAAAAGTGTGAAAGCTTGATCCTATACTGGCTGGAGCTTCTGAGTCACTTCCATGACTTTACTCTAGAAAGCATGGACTTGTTTTTGAACCATGCACTATTACTGGGACCATTTCATCCTTTCGACCGCTGACAATGACTTCAACTATGTTTGCACTATTGTTGCTTGCTTAATTGCCTCCTAGAGTTGTGACTCCAGTGTCCTTAGTTCAGGGTCCTCTGTAAGGCACTCATAAGTCTGTGCACTTTGACCTCTGATCTATTTTTATTCTAAGGCCAATGAATTAATTCTCTGGATTGTTCTCTGGGCAATTTCTTCTCTTTGGTCACGCACTTCCTACGGAGTTCTTGGCACTACTTGTAACTCCAGTTCTGCTACTCTTTGTTGGAGTTGTTGAATGGATTCAACAAGCTTCCGCACTTGACTCTCCACTGGTTCTTCTTCCATCTTTTCTAAGACCCTCACAGAGTGAAGTGCTCTAGTGATTGCTTCTTTAACTCCAATCTTCTCTGCGAGCAGATGTTCTTTCTCCTTCTAGATATGCGCTCTATATTCTATGAACTTTTCCTGGAGGTCATCTTTTTCTTGCTGCGTAATCTGACGTTGCTCTATAGCTTCCTCTTTTTCTTGCTTTAATGCCTCTATGGCCTGCTCTTTTTCTTATTGGACACAATGAAGGTGAGCTTCGGTCGCATATGCTAGTCTGTGTAACTCGGCAGGCTCGTCTCCCAATGGAATCCCTTCATATGATGGAGGTGAAGTAGACACTATGTGGCTAGAGTAGAGGGCTTGTTGTACCCCTTTCAGCTCTTCTTCAATCCGATCATACATGGTTTCTTGTTTTGCTTCATTGTGTTGTAAAATATCTTTTGATGTGTTTGATATAGCAGGGATGATGAGGTTGATGTCATCTACCATGAGCACGGTCTGCAACTTGGGCTTACTAGATTTAGACTTCTTCCAGGATGAAGGTTTCGTGGGGGAAACCTTTCTTTTCTTCGATTTCTCATCTTCCTCAAGGGTATCCCTAGGCGGTGTTACTTCGCCTTGATTCTATTTTTCTTCTTCCCCTTTGTCTTATTCCTTGTCTACTTCGTCACCTCCTCCTCCTCTAGGTGAATCTGATGCAGTCTCTTCTGAGGCATTGTTAAGCTCCTGTACCTCTTTCCTTATTCTTTCTACTACTACTGGGTGCATCATACTCTTTGCAAGTGACTACAGGGATTCCGATGAGGTCGGAGTTAGACATTTCTTCCCAGTCGACTGGTATAAGGAACTCTGCAGGCCATTCCTTAGTTATTTTTTCCATGTCCTCCTCTGTGATCTTATAGTAGGATTGGAGATCTTCTTTATTTTCATCTGCATGCACAGTGATATAAATAAAATTTATATCTTTGCAGAACTTCGCAAGGGGTCTGAACCTGTGCAGGTTATTCGACATCATGTGAGGGAAAGACTCAATAGCCCTCTTCAATTGTAGGTAACAAGTGTGGAACACCGTGTTTGACTTCCATTTCTTATCCATGTCACTCGAATACTAGAACATAGTGAACTTCACATCTAAGGGTTCATATGGCTCAATGTCAGGGAATATCACACCTTCCAACATCTCTCAAGCAATAAAAGTGATGAGGATAAGAAACAAACTGGAATGAGGCTCATAACCCTGATCCTGAGCTTCGCGACAGTCCTGTTCTAACCGGTTGACAAGGTAGCTCACCCAATTCATTTGTAGTCCTTCAATGCATTTTCCCCCAAGGTCAAAAATGAACCTTGTGACCTACGTAGGTTTGTTCTTCCTTACTAGCTTACCAGTGATCAACTGGCAGGCTAGGCACATTGAGCCATTCTGGATGGAGGCTACCTTGTAGCCTTGCTTCCCCTTCTCCATATGACCATAGGTATCTTTTATTCTTTGTACCAGGGCACGATCTAGAGCCTTCTCTGGATAAAAGTCTTTTGGGTCTGGTCCTTTCATGCTTAATCCAGTGATCCAATGGATCAACACCAAATCTAGGGTGATGCGTCTGTCCAGCCATAGATAACCTCCATGGAAGCATGACAACAAGATTTTAACGCATGTGTTAACCTCCTGATGCCTTCCAAAGTGGGGTATCTTCATTATGTTAAGAATGGTGTACCTCACGATGTCCATGGTCCATGGCTGGGGGATTATATTTGGCTTCTTTCCCGTTGTCTTGGTCAAATACTTGTGTGGTGCAAGCATTCCATGGTTCTTGTGATCTCCCAAGTTGAATTCATTGATATTCAATGTCATAATCTGTCCTAATTATGGTCCATCTATGCATATCCCCTTTGGGAGGTATGCAATGATCAAAGTGTAGTCAAAGTCCCTTGGGACACTGTCATGTCTAGTCGTGCCAGCTAGAGGTGGGAGGTAGTCGGGCAGGATAGATGGGATGAGATTCGAGTTCACCAAGTCATCGTGATGTTTACTCCACTTCTTTGTCACAGCTCTAGAGGGTCTAGATCGACGTGCAGTCGATGGGGATGCTTGCACTCCTCTAGTTAATGAAGCTTGTGCCCCTATGGACATGACCTTCTCAGTCATTATATCCATCATAATTTCCTATACGGAATTTTCCACTGCATTGTGCTCACCTGACATGCACGCTCGAGAACAAATATATCAGGTAGGCAGACGAATACTCATGGTATCATAACAAGTGGTGAAGTCTTAATAGGCGAAATGCAATAACAATCATCTCTATTGGGCTCAGATACTCACAATTCACAAAAGTGTTCTCAGTGCAACATTCGACGGGATAAATAGACTACGTCATAACGGATTCCTTCAACGGGTCAAAAATCCTCAATCAATGCGATTCCATCCATTATGGTGCAGTTCCAGCTATCCAATGGCGATCTTTCTGGCCATAACTGCGTTTCTAGCCATTCTGGAGCATTGGTCTAATGGTCAATATGCCTCCAACGATCATATTTCTTTGCCATGGCAAAGTGCCAATCTACATTATTCTGCTATTCCGACGAAGTTCAAGTTCTGCAAAACTTCTTTTTACGTGGTTCTCTCTGGAACTTCTTGCAGTTTTTCTAACTTTGCTTTCTTCTTACTGAGATTTATAGCTTTCTTTCATGTAATTTGTCTCTAGATGGCTCTTTCCATTCTTTTTCTTATCTACCCTTGGCATAGTAACTTCACACTACTGAGGGTCTTTCGAAGGGTTTGAGAGTAATATGTTTTCTCTTTCTGGAGTAGGTTCTCTACTCTCTTGTATGGACAAGTGTTTCAAGACTTCCTGTGTTCTTTCAACTTCGACAGCTCGGTCTCTAGATCTTAGTTTCTTCGACTTGTCCTCTTGTTCTTTCAGTAAGTGTGTTATTCTCCTAGCCATGAAATTCTTTAGTTCTTTCTTTTTCTGTTCTAGATCTTCATCTTCCTGTTTCTTTCGTGTCTGATCTTTCTCGATCCACGTTTTTCCTAGAAAAATAGTAGAAGGGGCATTGTTCTAAAAAAAGTTAATGAATTCAAATTCTTCCTCTGTCAAAGTTCCATGAGAACTCATAGGTATCTGGGTAAGTCTTCCACATAGGGTTATCAATTTTCCTTTAAACAATCCTATTCCTCCCAATGAAGGAATCATAGCAGGTTTTCCCAAAGTTTTCCAAGTTCTTTCTGTCATAATATTCACATGTGTTTCCTCATCCAGAACACAACCTATGTCGAGGTGTCCTATTCTTGTTTATATGCACTCCTTCTCTTTGAAGATCTCTCATAAGTTGACATCTTTGTGATCATTCAGGGTTTCCTTCATCTATGATAATATAGTCTTTGATTCTTTCTGGGGTTCTATCATATCCTTAGTTTCCTGGCTTGTCTCATGGTTTTCTTGTCGCATATTAATATTTTCAACTTTAGCAATCATTCTATGGAAATCCAAAAATACATGGTCCATAGCTTTACAACAAAGAGAACTAGGAACTCTACCAGGGAATTCCTTAGCAAGATGGCCCTATCTTCTGCAACTTTAACAAAGAGTTAATCCTCTCTTTATTTTAAATGATCCCCAACCTTTCATGTACTGCGCCCTGGGATCACAATAATTAACCTGCAAAAAATTCTTTCTAGGGTCCTGCATCCATTTGTTAGTCCAAACATTTTTTCTATGCATAGGAATGACATATCTTTCATTACTTATATCAGATCTACTCATATCAAATATTATTTCTTCTAGTTGTGCCCTAGTTTTTAGACTAGGAAAAAATCTATCAAGCATTCCTAGATTTATTCTTTCAAAACAAAAATTTTCACTTATCTTACCTTTCTCAGAGAAAAAATATTTAAGATCTTACCTCTTTTCTTTAGATCTTATTCCTTTATTAGCACATAGCTTCACAATTAAGTAGAATATTGCGCACTACAATAGATATATGCACAGATATTTCTTCTTTTCTTCATTTCCCAGCAATCATAGTTTCAGGTCCTGGAAACAGAACCATTTATTGGCATAGGCGCAAACCCGGGGTTCAACGCTTCAACAATGCACAAACAAAACCCTAACTACTAGCCCTTTCGGCAACACCTACGAGGTAGATGAAGTCTCACCCGAGGTAGAGGCAGGGGTGGTTGTAGGACTCAAGTGTCTACAACCTAGCTGGGACACTGATCTGTGATCAAAGCACTTAACAAAGAACTTTAGCAGTTAACATTCATTAGTAATTAACCTTCATTCACATTGCAGGTCAAAACCCTAGTTACAGAACAACGCGGTATTCAACTAGATCTAACACATCGAAGCACTTAGCACATAGAAATAGATCAGATCTGGCATTCATTCACATCACTAAGAACTAAGCTACTATATCCGATGCATTCAACATACACATTACAACACGAAGCATAAATCACAACAATCACATAAAAACCATAACGCACAAAGAAACCATAACACAATATATACGTGGTTCACCCCAGTGTGGGGCTATGTCCACCAACTCTTCTTCTTATTTATTGTCTCCTATCAATCGTCTTACATGCACAGAGCCAAAAAACCCACTCTACATAAGACAGGAGATATGTGTGCACCTCGCCAGATCCTCCTTCCTAAAGATAGGTTCAAGAAAAAATCCTTCTTACACAGTCTGCACAGGAGCTTCTTACAAGCACTTTCACTTAGCTCTACAAGTTCTCAACACAATCTTGCACTTAGCCAACTAGTCATGCACTGAGCCAATCATTAACTAGTTATAGTACCCTCTTCTTACATCGCCTAGATATCTATTTATACATTATGAAATGGGCCTAAACATGGGTAAACTCATGGGCCGACATCCCATACCCATTACATAAACCATAAACCCAAAACTCCATGAAAAAGGGGGTGAGATCCCATGATCTCCGCTTCGCCTTGCGGTCCACCTTCGACCAGCCTGTCGAAGTCCCAAAAATTGTCAAACATGACCAAGGTTCTCTAAAACTTGGTCAAGGCCCAACAATGTGTATATATTTTTGCATGCCTTCACTGATAACGAACCATCATCACAATGGTTCTTCCATGCCCTGGGTAGTACATATGGTGACTATTAATGATATCGATTGTCCTTGGTTCCTTTGTCATATGGGGTTGTGATGTGTGCATTTAAATTTTGTCATTTCCATCGAATTTTTGCACATATTTTCCATTTATGGCGATGTTCCTTCCACTTAACTTGTTATGCGGTGTCATGATGATACATCTCTCCTTTTTTTTAATTGTGTCGCTCTTCCTGCCTTATGCAAGTATTCTATTTATTATTTCCTTTTGCCTTGTTATGTCTCCTTTTCTCATGGGCCCGCACCATATATTGAGCATGTCATGTTTTGCGCCATCATTGTACATTTCCATTCATCTTCTTCGACTGGTTCCATCACTCCTTCTTTTAACATTTAGTCCATTTCTTTTTTAAATTTTTATTTATATCGTGGGTTCAGTTGCTATGGTCTCTGTTTTATTGGTTTAACTTCAGGTTGCAGTAGGGTCCTCATCTCCCCTACATCACCAACTACCCCCTTCATTTATAAGAAATTTCTCATGAATAAGTCCTGGTACTTGTGCAATAATTCATCTATTTTTTATACAGTTTTGTCAACCCAATAGTCTCTTATTTGTGTCAACTTTGGATTTTCCTATATTCCAATGTTGACCTTCCTTGTCTTTACTAGTTGTTTGTAGGATTTTGATTCCATCTTTGAGCCTTGTATTGTTCAATCCCCTTCTATTTCTTGTACTTGAACATTCCAGGGATCTTCATCATCCTGATCCTCTTGGGTCACATTATAGCATTCAAGTAATTTATGCACCGTCATAGAAACATTAGGTGAACTACATATCGATAATACTTATGTATGTTCTTATTCATTGCATATCGATCTTACTTCCATTTGTTCTTGATCATTGAATATTTTGTGCTTGATTTGTTGAAGTGTTGTATATATCAAGGGTGACGTATGTTGAAATGTAAATGTTGTTTTGAAACTTTGACTTATGTAACCCCACTCCATTGTGTCTCTGTGTATTTCCATTTCTAAATACCAATTTTTTTGGTATTGTATCAAGAGTATGAATGGACTTGTGCATCCATTCCTCCTTGGGAACTACATTACACTGGTTTTCACACTGTGTAATATTCTTTGTTGGGTTTCCTTCACTAGTATATTTCTACATCATGTCACCCTCTTTGTTATTAAATCTTATCTGGATCAGTCTCCTACATTGTTGTCAATATTCCATGCTACCTTTGTGTGTCGTCCACCATCTTCCAGGGTTGGATTTCAATACAACTTCTAGTGTTGGAAGCTTATGTTTCTCTGGTACATGTGCCTCAAAGTTTTCTACAAATGTTGTTATATATATCAAGCCATCATACTTGGGTGGGTTACACAATTGTATTTGAATCCACCATAATGACCTTGTTATGCATGTGCTTCGTTGTGTTAAGACTTTATGCATCCTCTGCTACTAGTTTTCTAGACCTACTTCTGAGTCCGATGTACACGAACTAATGTTTCTCCAACTCGGTGTGTTATCTACAGTGGGGTTAACATAACCTCCATCCTTGCAACCATGTTTTTCATGTGATCAATTACATCTCCCCACACTAGTTCTATGTACTTCATTCCTTCTTTTGGGTCTAAGGGTGCAGTCACTTTCAAGTATCTGACTTCAAATATCATTGTTAAGCCCTAAATAGTGGCACACTACCCCTTAATTGGGGAATATTACATTAGTAATGTTATTTTATTTATGTTGGCTTGGGTCCATTAGTTGTAATTGTACCTCCTAGTCTCCTATATATACCAAGGAGACATTTTCATTTAGAATCATCTTGTACTTGGACATTTATGTGGTGTATAAGGAGGTTTCCCCCTCGAAGAGGCTTATTATCTAAAATTATCTCTTTTTCAAGGTTTTGAGTACTTATTATGAGGTTTTTCTATGCTATATTGATATTTGGTTCTTAACATATGGTATTAGAGCTCAAGGTCTTGGGGTTTCGCTGCTACATCTGAGACACCTTGGAATGTTTGCTATAATTTTTTTTCTATGAATTTTTAGAAGGAACCCCTTGGAGGTTATTTGTCAAACAGAGAAAGTTATGTTGGGTTAAATTTTCAGCTCCTGAGACCTTATACTTTTGGAGATACAACCTATGTAAGATAGGGTTATGGAATCATCCTGAATTGAGTCATCGATGAATTTTCTCTATAAAAAAATTTATGTAACATTTCAGACCCTGAAATCCAGAGGTTATTCATAGATATTAGTAAGGTATTTGTGAAAAAAAATTCAGCTTCTAGGTCATCTTAAATTTGTATATACACCCTGTGGAAGATAGGGTATCTGACTAGTCCTATTGACTAGTCTCAAGAAGGTGTTCATGGTAAAAAAATCATAACTTCTTCCTAGAGTGTCCAAATTGAGTGAGACTGGTTGCATTGGATATTGGAAAGTCCATAGTATTTATGGTACATGTTTCAGAATTTTATACCAATTATTTTGTGTGGGGCATGCTATACAAGTGAGATCTCCTGGAAAGACCAAAAATCAGAAAGTTGTGGGGAAGTTACCGTAAATTCCACTTGGCACATCCAATTTTGATCAGACCTATGGAATTGTAGAGAATAAATATCATAGAACTACAAAAAATAATTTTTTATACCCAGAAGGGCTGAAATTTTGGAGATATAGCAGAAGAAAGATTGTCTAGCAGCACCACCTCAAAATCAAGGTTTAAAAGTGATACTTTGTCAACATGACACCAAAAAAGGGAACTTCTACACCAAATAAGCCTACAAACAATCCTACTTTGACTCTTGATGAAGGTGAAGAGATGCGTAGGGACATAAATGAGCTACAATAGAAGACAGTGACAAAATATGAACTACAAGGGATGATGGATTCAACTGAATCTAAATTGGAGGAAATAATGGATACTAAGATGAATGGTTTAAAAAGGGAGATCATGGAATGATTGAAAAAATTCCTAATAGACAGTACACCTGAAAGTGAAAATGCATTCCATGAAATTCATGATGAGGACACAAGGAAGATTAATCAAGAATGGAGAAACTCCAACTTTGGGTTGAAGTCCAACCATGTTCCTAAGATTTATATGAGGAAGTTTGATGGAATGGACCCAATCACATGGATACTTCATATGGAGCAATTCTTTGATCTACATAATGTTCCACATACACAAAAGGTAGAAATTGCTTCTTTATATTTAGAACCCAATCAATTTGTATGGTATCGATGGCTTTGTTCTCGCAAATCACTCGTCACTTGGACAATTTTCATGGAAGAAATGATAGCACACTATGAGGATACAAGGAGCAACACCTTCTTTAGCCAATTGATAAATCTCAAGCAAAAGGGTCCAGTTACAGAGCACATTGAGAACTTCCAAAGATTGAATATAAAGGTAACATATATTCTAGATGAGCACTTGATCGATGTATTCATAGGAACTTTAATGGATAACATTCAACACAAGGTTCACCTTTGGCAACCCAAATCATTGGAGAATGCATTTAGGGTGGCAAGAAATGTTGAAAGTAAAATTATGGCTATGGCTACTAGAAGGACCAATCCTAAAATTTATTGAGAGAATAATGCTCCTTCTTCTAAAACACCTCAACCTACAAGGTTGACACCTCAACAATTGGAGGAAATAAAAGAAAAAGGTTTATTCTTTAATTGTGACATCAAGTACAGTAAGCGACATAAGTGTGGTCAGAAGAAATTATTCTACATAGATTGTGAAGAGGAAGAATAACAAGAACAAGAACAAGAACCATCTCAAGATGAAAATGTAGAAGCGATTTCTTTTGAAGAATTGACTCCCACGATATCATGTAATGCATTGGCTGGAATTAGCACTCCTCAAACCATCAAGATTGAAGGCTATATCAAAAATAAAAATGTAATAGTTCTAATTGATTCTGGTAGTGCTCATAATTTCATTCACTATAAATTATCCAAAGCTCTCAATTTCTTTGTATATATAGTGCCAGAGTTTCAAGTAATGATTGCAGATGGATGAATTATCAATTTCTCAAGAAAATGCAATAATATCAATCTTACTATGGGGGAATATGTAATGAATAGTCCAATGATTACTATAACCATGGGTGGTGTTGATGTCGTACTAGGAATCAAATGGTTACAATCATTAGGAACAATGGCTTTTAATTTTCAAGAACTTTTCATGAAATTTTCAGTACAAAAATAAATTTAGTTAAGAGGTATCACAGGGAAACTCGGTAAGGTGATAATCTCTAATGGCATGACAAAATTATTGAAAAGGGGGCATCAAGGTGTTATTGCACAACTATGCTCACTAGATTTTTCAAACATCTAAGCCATCTATTCCCCTAGATATCCAAGGGATCATTGATAATCATTCCAAAGTATTTGAAGATATTTCCAAAGGGCTTCCACCCACTCAAAATCATGATCATGATATTCATCTAATTCTTGGGAGTGTTCCTCCTAACATCAGGCCATACAGATACCCTTATGCATAGAAGAGTGAAATTGAGCGTATGGTTGAAGAAATGTTAGAGGTTGTTATTATTAGACCTAGACAAAGTTCTTACTCTACACCAGTGGTAATGATATTCAAGAAATATGGCTCATGGCGTATGTGTCCAGATTATAGAGATCTCAACAAGATCACCATTAAAGATAAGTTTCTCATTCCTATCATTGATGAATTTTTAGATGAACTACATGGAGAAATCTATTTCACAAAGTTGGATCTTTGTTCAGGGTATCATCAGATTAGAATGAAGGAAGAAGATATCCCAAAAACAACATTCTGAACTCATGAAGGCCATTATGAATTATTGGTCATGCCTTTTGGCCTTACAAATGCACCTTCCACATTCCAAGGGTTGATGAATTCCATTTTCAATCCCTTCCTTCGAAAATTTGTGTTAGTATTTTTTGATGATATACTAATCTATAGAAAGTCTTGGGAGGATCATGTGCATCATGTTGACAAGGTTCTACAACTACTAAAGAATCAACAACTATATGCCAAACCGTCCAAATTTTTCTTTGGGGTGAAGGAGGTAGAGTATTTGGGTCATATTGTATCTCATGAAGGTGTCAAGGTAAACCCTAAAAATATTAAGGCCATGATGGACTGGTCGATTCCCAAAAAATTGAAGAATATTATAGGATTTTTGGGTTTAACAGGTTACTACCGCAAGTTTGTACAAAACTATGGGAGAATAGCAGCACCTTTAACGACACTAACTAAGAAGGGTGCATTTCATGGACTCCATAAGAAAGTAAAGATTTTGAACAACTTAAAGAGGTTATGTCTAAATCTCTTGTCTTGACCACACCAGGCTTCACAAAAGCCTTTATTGTGGAATGTGATGCCTCGGGAAATGGAATTGGTGTTGTCGTAATGCAAGAAGAAAGGCCCCTGTATTTTGAAAGTCGGCTACTCAAGGGAAAGGACTTACAAAAACCCACTTATGATAAGGAAATGATGGAAATACTACATGCATTGAAGAAATCACAACCTTACCTAATAGGTAGGCACTTCAAGGTCAAAATAGATCATGATAGTCTTAAATACTTCTTGGAACAAAGACTATCTCTAGAAGAACAACAAAAATGGGTGACCAAGATATTGGGCTATGATTTTGAAATCATCTATAAAAAAAGGAAGAAAAATGTTGTGGCAGATGCACTCTCAAGAAAGGATGAAGATGTTGAGGCCTTTCTGTGTGTTATCTCATCCATCCAACCCGATTAGATAATAAAAGTGAGGGATGAATGGAATAATGACGAAAATGTGTGGACTCTCATTCAAAGGTTGCAATAAGATTTCAGTGCATCAGGTACATTTACATGGAAAAATGATTCACTATGGTACAAAGATAGCTTAAATTTATGCAAGAACTCCAAACTCAAAAAAAATGTACTATTGGAATTCCACACCTCTCTGGTAGGAGGGCACTCGCGATTTTTGAAAACCTACCATAGGGTCAAGAAGGATTTTTTTTTTGGGATGGCCTTAAAACTGATGTTCAAAGGTTTATAGTAGAATGTTTGGTTTTCCAACAAAATAAGGTGAAAACAATTAAGACCCTGGGTATTTTACAACCATTATCCATCCCAAGTCAGCGTTGGGAGGATATTTCCATGGATTTCATCACAAGGTTACCCAATTTTGAAGGAAAGAGTGTCATCATGGTGATTTTTGATAGACTGACCAAGTACGCACACTTTTGTGCACTCTCTCATCCCTTAAAATCCAGTACAGTTGCCATCGCATTCATAGAGACAATTCAAAAACTACATGGAATCCCAAATATTATTGTAAGTGACAGAGATCCTATCTTCACTAGACATTTTTGGACAGAATTATTTTCTTTTTTGGGTACTCAATTGGCTCATAGCTCATCCTATCATCCTTAATCTGATGGACAAACTGAGATAGTGAACAAATGTCTGGAAGGCTACCTTCGTTGCTTTGTCTCTGATAAACAAACACAATGGTTCAAATGGTTACCCTTGGCAAAATGTTGGTATAACACTTCCTTTCACACTGCAACAAAAATGACACCATTTATGGCACTCTATGGATACCACCCTCCTTCCATCACTTCTTCTCTAAAATAAAAATCTAAGGTTCAAGTAGTGGAAGATCACATCGAACATCAACAACGAGTTCTCCAAATCTTAAAGGACAATTTGACCATGGCACAGAATCACATGAAACAACAAGCAGATCAACATTGTAGTGAAAGAAGTTTTGAATTAGGGGATTGGGTGTTTTTAAGACTACAACCATACAAATAGATGTCCCTCAAGCAAGCCAAGAAGGATGATAAATTATCACCAAAGTACTATGGTCCTTATAAGGTGTTGCAAAAGATTGGTACTATGGCATACAAATTGGAGTTGCCTGCATCCTCACGAGTACACCCATTTTTCCATGTTTCATGCTTAAAGAAAGTTATAGGTGAAAATATCCTAGTTCAAACTATATTGCCAGAACTTGACGAGGAAGGAAAATCATATTGGATCCTGAAACCATCACTTACATGAGAATTTGTCAACTGAGGAATAGATCCATTTCAAAGTATCTCATTAAGTGGAGGAAACTTCATGTTGAAGATTCCACTTGGGAAGATGAGTATTTTATATAGAAGCATCCAAAATTACTCAAGCGTTCCGAACAACAATTTTCTGAAGGGGAGGGGCATGTTAAACCCTAAATAGTGGAACATTACCCCTTAATTGGGGAATATTACATTAGTAATGTCATTTTATGTATGTTGGCTTGGGTCCATTAGTTGTAATTGTACCTCCTAGTATCCTATATATACCAAGGAGACATTTTCATTTAGAATCATCTTGTACTTGGACATTTATGTGGTGTATAAGTAGGTTTCCCCCTCGAAGAGGCTTATTATTTGAAATACTCTCTTTTTCAAGGTGTTGAGTACTTATTATGCGGTTTTCCTATGCTATATTGATATTTGCTTCTTAATTAACAATTATCTCCCACTTTTTCAAGTTGATAACGGATTGGTTATCAAAGGCCCATTCCAGTCCCATTAAAATTGGATATGGTTGTCTATCGTCCACAATCTCGATAACTTCAAAATCTGTGACACTGTGCACTCCATCTGTAATCAAAGGTATTCCTATTAATTTACCAATAAGTACTAATTTTCACTTATTTTCTAGTCTCAATTAGATGGGTGACCACACTAAATTTGGTTTCCCCATTATCTCCCATGTCTTCTTAAGTAGAACGTTCACATCAGACCCTAAGTCTAAGATTACATTGTTTATGTCGTATTCTCCAATATGTGCATTGAACCTAAATTGTTCGTTGGTTCTTTTCTTGTGTAGTAGTTGGTTCACTACTTTATTTTTAGTAAGGGATGCCTTTCCTTGAGTGCAGTGATCGATCATAGAGAATAATGTATGAAATTCATTTTCATCTTTGACCAACTCGAGGAAAATTTGCAAAAACAAATCTAAGGGCCTACCTTCTCCAGTGATCCTTCTGTCATGGCCTTATCCTTAGTAGGATGCATATCCCCCATAGGTGGTGTAGTTGATGTGGATGTTGTCTAGTCCTATCACATGAGTTATTTTCATTCTTGTTTATAATTGTCCTTCTCTTCATGTGGGTTGAATGCTCATGTAGTTGCTTCTAATTTATTTACCCATTGCTCATTCAATTTCTTTGTGTTGGTTGCATCCATCCCTATTTTGGTTCCTCTATGCGTAACAACCGTTATTTTGGGTCCTTCATCCCTTATTTGAAAAAGATATTTTGAATATTTGGGATTTGGTTATAATTCCCTTTGGCCTGCCATTTTTCCAATAGTTGTGGCTAGTCCTCTGTCACATGTTCTAACACCCAAAAGTAAGTACATGTCATGTAGGTAATTTTGCAATCTCGAGCTAAGTTTCTTGGCTGATTACAGTTATAACATACTATGGGGCCTCTTTCTCCTCACCCAAAGTTTGTTCGACCTCGACCCCTAATGAATCTTCCTCGGTTTCTTTGATTAAATCCCCTTCGAGTATTAAACTTCCCTCCCCCTTCTGTCGCAACATTCTCCTATTGAATCCTGTACATGTCTATTGTGTGCTCCCTCATTAGGTAAAATGCACAACAATATTTGTCTTAATGTCCCATTGATTTTCAAAATCTACATAATAAGCTTCTTGGGGTATGCTGATATTTTTGTAATAGCTGGCACTCATGGGGTTTGTGTCCCCACTTCTTGCATATTTCATAGTATCCTCCTCTTGGTAGCAGGTTTGGCACTCCAAATTCTAAGTATTGTGCAAAGGATGGAAATTTATCTTTGTGGTGGCCTTTAGTCCTACATTTGCTGCACCATATATTTTTATTTTTCTCTTTCCCCTTTGTAATTTCTACCAATTGAATTGTTAATGCAGCTAATTGGATCTCTATATACATCATTCTTCTATTATCTCTGACTCAAGAGGCTTCCAATTTCATAAGAATTCAATGCCTCGGACTGCGATCTAACATTTTGTTGCATTAATAGATTGTGGATGTGAGGTAAAAATCCTACAATGAACCACTCTCTATTTTGTTGATCGAGTATTTGAAATGTTAACCTCTCCGTTACATCTTTGAACCTCTAATCGAACTCCCATACTGAATCAATCTACACTTGCTTGATCTCCTTGAGCTCAATGATGTACTATGACTCATACTTTGGTTTCTTAAATTCTTTTAAAAACGCTTGTGTAACCCCTAATAATGTCATTGTTTGACCTAGTGGTGAAGCACCTTGGAGATTCATGTACCAGACTAGAACACATCCTCTAAAAGTTTTTTCCCATTGTGTGATCTTTACGCCATCATCATGGAAATTCTTTGCAGTCCATATGGTTTCACATATGAACAAATGTTGTTTTGGATCCTCATATCCAATTCCTTTGAACTCCAATAATCATAGTGTATTATCTACTCCTTCCATGTTGTTGGGTGTAGGACTCCTTCTTGGTTATGTTGGTTGAGTCTGACTACCTATATCACTACCCCTTCTATGGCTATTATTACTTTTTCTTCCTTTACTGATTACACATGCTCTGGAAATATCTTCAAGTGTTTTCTTATATTTAGGCGCCACACATGAGGTTGGTGTTTTGACACAGGATTCGGCTCAAAAAGAACTTATCGGTTCTTCTATGACTACACTAAACGTGATATCTTACTTTGTATGCTATAATTATATGATATGGATGTCTCTACGATGTTCCAAGTACTCACTACATTTCTCTCTTTCCCCAGCCATAGTTCTCAACTTCTTGTACCTTCTCCCATTGTGCAGGACTCCAAATTCATCTTCTCCTTCAGATATCCATTCTTCTTGCTCTTTCATTCTCAGTCTCCCTTTCATTTTTTCATTTTACTACCCCCAAATAAAATATTGGTCAGCAAACCCTAGTCCCTCCATGTATGTAACATTCTTTATCTATTTGAGTCCATCATCATCACTTATTTGTCACATAGCACTATTTTTATAGAGCTAGCTAACGACCTTATAAATCTTATTTACGAACCTTTAAAGAAGTCTCTTTCTACAACACTGTAAGCATGGGTAAAGTCTATGGAAAATTATTTTCCATACAAATATCCACAATGTGAGATGTCCTATTTCATACTGTCCACTCATCTCACTAGTTCATGAGTCTAGTTATTTGGCGCAGCTGATCTATGTATGCCAGTATTTTCCACAAATCTTTCCAGCCATTCTGCTAAAATATTAGGAAATTCACCGAAAAATACCTCATACAATTCTGTATAGACATACCTTTATAGAAATTTCTTATTCTTTAAGAGAGGGTTTTTATTTTCCTTCTTCAAAAATTCTTGTTCTTTTTTCTCCAGGCATTCGGTTATTTCTTTCCTCATCGGTCT
The DNA here is from genome assembly GCA_009831015.1 of Picea engelmannii. Classification (NCBI taxonomy): domain Eukaryota; kingdom Viridiplantae; phylum Streptophyta; class Pinopsida; order Pinales; family Pinaceae; genus Picea; species Picea engelmannii. The sequence continues at coordinate 82,476 of ML786069.1, read as the reverse complement.
CCAAAACGTTCACTCACTTTCATATTCTAGGTCCCAACAATGTAACCATTTGTTGGTGTACGCGCACAAGGTTCAATACCATGGGTTCAAGGTAATTAGTCCAATGAAACCCTATAGATACCGACCCTTTCTGCATCACCTGCAAGGAGGCGAAGTCTCACCCAAGGTAACTTTATGGGGACTACAGGAACCAAGATTCTACAACAGTGAGGGAAAGAAGGGAGGTGCTCTTTGTCACACCTAAAATATCCTTTTGTGCACTAGATCCTAGTTAAATTGACCTCGTTACTTAATTATTTAGGCATATCATTCTATATTCTTATCATTTAGCGGTTAAACATACAATTAATGTTACTTCTCTATTAGAAAAACAGGATCACAGAGCAATAAAATAAAAACAAATGTGGAAATAAAACACAAAAGATACACAATACAATAGAGACAAAAATATACATGGTTCACCCAATGTGGTCTACATCCACCAGAGAAGCTATTAGGTACTTCCTTTATTATTATCCATCAAATGAAGGGATACAACCTACAACACACCCGTCGTAACTTCCTCTTCTTTCTCTCACTGTCTCCTCTCTCATAATATAATAATTGCAATAATACATAGTCCCAATACAACTCCCTCATAAAAGAGGGTTTCCTTCTAGGCAAAAAATCCCTAACATAATCTCTATCGTCATATCTATGACTTAATGATGAATGGTCAAGATTGACTATGAAATTACAATATACATTTACAAGAAAAAATTTCCTTCGGGGGCTTCACCTCTGAACCCCCCAGCCGAGGGGATGAGCCCCCTAGAATTCATAGGGGGGTCTATACCCCGCCCACGCATGAAGGGGTGTACAGTCTTCATGGGGTATAAACATGGCTGAAAACAAAGACCTCTGAATCAGGAAGCTAATTAGGCTCCACAACCAACAATCTCCCACTTGGAGACTGATCACAACAGCTGCACCATTATTGTATCTGATAGAATATGATCATTCTTGGACCTCACATATTTCTCATATTCACCTTCTTTCTTAAAGGCCAACTGAAACTGATCAGGAACTCAGTTTCTCCCTGATTACTCCCTTTGTTAACATGTCTATAGGATTCTGGCTAGTATGTATCTTTTCCAACTTCAAATGTCCATCTTCCAAGATGGATCATATGAAATGGTACCTGAGTTGTATATGCTTAGTATTTGAATGGAAGCTTGAATTCTTTGCAAGATGAATGGCACTCTCGTTGTCACACTACACCCTGATATTCTCCTGCTTCTTTCTCAATTCCTCCATAAACATTTGTAACCAAATCATTTCCTTATTAGCCTCTGTAGAAAAAACATATGCTACTTATGTTGTTGAAAGTGAAACAACCTTTTTTAGTTTTGAAATCCAACACATTTTTGTTCTACCTATATTAAAAACATACCCTGTGGTTCTCCTCCCGCTATATTTATCACCTGCCACATATGAATCAACCTATCCATGTAGAATAGTGATTCAACCTCCAAAACATAATGCATGAGTAGAAGTACCTCTCAAATACCTGAGAATCCACTTTACTTCCTCCCAATGTTCTTTACCTAGATTGTTCATATACCTAATCACAACTCCCACTACATGTGCAATATCTAGTCTTGTGCAAACCATTGCATACATCAAGTTGTCAAATGGTGATGAATAAGGGACCCTGGAATTGTATTCTATTTCCTCTTATATCTTGGGACACATTCACTTAGTTAATTTGGAATGGTTGGCCAAAGGTGTACTACCTAGTTTTTCATTCTGCATTCTAAGCCTCTCCAACACCTTCTCTATGTACTCACCCTGAGACAATGTCAATTTGTCTTTCTTCATGTCTCTTGTTATTCTCATACTGAGTATTTTATTTGCATCACCCAAATCCTTCATCGCAAATGAATTAGATAATTTATTCTTGAGCACATTTATATCCTACATATTATACCCTGTAACAAGCATGTCATCTACATACAATAGCAAGATAATATAGCTTCCATTTTCTATCCTTTTAAAATAAACACAGTGATCAGAATGACATCTACTATAACCTTGTTCTATCATAAACCTATCAAACTTCAAATACCATTGCCTCGGAGCTTTCTTTATGCCATCCAAGATCTTATTCAACCTTCATACCAAATTTTCCTTCCCTTTGAACTCATACCCCTGTGGTTGCTACATATAAATATATTCATCTAAATCCCCATGGAGAAAATTTGTTTTTACATCTAACTGTTCAATATGCAAATATTCTACTGCCACAAGACTTAAAATAGTCCTAATTGAAGTCATTCTAATAATAGGAGAATATATTTCATCAAAATATATAGCTTTATTTTGTACAAAATCCTTTACAACAAGTCTAGCCTTGTATCACTTTGTGCCTCCATATTCTTCCTTCAACCTGTAAACCCATTTATTCTGTAATGCTCTTTTTCCTGTAGGCAACTGAACCAAGTCCCAAGTCTGGTTATTTACCAAGGAATTCATTTCCTCTTTCATGACTTTCGCCCACTTCCCTTTAGTGTCTACCTACATTGCCTCTTCATAACTTTCTAGTTCACCAGAATCAGTCAACAGTAAATAATACAATGAAGGAGAGTATCGTTTAGGGGGTCTACTTAACTTGGTAGATCTTCTAAACACACTTGCAGGAGTTTGAGGTACATGTTTCTCCCATTGTTGTACATTTTTATTTTTTGGTACCTTTGGAATTTATTTTTCAGTGATCTCATCAAGCATTGTGTATTTTGGTTTTTCTTCTTCCCGTTTCCTTCACTACCACTGATATTTATACATGACCTTCTCATTGAATATGAAATATCTACTCCTAATGATTTTTTGATTTTCATAATTCCATAAGCGATAACCAAAATCATTAACACCATATCCAATAAAGGTACACTTCTTGGATTTTGCTTCCATCTTTGTTCTATTTTCTTTATCAATATGGACAAATTCTTCACAACTGAAAGTCTTCATAAATGAATAGTTTACCTTTTTACCTGTCCATGCCTCCTTTGTAATGCCACCATACAAAGACCTTGACGGTCCTATGTTTATCAAGTAAACAAAAATATCTACAACATCTTCCAAAAAATGTAAAGGAAACCTTGTATGCAATCTCATACTCCTTGCACACTCCATGATGCTTGTAACACCCCAAGTTTTTGAACCCCCATTTTAAATAATGTATTGTTACAATGTTGAGAGGATAGAGTGCCCAAACAATTATTGAAGGGCCAGTATGCCCAAGAAATGTAATGTTTTGATCATTAATAATAATAAATACATTGTTGGCTTCTAGACGAACAAGGACTAGAGTTATAGGGGGCTATGATTCCACAAGAGAGGGACCTTGAGGGACTAAGTGTTTATTCCTATTTTTTCTTATTACCCTTTTTGTCTAAGGGAGGGGATCGATTATGTGAACTTCTTGCGAAAGGCCAAGAGGTTCTTGTTTTCCCCATGAGGTTACTTAAACCCTCATCTGGTATCATGGGGGGGTTGGACTAATGACTTGTTCATTGTTTTCCCATTCCCTCACGCACTCCCATGCACCCCCCCTGACTCGCCCATTGATCCATCATCACGTGTGTCTTTTCTTGGCAAAGGAAACAAAGCTTCTGAAGAACTTAGCCACGGGATAGTTGGTTGTAGTGGTCACTAGTGTGATACAACCGTGACCTGGGGCCTGCATGTCTAAAATGCATTGGCTTGTGCCCTGTTTTGCTGACAACTGCGAGTCCTGAGAATTCCAGCATTGAGATTCTAGACTATCTGTGATGGAAGCCCTCGAAGGAAGGAAAAGGACTTCCTGAGGGACTGCATAGAAGAGAAGGGTGGAGGTCCATTCTCTTCGGTGGCATAGGCTAGGTAGAAGAGAGATGGGTACTTGGATTGTTGTGGGTGTCGGGATACCTCTGAGAGATTGAAATATGATTGGTTTGGGAACCCAATTACACTCTAGAACCATCCTTGTGGATTAATATCCCTAGATCAGGGGTGACACTGCTATTGGGATTTAGAGAAGTGGTGTCTACGATTGGGTGGAATGTCCTTGGTCTGCAACCAATCGGTGTCATCTTTCATAAAAATAAGTGCTCTTTGTCATGATATTACTATGTGTGTATGAATTTATTCTATTGTGTAGTTTAATTGTCATATACATATATATGAATGTATTTCTGTTGTGTATATTTAATTACCGTTTAACATAATCTTTAGATATTGCATACTTGATGGATATTGTTGTGCATGTCGTTAAATATATTATCTTATGCATCCTTAATAAATAAAGAAAGTCAGCATGAGAAAGAAGTCCAAGGGTAGGCTTGCAGGTAGCATACCCGCCCTATGGGTGGTTGGGTATTTTACAGATTGGTATCAGAGTGTCTGGTTGAAACACTAGGCCGATATGGGTCGATTCTGTTGGTCAGACTCTCGTGATCGATATCCAACTCTGAACGTGAAGTTGAAAATATCAGGAGGAATGGCATTGTAGATGGTACATAGGAGAGAGAACATGATAGAACCTATGTGAGGGTTCAAAGGATCATGATCATTCCTTTTTAATTCGGAAAAAATTGCCACAGTAGGATCGGGGAAATCTAGGATCATTGGATCGGAGGACAAGTAAATAGGGGTCATTTGATGAAAAGGAAGCAAGGTTAAGTTCGTGACCATCAGATCCCATTGGAGAGAGAGATCAAAGGCCAACAGGCATTTCGGGGAACCAACTTGTACGGGAGTTAATTTCGCAAGGCGGTCCCGCAATCCAAACCATGGTTTCCCTAGGGGGTTACGTGTCAGCATCAGGAAAATTGTGGGGCGAAAAGCGGGTTACTCCAAAACGTCGATGCATGCCCCCACAAATTGAAAGGAATGCAACGATGTGATAGGTAGGGATGTTGGAGTTACTTCACACACACCTAGGATTTATTTTTCCTAAGGTTTTTCCCTGTTTATTAGTCATTATTCAGTCTCCAATATTTTAGGAAGAATATTCCTTTAGGGAGAATATTCTCTTCAGTTTGACTAATTGAGTGGAGTCTAGATGTTGCAATGGTTTTGTCACCATGCAATAATGGGATCATCACCAACTAATGTGCATTATCCTTTGGATCATCACCATACTAGCGCATTACTCACGATTCCCTAATCTCCTCCTCACTTCACTATGTTTCAATCAGTTAACTGAAGACTGATTGACTAGTTAACTCAGCTAGGTGGAAATTCACTCTCGTAACTTCTTAATAGACTAGACTAGGTGGAATTTCACTCCCATAACTATTGGTGTGTGCCCATATAACTCTAGGCCACCACTATGGAACATTAGTTACTCATGTATCCTATAACTATTGTAACGTATTCACTCTTTGAGTGTGGACAATGGTTAATGAGAATTCTTCCATTATTTCTCTCTTGATTCTTCTTTCTCAATTTCTCTCTGCAAATGTGTGTGGTATTTTCTAGATAGATCTATTCTTTGCAGGTTCAACACATTTATATGGTATCAGAGCCGACAGACTGCTAAGAAAAATCTACACCAAATTATTTTTGTAGGTACTGAAGATTGAAGAACGCAGAAAATATGGAATATATGTTTTAGTCACTGATAATACTTCTCACGCCTCATAACTATTTGGAGTGGAGTCCACAAATTCTAGTTCTTATCATAAGTAGAGGCTTATACCAAATAACCATGGAAATGGAAGTAGAGCCTGATTCCACCAATGAGAAAACTGACTTTCTCAATAGACAAGATATGGCCATAGGATTTATCTTCTTGTCTATCTCTCCATAAATTCTCCACCAAGTATATGATGACTCACAAGAATCAACTCCAAATGAATTATGGACCAGATTGGAGGTTCTATTCAGGAATAAAGAATATTGTGAATATTTCATGCAGGAGGTTGAACAGATAGATCCAGAAGAGAATCCATCAGAAGATCAAGCTTCTTATTATGGAGAGTCTTCTACAAATGTATTTGCACAAATTCGTATTCCCTTAATTAAATATGATCTCTACTCCATTTCAATTTTTTTTTCTGGAATTAATGTGGAATATATATGGCATGCATCTAAGAAATCACATGCAGACACTTTTCCATGTGCAATGCATGCATCTTAGGAGACAAAAAGGAAGCCGTGTACATCAGACTCAATTTTGATATTTTCTGATCACAATTTTTAGAAAAAAAAATCGGATATTTGAATTCCTCTCGGGAAATTTTCCAATTTCAAAAAACAAATCGTCCTAAATGTAGTCCAGGAAGTGAATATATGATCGTTTTAAAATTAACAAAATTTCATCATTTTTCCGGAAACGGTCGCATGGTTTTCAAATTTTCATCCAAACTTTATTTGGATCTTCTTCATTACAAGAAGAGAAGTGGATATGTGTGGACATCTCAATGATACATATACTTCATTAGATCCATGCAGACATCTACATCTTCAAAAAAATCTTCAACAAGCACTAACTTGCATAGTTGTGAGGGCTTCTTGTAGTGAAGGACATAGTTCCTTAGCAACTACTTTTTGTTCCTTCTCATTTATATTTTTTTTTATGCATTGTAATTTGAGGGGGTGGGTTTCCCATGAGGTTTTCCCTCTTTCCTCATTTATTTCAGTGTATCTTTGGTATTTGGGCACCTAACATGGCCTCATTGTCGGGACCCATTCTTTATTTTCACCATAGTGATGTTCAGGGGGTTCCTGGAGTTACTTCACACACACCTAGGATTTATTTTTTCTAAGGTTTTTCCTTTTTTATTAATCATTATTCAGTCTCCTATATTTTAGGAAGAATATTCCTCTAGGGAGAATATTCTCTTCAGTTTTCACTTCAATTTGACTAGTTGAGTGGAGTCTAGATGCTGCATTGGTTTTGTCACCATGCAACATTGGGATCATCACCAGCTAATGAGAATTTTCCTTTGGATCATCACCATACTAGCACATTACTAATGATTCCCTAATCTCCTCCTCACTTCACTATGTTTCAGTCAGTTAATTGAAGACTGATTGACTAGTTAACTTAGCTAGGTGGAAATTCACTATTGTAACTGCCTGAGAGACTAGACTAGGTGGCAGTTCACTCCCATAATTGATGGTGTGTGTCCAGATCATTCTAGACCACCACTATGGAACATTAGTTACTCATATATCCTATAACTATTGTTAAATATTCACTCTTTGCATGTGGACAATGGTTAATGAGAATTCTTCCATTCTTTCTCTCTTGCTTCTTCTTTCTCAATTTCTCTCTGCAAATGTGTGTGGTATTTTATTACTAGATCTATTATGTGCAGTTTTAACACATTTACATCTCGAAGATCGAAACTCCGAATAGTTGAAGTAGCTGGGGACCATCAATCCATAGGAGGACATGTGTCAACCAATCACGTGCTCCGGGTGAAAGAACTCCAAGAAAGAGCGAGCAAGGAGAAGTTGCGATTTGAAACTCCCGGAGCCCAGAGAGTTAGAGACTCGAAGTAAACATTGATTGTCATATCGTCTGAATTAGATCCTAACCATTGATCGCCCATAGGTGACATGTCAGTAGATTAGTAACTCTGGAGGAATCCGTTCGAGGGATTTTTAGTTGAGTTTTGAGACTCCCGAAGCCCGGAGAGCCGGAGAGCCGGAGAAAACCTCAACCATCTGATCATCCGAGAATATCTCAGCCATTGATCTATCGAGAGCCATGCATCACCAAATCCATGACTTTGGATAAAATCCAGTGGGGCCAAATAAGTTTGAAATTTGATATTTCCAAAGTCTAAAGTCCCGAAGGAATCGTGGTTGTTGACCTTTAGGGGACACGGGTCAGAAGATCATGAACTTCGGATAAAAATATTTTTAAGGAAAAAGGTTTAACTTTGAGATCTCTAAAGTCCGGAGCCCCGAAGAAATCATAGCCATAAGATTGAGGAGGACACATGGAGTAGATCCTTGGAATATGGGTGAAGAGCCGAAATGAAACCTGGTCATCCGATCCCGCATGGTGATAGATTAGCTAGTTCAGGAGAATTGGAAGTGTGCTAGTTTGAAAAGTCCCGAAGCCCTGAAGCCTGAAGAGACAAACTGATAAGGTATGATGACATCACCAGGGATGACGTGGACACATGGGATGTGTTCCACGTGTCAGTAAGTTTTTGGCATTTGGAACATTGAAAAGTCGATTAAAATGTGACACATGTCACCCGCCTGATTGGGCCACGTGTTTGGTTCCAATGTTTCGCCACATGGTGACAAATCATGCAGTCCGGAAGACCAGACACTCCATAAGGGAAGGAAGTGACACGTTGTTTGGGTCAAAAAATCTTGAAGGCTAGAGTATATATCGATCATTGATTTCATAGGACACACATTGAGGGATCGTCAACTGCGGGTAAAATCACTCCGGGATAAAATGCATGAGGGAAATTTGAAACTTAAAAGGCCTGAAATGCCGAAACGATTCATAGTCTTTGATCTATTGGAGGACACCTATCGGCATATAAAAAACCCCGGGTAAAGGAGTACCAAGAGGAGGGAAGCAAGAAAAGTTGAGACTCTCGAAGTGCAGAGTCCTGAAGAAGATCTTGATCGTTTATTGTGAAATAAGACGAGGACCGTTGATATGGTCCTGGCTAAAATATCCGAAGTTCTGAACCTATGGACAAGTCATGGACTTGGTCATATGCAGGTTGAGAGCTGAGGAATGAAGGCTAAGGGATGAATTGGTTGTCTCCGAGACAAAAAAGTGCTAAGGGAGGATTTAGAAACAGTTTCTAGTCATGGTCACCAGAGAGGTGGTTTGAAGGAAGCACTTGCGTAGGGTGAAATCTATGTCAGCCAGGGATAATAAGACACTGTTATTTTCAGAGAATGGGGATATGATCTCCATAAACAAGAAAGAGACTTGTAGCATGATTTGACAATTTTGTCTATCATACACATAATTTTAACAAAATGGTCGCTTGCACATTTTTCAGAATTAAGAGGCTTAAGTGCATTAGCTCAAGATGCATATTGAGGAAATGGGAGAAGGAGAGGGAGAATCTAGTCATGAAAAGGAGGCCAAAGGCCAGAATACCAGAATCTGTAATGTAGAGACAGAGTCCAATGGACGCAAGGAAAAAGGAGAATAGGAAACGTTGATAGAAACTATAAGAAGCTTGAATATGGAAGTGTAGAGATACAAAGAAAAAAATGAGAGACTGATGAGAGAGAAAAGCCAGATATATGATCGAGTGTTGTATAGTTTAAATTTATTGCAGAGACAAACAAAGAAGGAATCAAACTCAAGACAAGAGGAAGAAGGCAGGTGTGAGGAAAGAGGAGATGCTCATGGAAGAGTTGGTTATTCCAAAAATGCTAGTAGATTCATGGACTCCACTCACCTCCTTACTCAGGAAGGAAGTTTTATGCATAGGACGATCCCGTAAGTAGCCTAGAAGTGTCTCCTATTAGACACCATAGAAGGACGCAAGAGATAGATAGTTTTCAAGGAGAGTCGAGGAAGCTCAAGCCACCTTCATTCGATGGTGAAAGAGAGAGGGAATATGACGTCGAAGCATGGTTTCTTGGGCTCCAGAGATATTTTCAACTACATAACTATTCATCAAACCTGGAAGCCAAGATTTCCACCTACCATTTACACGAGAAATATGCAGTGTCATGGGAACAACTGAAGCAAGTGGAACATGTTAATGAAAGTAGGATCACTTGGAAACAGTTGAAGAAGTACTTCCATAAGGAGTACCTCTCAGAGAATTTATATGATAAGAAAATGCAGGAGTTCTTTGAACTCAGGTTGGGAAGCATGACTATGGAAGAATATGAGAAGAAGTTCTTGGGATTATTAAAGTATGTCAGGTTCATTGGTGATGAGAAAGTGAAAATACAAAGATTTATAAGTGGATTTTCAGCCTTCTATAAGGAAAATATCAAGTATGATGAACCCAAGACCTTGACTGAGGCCATCAAGAAGGATAAATACTTGTATGAGCAAGGCCAAGGAAGAGAATTCCTGTAGAAATCTTGGAAGGATAATAATAATGAAAAGTTCGATCAAAGGAGGAAAGGATTCAAACATCCCTTCAATAGGAATGAGCCTAATAGAAATCATCAAGATCAATATACTAAGGAGGATTTCAAGAAGGAAGAATCCTTGGGAAAAAGGGGAAGACCACCAATCCAATGTTGGGGATGCAAAGAAGATAACCTGTACAAGGATTGCCCACACAGAAAGGATAGAGTGAATACTGTGCACAACATCCAAGAGGCTACAAAATTCAGAGATATGGGGAGAATCTATGCAACTTTAAATGATCGACAAGAATAGTACTAGTCCAATATGATTGAGGTGGAAGGTAAGATCATAAATCATCCTGTTCCTATTTTGATTGATTTAGGAGAAAGACATTGTTACATTGACCATAAGATAGTGGATAGATTACATTTGCAGAGAAGTAAACTTGGAAATACAAATTTGGTTCAGTTGGCCACTGGAACCAAAAGAAGAATCCATGATATGGTCAGAAGTTGTTCCATAAGTTTTAATGGCGTGAATACTAGTACTGATCTAAACGTCATACCATTGGGGTCTTATGATATTCTGATTGGGATGGATTGGTTGGAAAAGCATCATGTTGTCCTAGATTGTCATAACAAGACATTTACATGTCTTGATGGAAATGGAAAATAGAGCACTGTGAAAGGAGTTCCAAGACCCATCTCTATAAGGGAGATTTCGGCCTTACAATTGAAAAGGTGTTTTAGAAAAGGATGTCAATTGTATGAAGCCCATGTGGAGGAGCTAGTTAATACAAAGGGGGCAAGCCTTGGAGATTTCTCGGAGCTATAGGAATTTGAAGATGTATTCCAAGAAATACCCGGATTGCCACCAAGAAGGGAGATAGATTTCTCAATTGATTTACTACCAGGAGCTGCCCCAGTGTCAAAAAAACCTTACAGGATGAGCACACTAGAGCTAAAAGAATTACAAATGCAGTTGGAGGAATTGTTAAGGAAAGGGTACATCCATCCAAGTGTTTTGCCTTGGGGAGCACCAGTACATTTTGTCAAAAAGAAGGATGGAACCTTGAGGTTGTGTATTGACTTCCGACAACTGAACAAGTACACTATAAAGAAAGAGTATCTGCTACCCTGAATTGATGACCTCTTTGATCAGCTAAAAGGAGAAAAGATATTTTCAAAGATTGACCTGAGGGTAGGATAACATCAGGTAAGAATCAAGGAAGAAGACATTCATAAGACAACCTTTAGGACCAGGTATGGGAATTATGAATTTGTAGTGGTTCCTTTTGGACTGAACAATGACCCAGTTGTCTTCATGTGCTTAATGAATGGCATATTCAGAAATTATTTGGACAATTTTTTCATAGTATTCTTGGATGACATCCTTATCTACTCTAAGTCTGAAGAGGAGCATGAAAATCGCTTGATATTGGTATTGCAAGTACTAAGAGAACATCAATTGTATGCCAAATTGAGTAAGTGTTCCTTTTATCAAAAGAAAATCCATTACTCGGGACACATTATTTTAGAGAAGGGCATAGCAGTAGATCCAGAGAATATTGAAGCCATTAGAGAATGGCCAACACCCAGAAATGTGTCATACGTCAGATATTTTATGGGATTATCCAGCTACTACATAAGGTTCATAGTAGGGTTATTTGATATTTCTCACCCCATCACCTCTTTGAAAAAGAAGGGAACTAAATTTTAATGGACACTCATGTGTGAAAACAATTTTAATCTGTTGAAGGAATTACTTACTAGTGCGCCTGTGTTAAAGATTGCTGACCCAAATGAAATTTTTGTGGTATGTACAGATGCTTGTAAGGAAGGACTTGGGGGAGTCCTCACACAAAATGGAAATGTCATTAGATATGAGTCCAAAAAGCTTAAGGAACATGAGAGGAACTATGCCACACACGACTTGGAACTTGTTTCCATTGCTCACGCCTTGAGGATGTGGAGGCATTATCTCATGGGGAAGAAATTTGAATTAAGGACAAACCACATTGTTCTGAAGTATATTTTCAAACAACCGACCTTGAATTCCAGGAAAACAAGATGGTTGGAATTTTTAAGTGAACATGTCTTCGATATCAAGCATATCAAGGGAAAGGAGAATACAATTGTTGATGCACTTAGTAGGAGAGTGCATCCCATGTATGCTACTACTGTCAATATGCATCAGTTAGACTTGAAAAGCATAATTTTAGATGGTATTGTTATAGATCAACATTACCTGGAGGTAAAGGAAAACTTATGGCAAGGATATGTACATCAGAAAATAAAGGAGTACAAGATAAAGGAATATGGATTCCTCATGTATAAAAATAGAATCTATGTTCCTAGTTTTGGAGAACTAAGGAGTTTGGTACTGAAGTAAATGCATGATGTTCCTTATGCTGGGCATCCCGGTTATCAAAAAATAATTACAGCAGTAAGAAGCTAGTTCTTTTGGCTGGGAATGAAGAAGGATGTTGCTAATTACATCGCTCGATGTATGGAGTGTCAGAAGATGAAGGCTGAGCATAGGAACCCAACAGGTTTGCTGCAACCATTTCCAATTGTAGAGAAGAAATGGGAAGTGATCACCGTGGATTTCATCACATGATTACCCAGAATGAATAAGCAACACGACTCAATCATGGTGGTGGTTGAAAAATTAAATAGGCTGCTCATTTTGTGGATGTGAAGACAATGCATACAATAGGAAATATTGCAAAAATTTTCATGAAGGAAATTGCTAGGTTTCATGGGATACCTAGAAAAATTGTCTCGGATAGAGATACAAAGTTTACCTCCAATTTTTGGAGGGGATTGTTTAAAGGATTTGGAAAAAAATATAAACTTTAGCACAACATATCATCCCCGGACAGATGGGAAAATAGATAGGGTCAATCGAATAATTGAAGACATGTTGAGAATGTATGTGATGGATAATCCATCTAAGTGGGAAGATTACTTACACTTGGTTGAGTTTGCATATAACAATGGGTATCAAGACTCATTGAAAATGAGCCCATTTGAAGCCTTGTATGGTAGTAAATACAATACTCCAGTGAGTTGGGACAACCCAACAGATAGAGTGGTACTTGGGCCGAAGCTGCTCAAGGACATGGAAGACCAGGTGGTCAAGATTAAGAAGAATTTAAAGGCATCTCAGGATAGACAGAAATTTTATGCAGACAAGAATAGGACAGTTACAGAATTTAAAGTAGGGGAGCATGTACTTTTGAAAGTGAAGCGCAAGAAAATCTCTTTTAAATTGGGTAGTTGTGTTGGATTACTAAGACGGGGGGTGAATCAGTAATAGCGTAATTATAATCCTTTTTCTTCAAATGTTATATCAATGTATAATTATTATCCAATAATGAGCAATAAGAAATAAACAATCACACACATACACAGTACACCAGTGTTTTACATGGAAACCCAAATCGGAAGAAAACCACATAATTTTTTTTCTTATATGTCTTGAAGAATCACATTCAATGGAAGCACCAACTTCCTTTGTTTTCCAGCTGCAATTGGAAGGAGGCTTGAACCCCCTGGTTTCTTAGGCTACAACCTGAGGGAAGCTCCAACTCCCCAATTCTCTGGCTACAACCAGAAGGAGGCTACAACCCCCTATGTTCTTCAGCTATAACCGAAAGGTGGATACAACTACCTATCCTTGCCTCATCCAACCTCCTTGAAGTAGAAATAGAATGATGGAACAAATTTCGACCTGTCACTGTGAGATATACTATTGTACAATTGTATCAACCTGTACCACCTCCCTGTATCTAATCTGTACAATTTCCTTGTAATCAAATCACACTTGAACTGAACATGTATCTACAAAAATACAATAGATACGTGACCTGTAGTGATGCATCATGCATATGTACGCACCCTATCTGTTATGTAGCCCACGTATACCTTCTGAAACTAGTGTTTCCTTTCACTTAAATTTTTTTTACCCTCTGTAACTTCTTTCACATAGATCTATAACCTTTCACTGTATCTAGACTGTAACTATACCCTATGCATGCATCCTCATACATAACCTCTACTCAAGGCAAGTATGTCTCTCTCTAGTCATGTGCCATATAGGTATGTGTAATCATGAACAAGTATAATATCCCTCACATGATCTTAGTCATCAACCCCTTTCTGATATTCAATTTCTCAATAGATCAATAAATACAAGATCTCAACCATGTACCATAAAAACTATTCACCATATGCCAAGAAATACAAGATGTGCCTCAACAAGAAGTATCAATGATAAATATACCATCACTATATTTCTGTAGATCAGACTTATACATAAGATCCCATGTAGACACTAGTCTCTCTAGGGAGAATCCTCAAATCTCCATTGCCACTCCTCATGCATGCATCAAAATCCAACTATTCATAGAAATAAGACATACCTTTTGAACCAATGGATGGATATGATGTATCTGAGCACTCTAGACCTGCCTGGGAGCTTGATCTGAGAATCTAGAACCTCTACACCTTCATCTTCTCAACTTTCATGGCTTTATCAACATATACTCACCCTATACACAGCCAGCCTGTGTATACCTTCAATGTATATGCACCCTATACACAGAGAACCCACGTATGAATTAGAAAATGGGTTTTTCTATAAATTCAATAATTTGTCCGCCAACCCTTTGTGCTATCTCAGACGTTCACTACTTCAGATATATCCACAAGTATTTACAAGAATATTTACACAAGAAAATAGATATACAAAATGTAAAAATGTGTGTTTAATGAGTGAGCTTTGTCTCTTATTTATATCTTCATGTACCCTTACACTTTCCTTATTTTAGGGCTTCTTTATTTAAAATAATTTCCTTTGCAAAGCACTTTGACCCTTGGGGGATTCTATAAGACTTATGAGGAGTTCTCCATCTTCGTGTGGTCATAACTCTCTAACCGTGAGGATTTATGTGACGTTATGTTAATGTTTATGCCATTATTATAGTTCTTTGCATTTCAATAGATAAGAGCATAGTAAGAACAATATCACTGAGAAATACACATTCACAAGAGACACAACATTTATCCTGGGAAACCCTCTAGGGGAAGAAAACCCAGCAAAAACTTCCTTATCATAAATAGCTTATACAATGTTCAAGAGATAAC